>VXAL01013743.1:177972-287335 GCA_013399475.1 Chauna torquata | reverse complement strand
AGGTGTTTGTAGTTTGCTTTTAGTTTCTCACTGCTCTAGTTTGCTAGTTATAGTAATAAATTATACTAATCTCCCTATGCTGAGTCTGTTTTGCCCGTGACGATAATTAGTGAGTAACCTGCTTGTCCTTATCTCAACCCTTAAGCCCTTGTCCATCATATTTTCTCCCCCTGTTTCTAGAAGGAGGGGGAGTGAGCGAGCGGTTGTGGTGGAGGTTGGCTGTTTAGCTGGGTAAAACCACCACACAGAGCGATACAGAACAGCAGACTGGAGAGCAGGATACGACAGCTTTTCTCAAAAGCTGGTGTAAGGAACTATTTGAACACGATGTGTGTGATCTATGTAGCTTTTTAGAGCTTTGTTGGTGGAGGACAGGGGAATAGGGCACTGCAGGAATTTTCTTTATGGTAGTTAGAAAAGAATCAGAATTTTTCAATTGCAAATGGCATTTTAACTTCTGCTTAGTGCTGTGGGTTTTTTAATCACGTTGGTAGATTAAGGTTGTAAAAATAATAAAATAAAAAAAAAAGAGTCTATATGGATAGATAGAAATAGATATTGGGTATGCCTGGTCATATCTAGTCTGTTGCTCCAGGGAAGGACTTCAAAAAAAGTATGGAAAAAATGTTTTTTATAATAACTAGAAGCAACATAACTAATTTAAAACTGTTTAATTGAACTATTTTAAATTTAAATTGAAGTATTTCCTTTATATTCTTTCTCATCTTGCATGCTGCTTGAAATTCAGATGTCAATCTATTTATTTCATAGGCATGAAAGTAAACTTTCATATTCCAACTGTACAAGCATATCCCAATTCTCTAATTTGAAGGACGTACAGATAGTATTTGCATAATTTCACCTACAGGTATTTTACTCCGACAACATTGTTTCATTTCTTGATACCTTGCTTTTTTAATCTTCCTCCTACACTCTCAACCGGACTTGAAAACGTTTAAATCTTCTCACAATTACTCATGTTTTCTCACATGGATTATCAAAGACCCGTGATATTTTATAAAACCCAGAGTAGCTCACTAAAATGAACTGGAATTTAGAAATGTAATTTTTCTATACTTGTTTTTATAAATATTCGGTGTCCTTTGGAGTGTAAAAATATGCAGGGATATATCCCTGGAATTACTGTGGGAGCAATGGAGGTTACAATCCTTTACGATTATTTGTTACTCATAAATTGATCTTATCTTCTGATTAATGACTCAACATGTAGATGTTAGTGTTTTATTGCTCCTGCATTTTTACACGCTTTGTGAATTATAGATGTTGTTATCACCCGGCATTGCAGACACAGTAAAAATATACATATTATTATTGCTCTGCCTTTGATACTGTTTATTACACAGCCTTCTGCATGAATGATTTTGTTTCTCTATTATTAAAAGCCCCTTTAATTTGCACATATAGGAGTCAGTGCTTCAGCATGGTTCTGATATAATCTCCATGTTAGAGCTGTAATTCAGTGTAGTTGTTTGCTGTAGCAGTGCGTATGAAATGCTATATTACTGCTGAAATGCAATATACCTAAGGATATGAAAAGCTATATTACTGATTTCTGAAAGTTATATTGAAGAATTGAGTCATCAAATTTCATGAGTTTGAGTAAGGGAACAGTGATACCAGTTAATTTGCTGATAACGAAAAGAAGGAGATGGATAGTTTTCAGTACAGATAACTTGCCAATTTCATCATCTCTCAATTTATATTTTTATATAAAGGCTTTAGTATTTCGAGGTTTGCTTTTGGGGTACTGAATGCTGCTTCTGCTGATCTGTTATTAATGGAACTGCACAAGACTGAAAGTTACACAGCTGCAAAAAGCCCATCAAGTAATGTCAGGTATTTTTTGTGATAAGCTAAGTAGATTTTGAAGAGCAGAGCTTGTTTGTGTGTTGTGTTCTGTGAAACAGCTGTGTCCAAGTAGATGTTGATGTAGACTGCATTGAAAAGAACTGCACGTTACTTGTACTGTGTAGCCCTTGTCTCTGAACTTAGTAGGGACAAAGAGCACAAAATAAGTGTATTACAAGGATGGCTAGTAAGGGGAAAGGAGAAACAGCTAGATGAATAGCTGAGAGGTGTTTACTAAATACATTTGTGAAATTAATTAAAGAAATGTAACAAAAGAGAGGAGACAATAAATGATGGAAGTCCTAGAGCTTGTATCCTTACAGTAGTATTTGTGGCACATGCTTACTAGCTGTCAAAGAGAAAATTTAGAGGCCTGTGAACAGCTCCAGTATGAGAATTGGAGCTGTAGCCCAAAGGCAAGAGAAAAGGAGAAAGAGAGATGGAGCCCTAGGAATAATACATTTACTTTCTAAGAGAAAAACAAAGTAAAAAGAACATTAACTAAAGGATTCAGCTCTGAGTGCTGACATGTCTGGTGACATGAATTAACCTTCAACGTGCCACTCAGGGAGACTTTTTAGCTCACACAGTACAATTCAAACATGTCAGACAGCCATTGAATTTTTCTGACAAGTCTCTAAAGTCATTGTATCTTTTTAATGCTTCTACATCAAAACACTTCAGTAACTCAAGCAACTACTGTACATTCAGACAAGTGTGCCAGAAAACTTAGATGGTCACATATAAACTATTTCTAAATGGATTCCTCAGGATACAATTTTATTAGTAAGTTTACCTGAATTTATTTGAATTCAGAATAAGTGGTGTACTATGTAAATTATTGCAGTGATTAGGACTATAAAAGTTTTTGGTTTTGTTCTTTGTTGTGTTTTAGTTGTTGTTGTTTTGTGGATTTTTTTTTTAAACACCTCTGATAAATAATGAGGGGTTTATATTTACTTTTGAACCCACGCAGCTGTACTATAAGGCCAGCTCAAGGGGCAACAAGATGATGAATGGATATTACTGTAGATCTATGCCCTGTGAAAGAAGACCCATGAATTTTGCACCACGGTTTGGCATATAGAAGCTCATCCCAAAATCAAAGGATTGTTACTTAGGACAAATAGGTAAATTGACTGGTAGCGAGAGAGTTAGATATTTCACAGTACTTCTTTTTATTTTATTTTTCAAATGACAGATCGTGGTAACATATAGTGCAACTTCAAATAAATTCTGGAGGAAGATAGACAATGGTCTGGTAGTTAGTTACCTGCAGGAAAATACATGTTAAGATACTTCTAATGTAGAATGCTACAAGATAAGGATTAAGTTTCCTTTTCCTGAGAATTTTTGAGTTTTAGAGGATTTATTCTGATTTTAAACCAATGTTTATAATTTTGAACTACAGTTACTTTTCTTCATGCACTTCACAAGCAGTTTAGCAGGAATCCTTGGCAGATTAAGAGAAAGAATAAGTGGTCTCTGCACACAAACGTGTAACAGACAGTATTGCCAAAATACCTGGTCTGTCTGTTACCTTGCATGTATAGTCGTAATGAAACGATATATGCACGCAGTTTTCCATTTGGAGAATAGTCCCCAATTATATGAAATGCCACATCCGTCATAGTTTAAAGTGATACCTTTTGTATTATCTTCTCTGAAAGAATAATTTCTTTGCTTTGCTTTAATTTATGGATCTTTCTTTCACCTGCGGTGATGCTACCTTTATATTCTGTTTTGGTGGTTTATGCATTTTCTGTTCTTTGGGCAGCTTTTTACTTAGATTAGGTTGTAGCTGAAAAATTAGTGCAAGAGAGTCATAACACAAAACTCATGTTAACTATGGTAAATATTTATGGTTTTAACCACATAAAAATCACTTCTGACAGGCTCAGAGAAAAGAGTACCTCATTTCTTAATACAGGTCCCCTGAGATCTGAGATAGTATGAAATGAGTTGATCCAGTAGACTAATCAGAGATACACAAGATTGCTGCTCTGATTGCTGAGTGATCTGCTCTCTTCAGATCACTAAAAGGATCGCTGATATACAGGACCATAGATGTCTTCTAGGATTTTCAACATGTTGAGGATGAATTATATTGGAATTAAAATAATTTCATGCTAGATTAATCTTCTGAAAGTCAGCAATGGTAAGGAAGTGCTGCAAGTTCATAAACGGGCAAACCTTTTTCTCTCCTAAGTAACAAATAAATATAGCCCTTTGAGGGTCTGGACAATATTTCTGAAGGAACAGGAAAAGAAGCAAAAACGAGGAAGACTTATGGGTCAGAAAATGAGTAAAATGAGAATCCAGCATAAGTGCCTGTCTTTGTATATATCATGCATGTGAAGTCTACTGTTGAAACAGCGTTTTCTGCAATGAAGAGCCTCACTGAATATGAGATTCCATTTCCACCACCCAAATTTCTGTCAGATTCCTAAGATGGCTCAGGGTTTCACAGCATGACCTCAGCAGGATGCTGTTATGAGACCATGTTTGAGAACACTGTTTCTTGAGCTTTTTATATAAATCACAATTACCTAAATCAAAATTTCCTAACAGACATCTGAAACAGAGGGCAAACTTCAGAAAAGAACTCAGTCTAAAAGATATCAAATTATGGAAAGAGCAGTTTTCCTTTCTGTGGAACACAGTGGTGATATGAGATGGGTTCAGATTGGGGAATTGCCGGATGTAATTATGTGTATCACTGGAGAAAGTACTCTCTACACTTGCTTCCTTGTAAATGCAGTGAAGGATAAAGAAGAGTCAGGAAAAAATGAAGAGAAGTCTTTTTGTCTGGACGCTTCCCAACTCTGGAGGAAGCAGAATACAGTGGAAAGATTTGGAAAACTGATTCATGGAAGATAGCAGTGAAATGCTAGGTAATAACAGAGTAATAGTAATCACTCAAGCTAAAAGCAGGAAAAACTTTGATATGGAAAGATCTGTAAAAATGTGAGAACATACCATCAGTTACTTTTATATATCTATTTATAAAATGTTCACTGATATATAGTCTATATAGTTGTTTTAAAAATATACTTTATTGCCAGTCTGAGGATTCAGAATGCGTTTGTTCCATTGTGATTCCTGTTAATATTATCCTGGCATGTCTTTCTCACAGTCAGATAACTGATTCCAGTACAAAGACTAACGTACCTGATTCCTCTGGTAAAGGGGGAGAATTGGCATATTTGTAAGTGTTCACCATGGTACATCTTAAAAGTCTTATCCTTGTATTCTTTCAGTCCACTGATTCAGTGTGAAGTCACTATATGAAAGGAAGCCTCCATCTAAATTATATTAATACATAATTCATGTTATCTTAATATTCACATTTTTCCTAAGAAGATATCAAAACACAGTAAAATGACAAGACATTTATATGCAGTCTTTCTGTCCAAGTTAAATCCTATGTATTTCAGTACGTGTGTAACATAAATCATAACAGTATGAGTATATGCTTTTGAAAAAATCATAGTTGCATCAGGTATCACAAAAAAAAAAAAAAGCTACAAGGTCATGTCTGTGTCCAGTCAGCCAATCAGTTTTTGGAAATCTCCAAGGACTGAGTCGCACAACTTTTCTGGGCAAACTTCTCCGATGCCTCGACTGTCCTCATGCGAAAAAGTTTTCCCTTGTATCCAATACAAGCCTCTTTTGTTTCAGTCTGTTTTCCCCCATTTTGTTTCCCCCCCAATGGCCACCATGCACCACAGTAGAGGGCCTGCCTCCGTCCTAATGGATCGTGACTTTTTCGTGTACCAGCAAGATAATGTAGGTCCATCTCTAGTGTGAGAAAAACATTCTATAGCATTTACAATAGTAAAAAGAATCGAGTACCTTTACTGATAATTATTTTTAATGTTTAAACATAAACTGTTTACATGGCTTATTGAAATACAGTCATTGATCGCACACAGTCTTTCCAAAGTGGGGCTGTAATTTATTAGAAAGATAACAATACCTTGCTGGTGATTGATTTTTTTTTTTTTTTTAATGAGAGAAGACATACGATGTGTTTGAATGTGGGTCATATTGTGAAATACTGAAATATCTCAATTCACGTTATTTTTTCATTAAAATAAATCAAGAGAATGCAGACTTACTACTCAGCTACCATGATCTGCTTTCTTATATTCATGCTGTGAAATTAATTGGCAGAAATACTGCCTATTTCATTTTACATACTGTGGTCACTCTAACATGCAGCGTTTGGAAAGGCTGATGGATAAGCTCTTTCATCTTTTCCTTTTAATTCCAGAATTTAAAAGGAGATTTCAAGTGAAAGATGAATATACTCACAAGATCCAAGCTGTGTCTGTGAATGGAAAAGGAAGTTTTATGGCTTTTCTGCCATGTTGTGAGATACTTGTACATTGTGATGCTAATTTTATTGCAGTCATTTTAATGTATTTTTTAAAGTTAATCTTCAAATAATTATTTCAGATCTTAAATAGCTATGTTTAATACATACTGATGTTGCTACTAGTTCTATTCCCTGTGATAGTTTATGAACAGAGAAGTTGGGTCTTCATGAGAGCGCTTGCGCTCCATGTCTGCACTGTGTATGCTCTCGCTGTTGTGGTTTAACCCAGCAGGCAGCTCAGCACCACACAGCCGTTCGCTCACCCCCCCACGCACAGTGGGATGGGGCAGAGAATCGGGGGGGAAGGGGGGGGAAGTAAAAGCTTCTGTGTTGAGATAAAGACAGTTTAATAGGATAGAGAAAGAAGGGAGAATAATAATAATAATAAAAGAATATACAAAGCAAGTGATACACAATGCAGTTTCTTACCACCCACTGACCGATGCCCAGCCAGACCCCAAGCAGCAGCCCCCAACCCACCCCAGCCAGCTCCCCCCAGTTTATTGCTCAGCATGACATCACATGGTATGGAATATCCCTTTGGCCAGTCTGGGTCACCTGTCCTGGTCCTGTCCCCTCCCAGCTCCTTGTGCACCCCCAGCCCCCTCGCTGGCAGGGCAGCACCAGGAGCTGGAAAGTCCTAGGCTCTGTCTGAGCACTGCTCTGCAACAACCAAAAACATCGCTGTGTTATCAACACTATTCTCATCTGAAATCAAAAATACAGCACCGTACCAAATACTAGGAAGAAAATTAACACTATCCCAGCCAAAACCAGGAATCTTGCTCAGATTATGTAGTGATTCAGAGTGCAGCTACATGCCTGTATAGTTAGGGAACAATGAAAGATTGCTAGCAAAATCTATTTAGGAGAGTAGCAGCAAATCAGGCAAGAAGCTAAAATGTTTTTACATATTATTTTGGGGGTGTAGTGAGACACTCAGAATTGCTGGTGTGGATAAAACGCCTAGGAAAATTCTTAAAATTGCCAGGATGCATAATTCCTTTTTTCTTCAAATGTTAAATGTATATACAAGATGTTATATTATATTATTTGAAATGAATTGTCAAATGACAGTTAGTTCAGCACTTTCTGTTTTTAATGACTTTTGAATACCAAGCAGAGTATAACAGCAGAATAAGGAAAACATAAAAAGTACTTCACAAATGGCATCCAAAACCATATTCGTATATGTGCAGAAATCCACATGGTAACTAAGGCCTTCAGGTGCTCAATGGGTTGAAGAAAAGCAATGGATTTAAGGCATTTTGAAAATACATTACATTTACTAAAGATAAAAAGTAGTGCAGATACAAGTCAAAAAGAAGTATTCTTACATTCCAAGTGTTTTGTTTGTTTGTTTGTTTGTTTTTCCTTTCACGTGTTGTTTTTTGTTTTTGCTTTTAAATTTACCTTACTGAACAGGGTAGATACATGTCATCCTGGTCTAAGTCTTATTTACATCAATGGACTGGTATACACATGTACATGTGTTAGTATTAGAATTAACATATGGAGACAGTAGGGTGGATTGTACAGGTTTAGGGCTTTGTGGATCTCAGGGTGTGAAAGAGAAGAACACTGCAGCTAAAATATATCCTTTCCCCTGATCCTTCTTGCTAAAGAGTTGAGGAAGAAGGGAAAGAGAGCAAAAGAAAGGAACAAAGATGGGACTAGCAATTTAGAGCTTTACATCTTCCCATGAAGCAGTTTAGCTTAGCTGTAGTGAAGGCATTAATTGAATTGACTGCCTTGCAAGGAAGCAAACTCCCTTGCTTACTACCTATCTACATGCTGTCAGGCGGCAGTTAGGCTGAGAAGCCTCAGGTACCTTCATTCTATTGTTAGAGTCAGTATCTGAGCAGGGGAATAGGAAAAATATCCTCCTTTTTTTATCCTGTATCACTTATTGTAAATAGATACCAATAGCAAGCCTCCTGGCTATCCTAATAAAAGCCAAAGGAGGAAATCAATTTTGTAGTAGATTAATATTGTCAACATATTATGATGAAAGGGTCGATCAGTCTATATATATGTATTTACATACACTTGAGTTTTGCTGTGAAATTGTTCAAAACTGTTTTAATAAACATACATTGAAGCTGGAGTTAGTCACTTTCTAAAGGCATACAGATGGAATATGATTGGCATCAAATGTAACTCTTTTTAAGGAGTTGACAAGGCATTAAGAGAGGGAAAATAAGGGCGATGGGTATTGACACAACACATGGCTCTTCCCAGAATAAGTATCCCAAATCTTTAACATAGTGATGAGTTGCAGCTTGTGCCAGTCACTTCTAGGATAGTTACTTCTGACATGGAGATTTCCTTTGCAACCAATGGACATAACATTTTTTTTCTTTTTTCTTCCATAATAGTTTTGAGAAAATATACAATAAAACTGGCTTGTTTGAATTTGAGGGTTAGGTTTGTTATATATCCTTGTGTGAGTATCAACACTCCTTCATCTGTCCTGAAGTTACCTATTTCAGCTGTAGAAGACGTCTGAACGCCAGTTCAGATAGAATTAGAATATTATACGACGATATTGAAGATTTTTGCAAAAGAATGAAAGAAGAGGAAGGGAAAAAGCTGAAAACTAAAGACAGAATTTTAGCCTTCAAGCAGAGACAAGTGAGTCAGGAAACAGAGGGTAGGAATAAATGGTTGCTCCTGAGAGAGGAGGGAGGTCAGCAGCAGAGTCACATGTGTATGGGTTGCTCAGTATTTTCATTAACACTGAAAAAGAGGGTGTGTATGAGTGGACAGAATTTACTGATGACACAAAGTTAAAAAAAAAAAAAAGGTTGACTGTGGTGAACTCAAGGAAAATATTACCATATTAAGTGACTGCAATAAAATAGCAGATGAAATGCAATCTAGGTGAATGTAAAGCGATGCACATGGGAAATAAACAATTCTAACTTTACATATGTAATGATGGATTCCTAGCTGATTATTATCACATGGAAAAGAGATTTCGAATTTATGATTGACAGTTATATGAAGATGTCAGTTCACTTCTCAGTAACAGTCAAAAAAAACAAAAGGCAAATCAAATGTTAGGAGCTATTAGGAAAGGCATATAGAGTAAGGCAAATAACATTAGTGTGCATATATAAAAATCTTCAGTGTAGTAATATTTTGAATACTGTCTGAAGTTCTAGTCCTACCACCTCAAAAGCATGTAGTGGAACTGGAAAAAGTCTGGAGAAAAATAGTAGGTGTGATTGCACAGAAAGACTAACCTCTCAGACTGGGACTTTTCAGCCCTTAAGATAGATAGGTGAAGGTAGATAGGATGGAGATTTATACACCATGATTTTAATGGAGAAACTGAATTTGGAATGATTGCCCACTAGCTCTTCAGATTCAAGAACCGGAAACATTCAGTAATCTTAATAGGAAACAGGTGTGCGGTGCAAAAAAAAAAGGTCGTCATCATCTTTTATGTGACAGACTAAGGGACTGCTTACTACAAGATGTAATTTCAAAAATTGGTGGGACAAATTACTGGAAGAAATAGTACTGTTATATACCAAAAAGTACTTTTAACTCTGACAGTCCATTACCTGATAATTGCTGGATATAGGGAAAGGATGTTAAGGGAGTAGCACTATGCCCCTGCCCCAGTAATACACTCTGGCTGGCATTGCTATTGGCTGCTGTTGGAGGCAGGAGCCAGACGGACCTTGGCAGAACCATTCGTTATATAAGGTGTGATTTTAGGCAAGACCTATATCAAACCACCTCCCTGTTTATTTACAGTGCAGCTTTTTTCTTTCACCAACTCCTCAGCTAAATGCAAAGTTCTGGGCTTAGACTTAAAAAATAAGTTAGTTTTATGATAATATTGTTTTTTGTTTTTCTGATGCTAGGAAGTAATATATATAAAATTTGTCAGAGACTATGTATTTACAGCGATATCTCTAAAACAGCAGTTCTCAAAATTGCTAAGTCTACCTTTGCTGATGATGTATGACTAACAGATTACCTGAATTTTCCCTTTTTGTCTGCCAAATTGAATGCTTAGAAAAACAAAATTAGTTAAAACAATTATTAGAAGGTATATGCTTAAATGTGAGCTCTTATCATAATCAAGGCACTAAAATTATTTCCCTGCTTTTCAGAAGCACAGCCTCCCTCAGCAGTTCAGAGAGCTTAGACTTCTTTGTGAAGTTGTAAAGGTTTAACCTTTCCAGGGCTCACTCTACAGGTTGCTTTGAGTTCTCTCTTCATTGTGTTCATGTCACATTCCCATACTAATTCTGTTTTGCATTTATATTAACACGTGCACCTTGCATTCGATTCTGTTCAACTGAAGTCAATAGATATTTCACTTTTGACTTCAATCGCAGCAGAAACGAGTCACAAGCAAAGAACATGACAACACCTGCGTTTCAACGTGGGAATTACTATTTCCTTTATGTACTACATAGGCTGTAATTGCCCATGTGGGACCTGCAAGTCTGTAGTTTGCAACTTTGTAGTTTAAAAAGTTTCTGAGCTAGCACAAACTGCTGAGAATAGAATTATAAAACCAGTATATCTATTTCACATTTATTTTTCTTCCTGCTCTCTAGTTAAACTTCTCCTGTCTTCCACCGTCACTATTTTTAATTGTGCTTAATTTGATTTAATCAAAACTTCTCTTCTTTTTTTCTTTAATGTTAATTTTTTTTAAGTAATATACTTTTTAGATATGGTAGAAATGTGCCTTAGCAATTTTGCAGTGTATATGACCAATCAACAAATAAATACATACATTAAGTGCAGTGTAGTGTGATCTTTACCAGGAAAAAAAGCAGTGAGGTTGGAGCAGATAAGCTAAACAGTTGTTCGTGAGATCACTTAGAAGAAAGAAATAATTTTCGTTTTCTTCGCATTGTACATACTAAACCAAGCTGGAATATATGAGCAATAACATGAGCTGGTAGCTTTCTCTCTATAACCCACATACGGTGTTTCTGAGTATAGTTTTGCTCATCTGCATAGTGTAGCCCAGCGGCAGTGAGAGTCACCTTTGTTTGTCACTTGCTGTAGTTGGTTGGTATGTACCTGAAGAGTCATTCAAAGAATCCAGAACTTTGCACGATGTTGTATAATACTGTGTATATTCTGTTGTAGCTCTGTTTCATTGTCCTAATAAAGATATGAATGTCCAGGATTTAATATTGCTCTGTGCTTGTTCTTGGAAGATATTTGTGCATTGAATCCTCACTGGATGGACTGAAGCCACGGTGGTCATTCTGTAGGTAGTTCATGCCCAGATGAGATGCTCCTGCCAGTGGCCACAGCGCTTGTGGAGAGGCTGGGCAGACTCACACCGGTTTTGAGGTACTGGTCTCTGTCTAGCAATTACTCTTTCATGAAACAAACCAGTGTCTTTTTGATCCAGCCCAAAGAGTCTCTGGAAGTTGAACTGAACTGCACGGGCTTCCCAACTGGAGGCAGTTCAGGGCATTTTTGGAAGTGTGGTTCAGACAGCAAGGGACCTTCAAAGTCAAATACAGAAGGAGCTGCTTTTCTTCCACTCTTGGAAGAAAAGAAGATGAAATTTCAGTCACTTCATTTCTACTTATCTTAAGTCCCTACATTTTTATTTGGCAGATGCCTTTGCCTGACTTTCACATCTGAAAAGTAGGGCTGTGCTGTACTTCCTGACAGGAATGTTATGAAGATAAATATGCAAAGCAGTGGTGAGATAGCTTAGGTACTGTGGTTATTCTGGGCTACGGCTGCACTCATTGCCCTGAGACAGGTTCTTCAGGAATGTGTGGGTAGCAGCATCTTTCAGTGCAGTGAGGAGCTAGTCTCAAAAGTAAAATTTTGTACCCTGTCATTTACTTTACAGTATTAGAAGTGCTGTAATTCTGCTCTAAAATAAGTTTTTATAGATCCACAGACAATGTCTCTTTTATCCTGTATTTTCCCATGTCTATTTCTGATCTACTTCTGCAGTCGGAGTCCAGTTTTACACACATCTGTGGTATATATGTAATATTTAGGCTTTGCACAAGTCAAAAGACCTGCATGCAAGATCCAGCTACAATACCAGGCACCAGACCGTGAGTTCCTGGTGACTGAGTGTGGGGCTCTCAAAGTATTCCAGGGCATTGGCTAAAAAAAAAAAGAAAAGAACTTCTGAAAATCAACAGCTGTTTGAGACAAGGTAAAAGTAAGCTCACACAGGTACATTGGCTTTATACATCTGTAAGAAAATTAGTTTAAAAAGAAAGTGGAATTCTGTAAATCCACTTACAAAGCTACCATTTGCTCGCTTCCTTGCTTGAAGGTATTTTTGTGTATTTTTAAAAAGTGTTTCCTGGATATACTTCCATATATTGTATTTTACTTTTCAACAAAGCCTAGAACTCAAGTTAAAATTATTTCCTCCACAAAATCAACCTAAAAAAACACCCTCAAAGCAACAGGAAGACAAGATGGCAGGATAAAACTGACGGTTCTATTCAAAAGATATATTTACCTTCTAATCATTAAATATCAATGTGTCTCAGATATGTTTTTCACATTTCTGTCATAAAATCAATGGGAAAGGAACACAAATCAATTTCAGTCTCAGAAAATAAGTTGTCAGGACTTCAGGAATTAGTTTATTGTTATCTACAATGTATTTTAGAAAGAACACTGCAGCCCACAGTTTTATGTTTTGTGTTTTTTTTTAAAAGCAAGATAACAGCATTCAGAATGTCACATATATAATATATAAATTCAAGAGAAAGTTCTCAGCTGGTATCTTATAAAAGGCAATTTTAGAATATCTCTGCTTTTTAGGATTTTGTGTGGCATGTATTTGATTTAGTTCTTTCTTTTACTTTTTTTAGGCTTTCTATTATAGGAAAAGACTTCCAAAATATCTTAATAAATAATTACTAGTTATAGTGCTACCAGATGTTAATGTAATCTAATAATTGTCTGGGTGAGGTTTGTAATCCAAAGTCTTCTGAAGTTATTTCAAACTGTTGAGTGCTTAGAGCTTTTGAAATGTTGAACATCTCCTTAAGGTAGGAATTTAAGAGCTTAGTTGCATTTTTAAAATGGAAGATGCTGCCCTCAACTCTTAGCGTTTTAGTAGCACATACTAGCTTCGTAACAGTTTCAGTAATGGTATTCAGGATGAATAGGAGAATGCTGCCCTGGGAAGTCATTTATTATATGATATTTGAATGGGAAAATGGTCCAAGTTCCTGAAAGTTGAAGCACAGTTTAGAGTTTTACAAACTAGATAGCCTGAAACAGAAGTACAAAACACTTGTCACGTCTGAAAATTTTGGCTTAATGGTAGCACTGTAAATTACATGTCAGGTTGTGCCTATCCTGCTAAATTATAGATTCCCAAGAGAACCTTCCTGGCCACTGAAACTTGACCCTTTGTGCAGATGAATTCCTGGAGCGGACCCTTGTACGGGTGCTGGCTAGGCCGACAGCACTGCGGGCAATTCCCAGGCGTAGCTGACCAGTCCCAGCAGCTTGAACAGAGCCTGCATGCTTTGGAGAGTAAAAAAATGTACTAGCACAGACGAGGGTTGCATCATGCCAGAGGACCTCAGTGGCATGTTTAGTTTACTATAATAACCACAGAAGAATCATGAATCTTGGAAAGATTCTGTAACATTAATGACTCTTCAAAGAACTTTAGAATTGTCTAACGTTTATCAAGAAACTGAATAGTACTAGCTAGATATTAATGTTACCTATGTAATCTCTAAAAGCTAATGCCAGGCATGAGTACCAGCTCTGTGCTCATGTGAGTGGATGCGTCATAGATTTCTGGCAGTGCTTTCTGATCAAATTTGTTACCACAGCAGTTGGTGAGCATCAGTAAATCAAGCACTGTTTGGACACTTTGGTGAACCAATTACACATTTACTAATCTCCATAGGTGCAAAATGCTAGTTTCATAACGTCTTAGATTTCCTATTAAACATGGGATTTAGTGGTTCTGTGTGCCTGTGTCATCTGCCATGTCAACATCGAGATAACCAGGGAAGGACAGCATGACACCAGAAAAAGTTCCACTGTCGTCTTGAGCAAATTAGTTCTGTAATACCTAGAGGCAGCAACTCCAACAACCAATGTTTAATTTTATGAATCTGATATTTCTGTTTTGTTTGGCATTGCGGAGAAAAAAGAGAAAAAACTCAACTGAATAGTCTTCTAATTTAAAAAAAAAAAGTTTCAAATATATTTGAAGTTGTACATTGTTTACTTTATAGTTTCAGTATGATTCCTTCTAAACTGTCAATAATGCCAGTGACTTTACTTTTATGTTCCATCTTATTGCGTTTGATCTTTTTTACATTAGAGCAAGACATTAATAAAAATACTTTATCAATGCTATCAATGTGATATATCATGTTAGCATATGATAATGCATCTGACAAAAGATTTCCTAGAAGCCCTAAAGTAAGCAGCAACTTTTTCAACTTTTTTTTTGTTGTTTTGTTTTGTTTTGTTTTGTTTCTGAAACATTTTCTTGAAGTGGTGTTGCTGAAGGAGAGCAGGAAAGGGAACAGAGAAGAGCTGGGGGATCCTCTGCCCTTTGTAGCCGGAACTGCCTTTCTGCAGAACATTTGTGCAGCCCTACAGGCAGGAGAAATAGATAGTCTTGGAATAGATAAAACAAGGCTAAGGAATCAGATCTTTACTTTTCTGGACTGGAACCAGAAAAGATAGGGAAATTGTGTCTAAACTTTTATATTATTAAGTCGGGGGGGGGTGGGTTGGTGAAAATGATTAGTTTTAAACAACGATAAAAATATTTACTTAGAAACAAATTTAAAAACCATGTTGTACTAATGAAATGTTTCCACTATTACTGGCAAGTATTACTGAACACTTATGCATAGATAATGTCTCCCAGAGGAAGTATCAGTAAATGATCATGGGTAAAATATTCAATAATGAGATAAGCATTCTTTTCTTGGTTTTTTTTTTTTTTTTTTTTTGGTTGATTGCTTTTTTTTTTGTGCAGACTGCTTGTGAAGCTTAATTCAGTTCATTTAATACTGCTAAGATATTTTCAGTTATTCTGTAAAGTTAGATAGTAATACTTCTGAATAATAGATATATGTGAGAATAAACACAATAACTGAAAAAAAATCAGGTTTTACAGTGATTATATATTTCTGTGTACCTAGAAAAGCTCTTCTTAATGTTACACATTTAAAAACAATAATACCCTATATTAAGTTCAGCAAAATGCTCAGTGGAAAAACAGTTTATATAAATGTAGCGACCAAGTGACTATTTATTGATGTTTCTCCTTATACCTCTTTATAGTGACATTTAAACTTAATTTTCTTTGGGAAAAGAAATGGATCTGAATTAGACAAACTCTGATTGATAACTTACATGCATTACATTGATAACTGACATACAGTGCTGTACTGAGAGTACACAGATCAAAAGTTAGCCATATGCTGTAACTTCTAAGTCTATTGCAAGTATTTGTCTTTGGTCTGCAAAGAGTATAAAGAAATTGATTTCACATTTATCAATTCACTGCTTATTTTTCAGCTCAACAGAAAGCTTTTTAATGAGTGAAAGGAAATCTGTTGATAGTGGTTGCCTCTCTAGTCTGTTCAGAGATTATCTAACCATGGAAACTAATCCAAGAAAATATATTTGAACCTTAAGATTTAGGGTGGCTTGACTTCATGAATTAGTCTGATATCATAACTGACATAATCTGACACTTCATAATGGATGCATATGATAATAGACTAAATTAAGCTTGTTCTAAGTTCAGGCTCAAGGCTTGCAAAAATATACAATTAAAGTAAACCAACAAAGCTGTAGATTTTAGTCGTGCTTTATCAGGACACTAAAGAAGAAATAAAATTTTGTGACTTTGGGCACCTGACCAAGCTCTGAGAGAAAGAATAGATACACTCACATGATGTTTAGAGTAAGGAATTGCACAGAGAAGTTCGTGGTGGCCTCTCAGCAGTTCTGGATGAGTGTCTGTTTGAACAAATAGTGTAATTTTTCTTTGCACACAATTTCACATCTATGTAATGGAGATAAAACATTCCCATTCATATGAACTGTTCACAGACCTGCAATTGCTTCTTATTTTGATACTATCAAACTGACAGTAAACATACTGGTTTTTCCAATAGCATATTTTTAATAGGTTCAAGACTTTACTTTCAAAAGCAGTTGCTGATCAGAATTATTTTTCATTAAAAGTAATGAATCATTAAGATTTTCAGTACACTTCCATATTCAGATAATTTTCATTCTCATTATAGAATGTCTACTTTAAGCATAGTTTAAATTTCAGTCATCACACATTGTCTGTTTTTTCTATCTGGATATATAATTCTGTTATTGTATCAGCATCTATATATGCATATATATGCATTTTCTGAATGTGTTATATATATACAATGTGCATGTATGTAAATATATGTATACAAATTGGGGTATATTTTTAAACAGACACAGGTGTATGTATTTGAAAATATCTGCTATTTAAGATGTTGAAGTGCATCATTGAATGAAGTGTTCAGGAATATGGTAAAGGAAAGGAAAAGATGTTGTTTTAATGTGATAAGTCATAATATCAATTGATAAAGCAATGTACAAGCAGCTTGTGTAGTATCTGTGTCAGAATTATTGAGCTTGAAATCTCATCAAAGATGGGAATTATTGAAAGATAGTGTTTTAGAAGTGGAAATTCTTCTTTGACAAGGCAAGACAAGACTGCAATAACCTTGACTTAAACGTGGAATCAGAATGATTAGAGTCAGTGCAAATTTCAGACCTACTCCCTGACAACAAATAAATGGAGGTGTCAAGTCTCATTTCAATCACCTTCAGTAATGACCTTGACTGCATGCAAATGTGAAATTTACTCAATGGGGACTCTGTGGCAACTCTGTGATTCAACTGTGAAATTAGAGTAGCTTGTACTTAAACTGGAATTTCACACCTGCTGAACTAGCAGTCTCTTTCTGAGTTACAACAGGAAGGAGAGAAAGCCTTTACAAAGCTAGGTTTCCATTTGTTTATTTAAAATCATTTATTTTTCCTCAGTTACAACTGAATAAGCTAAAATTAATTTTAAAACCCAGTGAGCGGAACCTGAGACAAAATAACTATGGTGGATTTTATTTGAAAGTTATAGTCACTCTCTTTTTAAAACATTTTTCGCTGTTGAAATAAATATTACAATCTTTGCAGATGCTATATGAATAAGAACTTACTGGAGCACCATAAGTGTTCTTCTGGTTCTTACAAAGGAAAAAACTTCAACACAGTGAGTGTATCTGATGCATGAAGTAGTAAAATTACTAAATTCAAGAATAATAGATATGTACTTGATTTCATAGCTGAGTCCACATACTTATTTCTTCACCTTTCTGTAGACAGAATGTTTTTTACAGTGGAATGGAATGTGCATTATTTGAAGAGTGGTATAGTGCCAGTCGTGCCTTATCCCAAGCATTTTCCAAGGTAATCAATTGAATATGGGTTCTGTAGACAAACAGTGCTTTCACGGCAGTGAATCTCAAATGGAATTGCATATTATTGCATTTTTTTGTAAGGCAGGAATTGGCAGTTTCTGATTATATATGTCCTCTGGAATTGCGTCATGACAATGTCATTTCGAGTCTTGTCTGCCAACTGAAAAGAGAGCTGTTGCATCCAAGTTCCACATCCAGTCCCCTGACCGCGTATGCAGCTGTGAGAAAAATTAAAACCTTGATAAACTCTCAATGCCAACGTTACTAGGGGGACTGATGTAACATTTCACAGACACACACAGCCAATAATTTAGTCTGCAAGTGTAATTTGTCGAAGTTTTAAGTCACTGTCATTTCTCGTGCTATCCTGTTCACTGCAGAAAGGTGGTACTCCTTCCTTGGTGTCTTTTCCAGAGACATGCTAACTGCACATGAGATGATCACCTGACCTGATCTTTCCGTGCTCTTGCTCCCCCATTGCAAGTACATGCATGCGTGCAAAGAACACATTGCCTAAGCCTACCCATCAAGGATTTTTACGAGCAAAATAAATTAATATGCACACAAAATGCTCAATTATCAAAAATGTTACTGAAAAATGGAATCATTTTTAGTAGGATGCATAGTCTTTTAAAAGATTTGACAGTTGGCTAATTAAACTGTGTCCAACAAAAAAGTAACCTACATCATGTGTACAGCTTTATTCCACACGCGTTGTTGTTTCCAGTAATGTTTTGTACATTTTCAGTGAACGCTTTTGATTGTTCAAACACTTTTAATGAAATGAGAAGCGTAACAGAATAACAAATATTTCAATATATTTTTAAATTATGGCTGTGTAAAAACTGTATGATGCCATGCAAAGCAGAAAAATCTCTGTTGTATCTGGGAATGTCTCCCTCTGTGCATGAGAATGAAAATGTCTGTACTGGAGTTTAGGCAACAATATGCATGTTTTAGAAGGCACTTTTGTGTTCTAAATAAAAAGCTGCATCTTCCCCACAAAAAAAAAAAAAAAGCAAAAGAGGAAATATGCTTGTCTGCTGTCGTGGTTAGGACATCTTTCCAATCTTCAGACTTTAGCCCTGCTATTTTAAAAGGGTTGAATTGAGAACATGTCCAGTGCATATCTCTTCTTATCACAATTAGTGCTTCAAACATTTTTCACTTCCCTGAGTTTAAATCTCATGACTTGAAACTCCTCAAACAGAGAAGAAACTGAAACATTTGTAGGGACTTTCCTGCTGTAGATATTGGAGTGTTATAAAAAGTGAAGACCTCCACAACTCCACAACCACAGCCTTCTCCTTAACGAATCAAATGCTGAGTCCATCCACAACAACCAAGTCGCTGTGTGATTTCAACCTTCATTTGTTTGCTTTTATTACAACTGGCAAAGGACAAAATTTACTTCAAGTGAAACTTCAGGGTAATATTACATCCCATTATCAACTACTATTAGAGTACACAAAAAATATATTTAATGCATTCGCTGTTTCTTGGATTTTCTCAGTTTTTATTCCCTGAAAAATGAATTATACAAGCATATACCTGTTAGCATTCAGCTAGTCCTGCCTGGAACTATTCTCTGATAGGGTTTCGTTTTAACTGGAAAACATTTTCTGTTTTTCATCTTTGACTTCAACAGTCCAGAACAATAGCACAGCCTGGTCTTCTGGTTTTTCTGTTGCACTTTTTTCAATAATGAGTTCACTATTCTTAAACATGACAATTGGTGCTTGTTTGCAGGTGTATTTTATATTAAGTACCTGTATCTCTACAGTTAATGTCACTGTAGGGACATGGTTTAGTTATAGGACTCGGTAGGTCAGGTTGCTGGTTAGACTTAATGATATTGAAGGTCTTTTCCAACCTAGATGATTCTATGATTCTGTCGGCTATCACATCCAGATATGCTTGCTCCTAAAGACAATATTTGTTCTCTAAACTATATCTTGAATGTAAAACATAATTACCAATATTATTTATTCCCTAGTTTTCAGCAGAGACCTCAACTGATATCCAGAGCTAACACTAATGGTTTTACCTCTATCCGAAAAGACTTTTTTGCTTTTTTTTTTTCAGGAAATTTCTTCTCTTCTAAAAAGTTCAACAAAAAGCTAAATGCTGGCATAGTTGCTATTTTTAAATTTTATTCAACTATCATGGAAAGATTTTTTTTTAAATAGCTATGTATGATCCTAATAAGCATAAATTATGAAAAAAGGTTGCAAAGTGCATCCTCTCATTCTGTGATTAGAGATCAGATCTCTTATTTAGCTTACTAGAAATTTTTCTGGCTTATGCTTCATGTAACAGTGATAGAAATGTAAGTGTTTGCATTTCACTAAAGATTTGTAGAGTACATTCTGTTTTGACAGAGAGTATGTTAATTATTAGTTAAATATGTACTTTTTGCAAGGCAAATGTATCTCAGTATAGTTGTGCAGAATCCATAGGCCCCGGTCTGGAAAATGCCTTATGCAGATGCTTATCTTTAGACTGATGAGGTCTGTTAACTTTGATAAAACTAAACTTATGCTCTAAGTGGTTTGCTGGATTAGGGCCATAGACTCTGTAATTGAGTTGGATTTTTGTCTTTATTCTGACATCTATTTCTTAAAATTCTTTATGAATTTTGTTCTTTTACACAGAATTATGTTTGTTTAATGCTACTGGTTTCCTAATGTAATTATCTTCCAGGCTTCATTAATCATGTTTAAAGTACTTTCAGATATTCATGCATAATTTCTGTGTGTTAATTTAATTTGGTTGTTTTAATTTATTTGATGTCCTTAAATATCACAGGATACACACCTGTATGTGTGTCCTGGGTAACAGACTGCTCTGATTCTCAGATTTTAAGTATACTTGCATATGTATGAGGCTTAGCTATAATGAAGAATGGCAATGTTTCACATTGTAACTCCAATGCATACACTTACGTCATAAGTCAGGTCTATTGAAACCTGTATTTCTAAAAGTTTCTCAAGTAACCTCAGATAGAGGCTGTTCACTTTTTACTGTGAAAATTAGATTGCATCAGAATCTATTTCAACAGTGATATTAGTGAGAAACCAGTGGAAAGTAGATCAAATAGAGGCTGGCATTTGAAAATTTAGTATATTAAAGGGTAAAGAATATATTATTTATGTGTATGATCCCCTTTTCTAAGCACAAGGGTTTGTTACTGAACTCTTTGACTTTATTTTTTTTTCCTTTGTCTGTTTTATAATCATTAGTTGTTCTTTCCAGTTAGAATGTCAAAGCTTTCAGGCATGGAGCATATACAATTTATGTATGCTTGTACAGTATCTATCATAATGATTCTAATTAAAGCCTATGACATCTGCCTTTAAACAAATAATTATAATCATATAAGGAAATGGATACCCTTTACTAGTCTTAGGAGACAAGAACATCCTGAGTACTACTGCTGCTTTTGATATGTCATAGTAGGCCCTAATCCTTCTCCATTAAGCTAATTAATTACTGCACATTTTAATAATAATTATTAAACATCATTAATTATTACAAATTTCTAGCACCCGTGGAACTGGTAATAACTTAAAATTTATTAACAAGTTTTGAGATAATGTACGTTGAAGGACATTTTCATGATTTTGTACTTTGTGTTGAAAAATTTCAGAATTTACTTTGAAAATATTTAAGCAATTCAATTGTCAGATTTTACTTCTGATGTTTTTTGTCATATAAAGATATAAAACTATCATATAGTTTTCTTGTTTACTATCTAATATATTCCTCCTTAATTTTAATTAGTCCTTTCTTTTTTTGTCTACCAGTATGCTTGGCCGCAGTCCATATCCTTGCTGGTTTGCACTAGTAGAGATTAATGTGATAACTATAGTTAATGATGAGTGATTAAAAACATCTTCCTAGAAATTGCAAATATACTTCTAAATTGTCCTTTCAGTGCCCTTTAAGTATTTGTTCAGTAGCTCCTCTATTTCTCATGTCTTCAGTTAGAGAGAGAGAGAGACAGGGAAAGAAGTGGGCAAATTCCTTCCTTAAGGTAGCCGTCTTCATACCCAAAAACGTGCCAGGAGGGAAACTGTCGACTGCTCACTGCTCCATCAATAAAGAAACGTAAGGGCATTGTGAAATGAAGCAAAGAGCTCTGTGGATATGGTTCTGGTAGTTTTGAATATTGCCTGTTTCAGTAGTAATCTTCACAAAGGCTCCTCATCTAAATTATTTCTTTTCCTAAGATGAGTTAATGGGGAAACTCTGCAGGATTATGGCAGATGACTACTTCTACTCTGATGAAAATGTGTTCACTTAATAATTTTGTTGATATTCCATTTTTAAGTGTTTTATTTCTAAATACAAAGAGTAGGATCTGATCCATATTGTTTGTCCATTTGTATATAAAATACCAAAGTAGAAAAGACATTTTGTTCTTGCTTATAGTACTCTTGAGTTATGACTGTGTCTGGGTGAATGGTTCATCCCGTCAAATCTGAACCTAGCTAATAAAAACAAGATTCTTTTTTGTTCAGCAAATGCTAATGCCTTGGTATGTATTAGAATTACTCTGCTGAACTGTTCACCTCTTCTTAATCATTAATCAATTTAGTGACAGCTTAAATATAGGAGCAACTTTTTTATGACACTCGTATCATGCCTTTAATAGCAGTGATCAAATGTTTCAGTGTGATGTTTTCTGGAAAAGATGCTGTTCTGCATCTTCTGTCTTCCTTTCATTTTATGCATCTAAGGGTATGTGGTCAACCCCGAGTAATAGGATGTTTAACTGTCAGTCCTCGTAAGTCAACACTAAAGACACTATATGTCCAGTTTACTGCCAGATAATTTGCTGATGGAAGAAAGCTGTTATTGTTTGCTACGTGGCCTGCAACTACCACCAAACTATATATAGGCAATAAAACCTAAAAACATAGTTTTGTGTCACTTTCTACTGGTTTATGGTGATGATGTAATTCGATGATCTAATTTTCAGTTAAAGATCAGCACTGCTTTATTAATTTCTGGGAGACAATATTAATTATATGAACTTAGACTTGGGTGCAATTGGTTGAAAATATATAACCTTACAGATTGAAAATATGATGTTCCTTTTTTAAAAAGTTAGTCCTTTTGTTTGCTATTAGAAGTTTTCCACCTTTGTGTGTGCACGTGTGTGAGAGTGAGTGAGTGCGGTGACAAGTACTGGCTTTAACTGTAAGAACTTTTTCAAAGTTCTTACACAGGCAATAGAGGTGCCGACCCAAAAGGGAAACATGCATGAGCAGGAGCAGCCGTGGCTTTGTTAAGTTTGTATTGAGCTTAATATTGCTTTTGGAATTATAAGATTTAAACAAAAGAAACAGAAATAGGGAAAAAATGTTTTGTTACAGGGAAAGGAATAATTTTGCATTATTTCTAATAAATATTATGTGAATTGGATGATGTTTTGAAAGTTAAAAAAGTAGATCTCCGTCTCCAACAGGAGTGCCCACAGCGTTCGCTGTAGCTGTAGTTGGGAAATGGTGCAGCCTGGAAGGTCTACACAGAAAGCATTAATTTTATTTTAAAATAAGATCATAGCATTATCTCCTTTGTATTTTAAATGGAAGGAAAAACCTGCAAGACATCATTTAAATCTTTTTGTTCCACCCTAAGTAGACTTAGGTAAATATTGTGTATATATTGCAGCACTAGATTATATTACATATAGCAAGATGGGTTTAATAGTTAAAATTAAAAATGAGTAAAACCTCTCATGTACATCTCAGATTTATTGGTCTGTGTTAATTATATATAAAACATAACACTGTAACAGAAACACTTTGGTGTCATTTGTTCAGACTCATCTATATAATTCATTTTTGACTTAGCAACTCATGAGTAAGCGAGAATCCCAAGTGCACACTCATAAAATCTGTGTGCCAAACCATGTCATCAGCTACTCTTTCTGAAATATACACAGATGAAACCAATACCTATTATAAAGGGTAGAAACATGACAAACTGAAGGACGATTAAAACAGTCAGTACTGCTCATTTAATGTTCTTGGTTGCATGGATATTGGTCAAATTTACTGCTTAGCTTCGAAGACAGCTATTAATTTTCTAATGGTCTTTTCTTGTTTGCTCATTCAAAACGTATCTGAGTGATTTAGAAATGCTATTGAACTTACATTCACACAATTCCAGCAAGGTAAAAGGATGTTATTATCCTGATTTATAAATGAGGATCTGAAATGCAGAGAAGCCGCTATTTCATGTGTTCCACCGGAGACACCTTGGACGTGGTTTTTGTAGCTTTTGAAGCATTCAGAGCCCAGATCTCCTTGTCTCCCATTGCAGCCATGAGCGCCGGGCAGTTTTGGAAATCAGGTGTCCCATTACTGTGTGTAGACTAAGTCCGACTGACAGGTAGAGGTTACCAGTGAGACCTCTGCTTTAAATGTCTCAGCGGTCACCACGCAAGAAAGAGCTCCAGCCCATTTCTTTTTACAAGCTTAACCACAGAACTGCTCTTTCTGCTCTTGCCTCAGCACCTTATTCATGCTTTCCAACTCCTATAACAAGTGAAATGTACCTGACAGAAAACTATTTCTTTTATTTCATAATGGTTCAAATTTACCTGCAAAGTGGACTCACTCTTTGCAGAAGAGGATTCAAGGCTCTGTGAACTGCTTTCTGCCTTGTGTATAATGACTGTTGTAGCAAAGCTGTGTACAGTTCATGTGCTCGAATACAGGTACAGAGACAAAATGTAAATTCTGGTATTTCTCTAGTTCTGAGGCTTAGGTGTGCAGTGTGAAGTATTTCTTTGTATTTTCTAAACTTAAAAAAACAAAATTCCAGCAGACTTTTAAAAAATGGGGAAGTTTTGAATTTAAATCTGAATCCTTGATTATATAGAACTCAATCAAGAAATTGGCTATTGAGAAAGTAGAAAATGGTATCTTTATATGCTTCTTTATAGGACCACAAGATTTTAATGTAACGCTATTGTATTTTTCACTTACAAAAAAGTTTAATGAGAGTACCCACATAGCTTAATACGCTTTCATTTTAGACTTGATGATAATCTCAGCCTGCACAAAAATAGCCGTCACTATTTGAACAGAACTTTTAAAGCCACTAATTTTTCTTTAATATATTCATACGAGTTTAAAATATACCATTGTCTTTTGTGATAAAAAGGCTCATTCTTCTAAGTGCATTCTTTAGGGTTGTATCTGTGCAAAAGGAGTTTTAAATGTTACATTTTATACTCTTTTCAGCAGGAAGGAAACAAAAAGTCCCTTTGTAATCCTCATACCTTTAGGGTGTGCTCATTACCAAGTCATAGACTTGGCATGATGCTTATCATGTGGTTGCTATTAGAAAAAACACAACACCATCTTTTCAGGAAATTAGAAGATTTGCTCTGCATGCTTGGTACTTTTCATGGGTGGAAGCATGCTGCACATGCTCATAGCCATTATCATGCATGTGCACAGTCCCAAAATTTCCCATGTAAAAGTTTTTGTTCATAAAGTTGACAGATATACTTGCCCTGCCAGTAACTGATAAAATAACAATAAAACAAGCTAGGCCAGTTAGCACATAGCTACATGTCAACCTTAGCTAGTACTCAGGTGTTATATTAAGCTCTTGCTAATAATGCTTGCACTCTGAATCTCATTTTAGGTATTTTATATGTATATGCATGTATATATATCCCTGTATGTATGCAAACATATGTGTAAACAAGTGTATTTCTATCTACCAGTGCAGTAGATAGTGCCATTGGCCCTATTCATTACTATAAGGTGTTGTCAGAGCAGCAAAGACACTGTATTCTGAAGGATGGAAATGATTTCATTTGATTATACTGACAGATCTATAAAATCTGAAAGTACTAATGTGAAGTTATGTAAATATTACAAAATTAATAACACTTCTTTAATGAAGGGTAAAAAGGATATTTATTCACTAAAGGAAACTGCATCTGATGCCGCCAATAAGCTAAAATCACTGAATATCTGAGTTCCATTCTGAGAGAACAGGTTGTCTTTTTTCTGCAGCGTGTATTGTTTTCACACTTTGTCTAGAGAATGACCACTCGTATGATGGTATCATTATTAGCACTTACTTTCGTAGGATTTTGATTAGAAAAAGATGTAATATTTCCTTCGCTTCTTATTTTTAAGTCCATACTTACAGCAGCGGGAAGAGAGCCAGGATGACAGGCATCGAGCACGGTGCTGCCGAGGCAGCGAGTACTCCAGCCCCCAGGCGGGGTGTGACTGAAGTGCACGTGGGGCCCTTGCACAGGCACGCGTGATCTCCTGCGCTGGAGAAGCAAAATCAGAAAGAAGCTCTATTTTGTGTAACCGTGACTAATAAGATGGATCAATTTCCAACTGATAGCACCATAGAGAAAATAATGCATTTCAGATACACTGGCAGATACTGTACTCATTTACTCATCTGCGGACCAGTGCTTCGATGGAGTTTTCAGATCTTCATGCTGGGAGGTTCTTTTGTTGTGGTGTAGGAAGACTGTTCTGGGACAAATGCTGATAGATGGGCAACTTTGATGTATCACCAGATGTTCTACCCCAGAGCTTTTTTATTGTAGTAAATGTTTGCTGTTAGTGCTTTATGGTGGAGTATTCTCCACCAGAATATGTTGTTGGAGTGGAGTGGACAAAACATTCTTTGTCGGTGCTTGTATACGTTTTGGCTCGTTTTGAAGAACAAGCTCTTTCTTCCATCCATGGCATTTTCCAGTAGCCATGTCGATATTTGCTCAAAAAATTTAAAGTTGAATCTCATCAACTTTGTGCTCATATACTAATACTAGCTTTTTCTTTTCTAGGAATGTATACCTTCCTTATATTAATTAGACTGGTTGCAATTTAATTTAAAATAATTGCAATTTTCTAGTAAAATACAAATTGCTATTTTCTAACGAGAATCACTTTGGCTATTCTTTGGAAGGCTTTGCACAATCCTTTAAATTTTTAAAATATTCTTTGTCTCAGGACTTTGAAACTTTCTACCAGACAGTTCCTAAAAAAATCCCTTTAGTGAATGTCATTTAACCTCCCTCGTTCTGGTAGGCTGAATGAGACTGCTCTGCAGAAAATAACTGAAGTGTCAAAATTAGCTTTATCTCTTCAAATACAGTTCATGTTCAAATATATCTCTGAATGCTTGTGATTTTTAGCTATTTTGTAAATTTTATCGTAATTGTTAATTATCAGAGGGATGGCAAAACAGTCATAGAAAAGGATTTTTACTTAACTGCCTTGGTCAGATAACAAAGTAATGCACCTGAATTGCACATGTAGTTTGTTGCACTGTGGTGTTCCTTTCCTCTGGATTATCAGACGCTGGCCACAACAGGGCTTGTTTTGTGTTGCACAGTTAACTCTTTAGGCATTACATTCCTTCTGCGTAGCATGCAGAAGAAAATAGGAACTGGAAAATTTAGTATGTGTACTGTGCTTATGTCCTGAAAGTATCCAGATCCCCCAAACGGGAACTTAAGTACCTTCACCTAAGACATTCTCATTTCATCGATCCCTCTATTCCCTCTCCCTGCGTCCAGTTGTCCAGACAAGAATCTTTTGGGGTCACACTCTATGTATACATGAAGGATTTCTATAAAAGCAGACTAATTGTTAGATCCATGAGCCTCACCTCCACATGGGGTTTGAATAAGACTGGGCCAAGCATTAATCGTGGGCACACCGGTTTGGTGTCTTAACAGTGGTGTTGTCGGCTCTGCTGCTTGGTGCTGTAAGCTGATGTGACACTGCTTTCCTGTCAGCTGCTTTCCAGGGTCTCCCAAGAGTCAAATGAAAGTCCTTGGGAGAGGGGACTGCAGTGGGGCACATACAGACCATTTCTAGAAGAGTCAGCATCACTCTTTTGCCCCATCCCTTGAGCAATGAGGCTGTGCAGAAATGCCCCAGGAAGAGGATAACTCCGTGATTAATCACTACTTCCACACTTGGAAACTGAGGAGACAAAGGGAGTAACTATCCTACCTTAATGATGCTCCTTCCTGCCACTGCTTTGTTCCTAGGTAGCAGAGAGGATTTGGATGCTTTGACCCAAATCAGAGCTGATTGCAAGAGTCTAGGAGCAGCTCTTACTTCTGTTGAGATGAAATTACTTAAAGAAACAGTTTTCTCTAATGATTTGTTTACCTGTCTTCATCCTACGTCTTAAAACTATGTTTGGCTTACTACTGTACTCATCTCATAGTATTAAAGAGCAGAACACGTTTTCAGCTTTCTTAATGTTCATCTCTAGACAACCTCCCATGAAAAGGAAGAAATTTTTTTGTTTTATCAGATAAAAAAATAATCCTGTTTATATATGATATGTGCATATTTACACATATATGTGTAACATATACTTTATATATATATTACTCAGCAATACTTGTTAATAGGTCTTTCACTAGCAATTAAAAAGCAAGAAACACTCCCTGCCAATAAATAAATAAATAAATAAAGTTAAACAAGCACAGGTGGCAGAAAAGCTTATTTCCACACTGAAGTAGCTGATAATTTGTGGGATTTTTTTTTTTCCTCTGTGAAGCCTGCAAGACAAGCAATTCCTTGGCGTATTGCAGTAGCATGCAGTACAGATGTAAGGGAAAGCTATGTGTCACTCATTAAGGAATCCTGTTGGTATGACTGACACATAAAGCAATTCTTTTTTGCCATTCTAATGTGTGCTTTCTTGCGGAGGGATATCTCAGAGACAAACCATTGGAGTAAACCCTTTCTGTTGTCATTTGGTGAGGTGATTTTTATTTTAATGAAAGCGATCTGTCTTGTGTGCAAATACTAGCCTTTGCTGTTTGATATGCACAGAAATTCAATCAGATGCTTAATTACATCTTAACATGAGTTCCAAACAGCTGGCTAATTCCCTTGTTTCTGATTAAAGAGATTACAAAAATAAAATTTAACATTGCATTTACATACAGCTCTAAAAGGAAACACTTGCCCGTAAGTTTTAGTCATTTAGGAAATGTGTCTGTTCAACGCTAGGGATCAAAGCTTTTATCATGGTGAGTTGTAGAGTGATAACAGATTAAAAAAAAAAAAAGAAGAAGAAATAGCAAATGGAATTTGTCAAATGTTCTGCTTGTTGATTATGGCAGGCTTTAACTTGAAGGTGTAAGTCCATAGAAATATGCAGGAAGTATTTTGTTTCATACTTCTTTTTTGTGAAAGCATGGAAGTTTGTTAACTAAACCTTCATTTCCCACGAACTCAGAAGATTATTTTTTCAAACAGGATGATTCTGAGCATAAACACTACTTTATTTAAAGTTGATTTATTGGCTGTCACAAAATAAGGTAAGCTGTCCAGCTTAATCTTCAAGTGGTTTATTTTTAAATCATTTTAAATTCAATTTTTAATCAACAGTATAGTTATTCTAATGTCAGTGTTTGACATTTACATGTCTTCAGCAATGACAGTATATAAGTTTTCTGACACAAAAACAGATAAACTCCTTTTAGCTGTAATTCTTGTTATTAGCCGTAAACTCCTTTTAGCCATAGTTCTTGTAATTCTTGGTGAAACCAATCTGAATAATTGCTAAAAGGTAGTAGTATATAGATTCCTAATGTTGTCATATATGTTGGGATTCATATGAACACATTAAAAGAGCTATTGTTATACATAAAGAATTCATATGAAAAACATTCTTTAAGTAAGAAATATGTCAATTATATAGAAGTAGGAAATCAAGGGAGCTACTGACAAGATAAGCAGCTAAATGGCCTGTATGCATGACTCACTGATGCTGAAGGTTGTAAGGAAGTATACCTCCCTCTTTCAGCAATAAAGAATATGCATTTGGAGGGGTTCTGGGGCTATTCACACTTCTAAAAAATCAAATAGGACATATTTAAGTCTGCTGAGAGAACTGGAGTATAAAATGAATGAAAGGCTATAAGGAATGTGCAGGTTTTTCTTATACTGGGGACTGGAGAGTGACAGATATCACATCCATATTTTACAGATGTCTGTGAGCCGGAGGGACTACTGACCTCCAAACCATATACTTCAATTTTCTATAATAGTGAAAAGGAAGACCTGGGAGACCATAACCAGGCAAGTCTAAGCAGAAAAGTCTGCGTGAAAAAGAAAAGCTCTCCCTTCTCGATCTGTTGACGTTTTACAAACTTGTTAACGAATGAGCATTTTAAGAAGATCATAACTGACATTTTGTTTAGACTCTGCTGAGACTTTGAAGAGATGTCCTACAGCACTTACAGATATACTGAACAGTCATGGGAAGCAAGCTTTAAGAGTCGCATTGTATCAAAAACTGACTTAGATACAGGAGATGAAAACTGAGAATAAGTGACCAGATTTTGCTGTCAACCCCTCCTCCTGCCCCCAAGAAGCAAACAAGAAAACAACCAGAGTGAGATACCTATCTGAGAGCTTCTGAATTATCCCATGCAAGAACAATGGCACTGGGTCAGGCTGAAGGCTTAGCTAGTGTTTTCCTGGCTGGTTGCTTGGGGAAGAACAACTGTTGTAACGTGGCATTTCCCCTCACATGCAGGTTAGGCAATCTCAGATGAAAGATTGTACTGAATAATGGTGTTTAATAGTCCTTAAAGGATTTTTATTTCCATTAACTGATAAAACCTCTTTGGACTGCATTAGTGTCAAGAGTCCAATTCTTGCTGACCAGGTTCTCTCTGATATTCCACACGTGAAGGGTTTGATGTTTAATACCAGATTTTCTTATTTGACGTTATCTGACCTTACAAGCGATTTTGATTTAGCACGCTGTTGCAGCAGTGCATGTAAATCAAAATACAAGTGCACTTAACAGAGTATAGCAGTTGCAATGCACAGCTGAATCACAATACACCGGCAGGGTGTCCCCGGCTGCTGGGAAGGAGTACGTGGGTTCAGACCAGCTCCAGCCCTTTGCTCTCTTCAAAGTACTTTTTGTCACTTATTCATTTTTCTGTGGTTTGTGTTGGGCTGAGCCACATTTAACATGCACCTCACCAGTCTGGCTAGCTCAGGAGGACATTTGCACTCTTTTGATTAAGTCAAGGATGAACAGGTATAGAGCTGGATGATGCACTTAGCTGATATACGTGTTTATGTAGCCTAAAGGCCGCCCTCTGGACCCCTCTGCGTTGTGGTGAGTTCAGCTTTCTTTGCTCAGCAGCAGACAGTCACTCCCAACATCCCTTCATGAGTTCGAGCTGTGCCTTCCTCCTGAGAGCCTCCTCCATTATGGTAGGTGTTCAGTGATCAGTCTTCTACTTTTGAAGTTCACAAGATGCGGTGGCAATGAGGGCACAAGTTAAGCATGCATTGTATGAAAAAGAATTTATTTTTGTTAATCATCCAGAAATAAATGCTGATTTTATACAAAATCAAGAATGGCATGGGGAAGGTTATTTCAAAAGTAATAGCATCAAATAAAATGATAAACCGTCAGATTCAAAACCACCTGAAGAGTCGTAGGCTACCTTATCTCACCTCATGCAAACTCTGCTACCTGTCTCCCATTGATTTTGTTACTGTTCCCTGTATTATTTCTGTTTCTGCTGTATACTGCCTTTGGTTGTGTGTAGTATCCAAGATATGGGCTCACTCTGGTTTCCTAATGTGGCATAATAATGCTAAGCACTGGACCCAGGTGGAGCTACAGCCACCTGCTGCAATTTGTTCCATTGCCAGTGAGAACTGAGGGAGAAGAATTAAGAGAGGGCCTCAGCAAACTGTTCTGTGCAAAATCCCTGCTGATTCATGCAATGCTGTAAAGACAGTAAACTGTCGCGGCACACATCTCATGATACCTTGTTCTGCTTTCCGATGCTTATGCATGTCCCCTCTTAGCCTAGCCAAGACCATAGGCTGTTATTTCCATATCACTATAACAAAATCTTTTCTCTTGCAGCTCAGACTGCTTAGTACCCTAAAAAGTTCATTCACTAGAAATACTGAAGACAAGGGGAAAGTGGAAGCCTTTATTGGTACTAGTAAACAAACAAAAAAGCGGTACAAAAACTAACATAAAAAACCTGTCTGCCTAGTAATGAGAAAAACTTACTCCACGTAATCATGAATTTATATATTTATTGTATCATCAATGAATCGCTTCTTTTCTAAACTAAACAGATCATGGCTAGTAATTTTTTTCTGGACAAAACTCATTAAATATCTTCTAAGTGATCAAGGGAATGAGCGTGTAAGCTATTTGAATGTTTATGCAATAAAACAGAGGCTTGAAATTACCAGTGAGAAACCAGGGTGACTGTGAGCTCTCAGAGCAGAGTTTATGCACTGAGCCATGTAGTGCTCCTTGAATCCTTCATAGTGTGAGCTCTGTAAGTGAGAGCAGCAGGGAGATAGAAAATGGGCTCTGGAGACTGATGCAGGGTGTGCAGGCCATGTGGTGTCTGAAAATGCTGAGGTGGTTAACAGATTTGTTGGACTCTGTTAATCACTTCCATTAACTTCTTTACGGATCTCATAAGGACCTAATATTTCTTTCTGTCATATTAGATACACACCTGCATGCATGCTACAGGCATCCAGTGATGTGTGGCTGAGCTCCAGATTTGCGTTGGCTCATTCCACTTGCTCCATTTTTGCAGCTTTCCTAGATCTTTTCTCATCATTTTAACCTCTTGAACAGATTTGCCGTCTCCCCTCTCTCTTCACACACATGTTATCATATCTATCATATCTACTTGTTTGAAGCAGCAGCTTCTGCAAGATCAGAGAAGAAGCCTTCTCTAGAAAGTATTTGGGAGGTTCAATATCACTCTCTTAAGGTTCAATATCACTCTCTTAAGCATTGGTTCACTTTGGAATTTCTGTTGCAACAGAGTGAGAAGTATTATCTTCATAAAGTATGTGCAGCATTTCAGGCTAACTAAAAAGTCAGCAAAAACGTTACTAGTATGCAACAGCAAACAGTAACTGTGTAATTGTCATTTCTGTTGAAAACTATTTTGGGAAAAATCAAGCCACTAATCGTAGAAAGCCCTGAAAGCTTAATTAATGCAGTCTTCAACTACATTCCTTATGATGAAGTATTTCTCTGCATATTGCTTATTTTAAAACTGGACCTAAATATGTCATCCAAAGTACGAGATAAAAATCAAATCATTAGAGCTGTTTGTGTGAGGAAAAACATATGAACAAGTTAGGCCATAGCTAATGCTGTAGTGCAATTATGGTTGCAAAAGTATTTATTTCCATTGTGAGTCCATTTTTTTGCACAATGCTTAAAAGCAAAGCCAATATTTTCTTACTTATCCTGTGGGAAATAGAGTAGCACTGTGGATATATAGTGCTCAGTTATTTTTTCAAGTTCCAATAAAACTATATATCTATAGGTATATATATTATATGTGAAGACGCATATGCCTCAGCTTCAGACGGATGAAAGAGTAGGACAATTTCTTTGTTGCAGTGTAAGCTAAGTTAACTCCTTATGTGTCTGCTCTGCTAGAATCATCTTGTTTTAAAACTCTTATTTTTCTATCTTGGAGGCATTGTTTCTGCAGATGAAACCACTTTCCAATTCTTAAGATTTGAGTGGTGTGTTCTGCATTGTATTGTCTGCGTGGTATTAAAGAATTCTCTGTTTTAAGAAAGAAGGATCTGAGAAATGATTAATTGAACTCCCGAATGGAGGAATGCCCCAAACATACACCCCAAAATCAAGTCCAAACTAAGAAATGAAATATAAGTATTTATATGTTGCACATGAAGTACAACTCCCCTTGTAGACAGTGCTGGAGCTCCTTCTGAATTTGAAGGAGCCATAATGTTACCTAGAACTTCAGCTCAAACTGGTTCTGGGTGTGAACTCTCCCCAAGGAAAACTGAAGGCAACTTTGAGCTTGGAGTACACTTGTGTTCACCATTGCACAGCAGTGTGGTCATTCAAGCTGTGACCCTGAGTTTGCAAAGGCACTTGTGGAATCATTCTCAATCAATGTAGATGTTTGATTGCTTATGACATGTTAAGACTACTAGTAATGGTGTTGCAATTACTATGGCCTATGGCAGGAGGGAGCATTTCGCTATACTCACAGTTTTCACTTAAATGAATTGATGGCTTATATAAAAAAAAAAAATCAACCAACAAAGCAAACAAAATCAAATCAACAACAACAACAAAAAAATCATATTTCAAATTTTATTTATTTTTATAAAATGAAATTATTTCAGAAGCAAACTTGCACAGGCACGCTGTCATAGATTGGGCAAAAAAGAAAGAATACAAACCATGAATTTTAAAATTATCATTGTAAGTATATGAGAAGTGGTGAGAAGTGGTTGTATCTTCTTTTGTTGTGGGGAAAAAGAGTACTGGTTTTCAGGAGCACTGTTGTTGGTTCCTTTGTGACCGTTAACATTTTAGAGATTTGAAGTGAGATCTGTGTGTAGTAAGAAATACAGGTAGAGAAACTTTCCAAACTCTTCCACGTATATATGGTAAATATCCTGGAATTCAGATAACTTAGGGTAATCACATTGATTGTATTTTCACTTTAGAATTAGTGAAGTATACCACAGGTGCTGCATGGCAGTGACACATTCCAGTATTTTAGAGGCTCACATATTTTCAAGACTACATAAAATTGAGAGGATGAGAACATATGGCAGATAATTGTACTTAATTGTGGAATTTAACTTGAAATATGAACCGCCACATTCATAACCTGTCTCTTCCAATGGACATTGTTTAGGCCCCAGTCAAATAAGGGTTATGTGTAGAAAATACTGAGACAAGTCTCATACAGTATATCATCACATCTGAGGGTTGACAAGTGGCCAAGAAGGCTGGAATAATGCCATCCGTCCTATATTTTATTTCTGTATCATTTAAATGGCTTGCTATCTATGATACATGCTACATTCTGATCCCACTACCTATATTTAAAAGAGTGCATTTTAGGTGGGGGGATAGGGAGTGGGGGATGTGGGAATCACAGTGTTGCTGCTTCAGAGGATATATTTTATTATTACTATAGAAGAGAAATTTTAAAATGCATTAATTTGCAAAGGACTCATGCCTCCTCCACCTCCTCCGAAAAAGCACACAGCAAGCTTACCAAAAGGTTTGCTGAGAGCTATAAAGTCTTAAGTCTGAGTGAAGTCCTCACTGTGCAGTTTTAGCATTTTTTGCTCTAGTTTTCTCCAAGGCGGAGAAGTGCAAGGAGGATGCACTCCCAGATTATCTTTGATCTACTTCTCCCTTATTAGATTTGTCTCTTGTTTCTAGCTTTTCTATCAGTTAACAGGTTGACTTACAGAATCTTTGGCATTGACCTTGCCAGTATTAAATTTTTTGTGCTTGAATAGGAATGTATATTTTCCTGCAATAATTTCCACAGTAAAAAAGTATATAAGTGCTACTAACTTGGCGTATGTGTCTCATGCAATAGTAGAGACAGGCATGAAATGAGGGTGGATGAGTCTGTTTACCCAGCTCAACCTAAACTACCACTAAGTGATGGCCCTTCTGTCCAGGAGGTCACGTAAACTCTCTTAGGCAATGTATATACCAATACTTTATATGTATGTGAATTTCAGTGACATTCAATGACTAGAATAAATACCAAAAGGATATTTTGCCAAGGGTTTAGTCAACAGTCTTCACAACTACTGAAAATTAAATTAGAAGGAACAAGTAAAATGTCTTAGTGTACAAGAAATTAAAACATGGAAGATTCAGAAGAGCTGAGAAGTGTTCATAGTATCACTTGGACTGCAGGTCTTCCAAAAGTATAAACCAGGACTGAAAAGAAGGACAATTTTGTGCAAAACATCAATTTTTGAAATTTTTTCCCTAGAACAGATGTAAGGAAAACAAGTATATGTAGTTATGTAAGAGAAATACATTGTATGTAAGAATGTAAAAGCAAAAACACATATTTGCAAATGACACAAATGATAAAATATATATCAAACTAATAATTTCATTTAGAGCTATCTCAAAAATATTCAAAACCCTTTTTATGGAGATTAAAAAAATAATTATATTTAGTACTCTGGAAAGTAATAAACATCTTAGAAATTAAATCTCTGTATTCACTTAATCTATCTCCTGAAACGAGAAACATATTGAAATGTATAATATGAGGGTTTCAGGTAGAAGGAAAAAAAAAAAAAAAACTAGGGAAAGTAACATTATTAGATTTGACACAGATTGCATTTGAATAATGAGTCACTTCCCTGGATTAGGTTTCTAGTCTGGAAGATATAGAAAATAAACACATCTGAATCTGCCTTATTAGCTGATGTTTGTGAAGTAGTTGAATGTGGGGTGTAAATGTTAAGTGTTACTACCACAGTAAGTGATCTTGTTGTTGTGATATTTGAATTGTGAGAGAATCTAAGCCTTTTGACTTTTCTTCTTAATGAAATCACAGTGAAGTATATTACACTTTTATTATTGAAATAATTAGGACATGTTTAGGGCTTTAGGGTCAGGAAGAGTATGGATCCATTGACCCTATAGACGGAGATGAGATATTTACCACGTACTCTTCTTGCTCAAGACAGTCATGAAATTCACTATCGCAAAGCATGATACATGTTGCAAGACTTGCACTCTGTTTGCATATGTTAAGCACTAATCTAGCCCAAAATCCAATCTGGCAAACTTTGTTCCATTAGGATTTAGGATTATATTGTCATTTTCTTTTATTGCCCTGCACTTGGGGCAGAACAACCCCATGCAACGCTACAGGCTGGGGGAAGAGTGGTTGGAATGCTGCCCGGTGGAAAGGGACCTGGGGGTACTGGTCGACAGCTGGCTGAATATGAGTCAGCAGCGTGCTCAGGTGGCCAAGAAGGCCAACAGCATCCTGGCTTGTATCAGAAATAGTGTGGCCAGCAGGACTAGGAAAGTGATTGTTCCCCTGTACTCGGCTCCGGTGAGGCCGCACCTTGAATCCTGTGTTCAGTTTTGGGTCCCTCACTACCAGAAGGACATTGAGGTGCTGGAGCATGTCCAAAGAAGGGCAACGAAGCTGGTGAAGGGTCTGAAGAACAAGCCTTATGAGGAGCGGCTGAGGGAGCTGGGGTTGTTTAGCCTGGAGAAAAGGAGGCTCAGGGGAGACCTTATCACTGTATACATTACCTTAAAGGAGGCTATAGTGAGATGGGGATTGGTCTCTTCTCCCAAGTGCCAGCTGAGGAGACAAGAGGAAATGGCCGTAAGTTACAGCAGGAGAAGTTTAGGTTGGATATTAGGAAAAATTTCTTCACTGAAAGGGTTGTGAAGTATTGGAACAGGCTACCCAGGGAAGTGGTCAAGTCACCACCCCTGGAGGTCTTCAGAAAATGTTTGGATGTAGAGCTTAGTGACATGGTTTAATGGTGGACTTGGCAGTGCTGGGTTAAAGGTTGGACTGGATGATCTTGGAGGTCTTTTCCAGCCTAAATCATTCTATGATTCTATGGTTCTATGCATGCACACAGCTCATATATTTATAAAACCGTTCTACAAAGACATCAGAAATTTTCAAAAACTGTAACCAAACACTTCATATGGTGCAAAATAACAAAGTGGCAGGCCCTCTGCTTTTTGTCTTGTAATTTTGCTTGGTAATTGTGGGCAAGAAGGGTGCAAGAAGGCATACAAAGGTTTATCTGCTTTAGTGATGAGAAAAATATCTTACACGAAGCTTTTCCATCAAGTTCAGAATTCTCTCTAGTTTTGCTTTCCTGCAGGGGCATTCAGTGTCACAAGTAGTTTATATAGTCATCAGACAGAAATGGCTTCTTTTTTTCCTTTTTTTTTTTTTTTTCTCCCTTGGAGTCCACTCTAAATATTCCAGAAGTCTGACTTGAATGGTTGTTTCTAAATTATTAAATACATGGTTATACTGCTTCCTAGCGGTGGATGAAAGAATATTTTGTTATATCTTGTTTTGTAACTCCGTGATCATGCATGTATAGATTTTTATTTTTCAAATTTGATGCAATACCAGAGCTTTTCTCTTTTCTAATGCATAATTTTATATCAGTGTAGATTGACTTCAGTGAATTTTTGGTTGTTGATGACAGAATGTGTAAGAGACTATGATCACAAGAGCAGAATGCCTCGCTGTTTTAGAAGGGGTCTTAACTCTCAAGGCTACGGCATGCTGTTTACAATGCAAGAAAATGATTAGTCTAGGCTAGCAGCTGTAATTTCTCCTGGAGATGGGCAAGCAAAATATTATTTTCCCTTACTTCGATTCTAGTTTGTCTGTGTTGGATGGCAGAATGCACTTTTAAATGAAGATATTTTCTAGGAAGGGAGAGAAAATGTAAGTAATCCAGAATATGTGGAGATCCATTACAAACAGTTTGGCAGAGAGAAATGTGTGTAAATGAGAGAGATGATTGATTTTTGAAGCATTCATTGGGAAAGAAGTGATGCTGTGCACTGACATCTCTAGGAGAACAAAGATGTGAGTACCTTCACTGTGTTAGTGATACTAGTCTGGTAGTTAAGGTGTTGGACTGAAACGCAACAGATCTTCACACAACTCTTGTTTCTTCCATCAGTTTCTTGCAAAAACTGTGGGATGTGCCTTCTGGATGGTATGTCCAGCCCTGGGACCCCAACTCAGACTTCAACAAAAATAATAATTGTTCATGTTCTTATAAGATGCATGCTTTGTTTCTCTCTTCAAACTTTTTTTTTTCACCTAGACTTCCAAATCCACCCAAAATCAAAGAAGCTAGAAATTTTAGCAGAATCCACACTTCTATGTATTTTTTAAAGTGCTTCAGATTCTCTAAAATTGCTTTCCAATGCTGGATGGTTTTCTTCCAATACTCCATGGCTCTTGAACCTACCCATGAACTGATCTAATTGCTGCATTGTAATGGCTCAGCCTAGGTGTTAAGAAAGAGAACCGGTAGCACCTCAGAATAGCTGCGACCCCTTCTTACAGTTGTAAGAAGGGTGGAATTTGTGATTGTATGCTATTCACAATTGTATTTTCATGTTAGACATGCTTATTTGTAGATTCATTTTAATACGACAACTGATAAAATACAACAATATGTCAAATAGAAGAATTTGAATCTAATCTTAGTACGCAGAATATTTTCCCTATAACACCCACCGCTGTTAATGGTGACTACGTATGTGACTCCTCTGTGCGTTAAAATGAAAATATACTTCTTTGTGTTTAGACAGAGATATACCCAGAAGTAGCATTACATGGTATTTAGAATTTCATTATTGAAAATAAATTTAGCCTAGAGTGTGTCAGATTTCAGACATTTTCTTGTCAGGGTTTAAAATAACTGGCTCCATATGCATTCATATGAATTTTATATATTTGCCGTAGCCTACAAAAGTCTTGAAACTGAGTATGGAATGATCTTAGGCAGAGGCCCATGCATTTTCCTCTCTCAAATTAAACTTTACTTATTTCATCAACTTTTACCAAGTTTATATAGATACAAAAATGCTGTACTATTTACTTGCATGATAAAGCCATTCATAGTAATTTCTAATTCACATAAAAACTGTCAAAGTGTGTAAATGGTTTCAGCAGACATTCGCTGCTGAAGCAAACCTTGCTGGCGTGGCTAAGACGTGACTTAAAACCAAAAAGTCTCAACTGTGTTCTTTAGATCTCTGCAAGAAGTTATGTCCCCAGAGTAGGGAGCGCAAAGAAGAGCACATCCCTCTACTCCAGGCGTGTCAGCCTAGTGTGTCAGTGTAAACTGCTGGTGCTCACGTGCCCCTGAGCAAACCGCAGTGGCTGTTGTTCAAGGCAGAGCTTTTGCTTTTGCCACTCTGCATTCAGCTGCTCCATGGCTGTGCTGGCCTCAGCATTGCTTAAGAGTTTAAGCCATTGTTTATCATGAGCAGCGCCGGAGGATCTGAGTGTCTGAATTCCCCTGTCAGAAAGTAATATACAAGGTTTTCCAGGGGATTTGGATTTTTATTGTGTTTATTTATAGAGACTGCCCTGGAAGTTTAATTGGGCCTGAAATTTTTTACAAAGCTGGTGGCTGTAGGCAGTTTCTGTAACTACTAGTGACAAGATGTTTCCCTTCAAAGCAAACCAGAAAAACTCATGTAAGTAACTAGCAAAATCATTTCTTTAAGTCAGAAACTGCTATCAGCTTCCAGTAGTAAATTACAGCTGAAGTTATTCTTTCTGTGTTCAGAAAGGCGAAATAAAAATAACATGAACTAACTCATACACTGACCAACTCTGCTTTGCTTAATCAGTTTAAATAATATTTTACTGTCCAGAAGTCTTATTTAGTTTAATAAAACTAAAAGCTGTTTCAGTTTATGCTCATTGTTAGTGAGGATGACATGTGTTTACCCATGGATAGAGTATTAACTGAGCTCATCAGTAATTTTATTTAGTTAAGAACTAGCCCTAATCTGAATTAAAATACATAAGGAAATGCATGAAAGCTAGGGAAAGCTAGTGATTTTGCTAGACTGTCTAATTAACCAGTGATAGCATTGTACTCAATACTTATTAATTAAATCTTTGCTTTAAAATAAATGAATGTGAAGTTGTGTCTCTTTAACTAAGTAATATAGCAATCCTTGAAATAATTGTTCTAGATTAACGTGTCAGTCATCAAAGTACCCTGAAGCTTAATGAGAGTATAGAAAAGGCTATCACAGGACCTGTCAATTGTCTGTCTGTCTTGATACCTCAAATCCAAAGATGGCCAATAGCAAATGTGTAGGCAATATAAAAACAAAGAAAGCCCACCTCCCTGTGACATTCCAAGGGATTTCCAGAGCCCAAAGTAGCATCTTTCACTTTAATAGCCATTTGGAGGGGCTTAGTTTGTCTAAAGATTTTTTTAAATCATGTTAACTTTTAGCATGTTCTCCATCTTGTGGCAATAAGTACAATGGTTTCATTGGCTTTTGAGAAAAAGAATGTATTTCAGAGGATGTAAATATGCCACCTTCTGCCACCTACTTTTGCTGCTCCATAGCTCCTGTGTTAAAGCTGACAGAGAATGGTTTTTGCTGTTCTTGAGTAATCTCTTCCTAAGTATTGTTGTTATTAATGCAGTCAACATGCTGGCCAACTGGTATTTCCAAATATGAGAGAGGATGTTGTGCTCAGTCAAATGTGAATGCTCTTGAACTTAGCGGATGTATATGCAAGTAAATATAGTGGGCATCAAAGTGTTCCCAACGTTTCTTGCTTTGATGCTTTATAGTCAGGGTCATATTTTGGTCCATCTCTGTAGTCCTCAGACCCAAACAGAAGACCTACTTGGAACTTTATGCCAACTGACTACAGTAGCAACTAATGCGATCATTTTTTCCTTTGGAAGAAAAAACTGGGATGAAATAAGTCAGTTAGGAAAAATTATGTTAGCAGAATGACCTTTATAATTTAAAGTGTATATAAGTTTGTGTTTAATTTCTATAGTTTATACTGTATATTACTTATGTGATAGTATCTCTGTGCCACACAGTGCCACATACAAACATTATAAAAGGTTACAACATTGTATATCTGCTTGAAAGACACTAGAGTCTTAAGGTGAAAAATGAGTAAGTTCATTCTCATCAGGTTTAAAAAGCGTAAGGTTTCTGAAACAACTAGGAGCAATGTGAAAAGCTGTGAAATTACCTTCACTGCAGTGTTAGTGCAGTACTCTCTATTAGTAAAGAAAGGGTTGAAAGAAAGTGGTGAGGTTGATTCTTGGGTATACACATAAAGATTTTTGTGCATAAGATGAGGCATAGGAAAGGAGAATGGCAGAAAAAAATGAACTATCTACAACCTACTTGATTATGAGGATTTCAGGTGTCTCTTCCCCCCTTATACTACTTCTGCAGTAGTTTGATTACAGTTGCTATACAGCTGTAGAGCTATACAGCTATACAGCTAATTAATTGCAGAGAAAGAAAGAAAGTATTAATTGCCATCATGGTTGTAAGTATGAGATTTCAATATTTATCATATCCCCTTGTTCTGCTTTTGAAGCACATGAAGGGTCAACTTGCACTGTCTGGTTAACCCGAGCAATATCAAAATATAGAAATAAAGACTTGCATAGCTCAGCTACAAACAACTGTGAAAGGAAATTCATATTAACTTACTGTGTCATTATTATTATTATTATTATTATTTTGCTGAATTTACCATTATGCAGTGTCTGCAGGCATCTGTGAGGAAAAAGAAAACAACCATGAATCTTTTGGGGTACAGTAACGTGATTTTCTCTGTGACTCTTTCCCAGTGATCCTTGGAAGGTTTTGGAGTTCTTTTCCATTTCTTGCTGTTTGAGCTGCACAGGGGGAATTGCAGAAAGAGGAACTGCAAAGCTAACAAATTCTTTGCAGTTTCGATCATACCTCAGCTGCAGGACGGTGGGGTTAGCAGCCCAGGAGAAAGTGGAGCTGGAAGTCCAGCCATATCCTTACTATTTCTGTTTGGTCTGAAATTACTTCTTCATTCCAGTTAAATGTACCATTTGAAAAATGAGTAAAATGGTACGGTCATGAATGAGGCAAAACTGGAAAAACAGAACAGCCAGTCAGGGGCGTAAATGGAGTGGGGTCTCTCCGCTTCTCTCTATCTTGCTCCCCCTCTCCCACTTCCCTTCCCTTCTCTTCCCTTCCCTCCTCCTCTCTTGGTTATTGGTACCTTGCATGCTTGTATGTTCATTCTTAGGAGAGCACAATTTCATCCTCCCAAAGCAGCAATCTCCAGCCTATGATTCAGCATGAAGCCTGAAATATGGTATATACAACATTACAAGCCTGAAACAATGTAACATGAGTTACGTTCAAAGGATAGCATGTTTGATTATAAATGGTAGCCGTTCCCTTTGATTTTGAAAGGCATTTGGGTAAGCATGGTGGCTGCCCAGGCACCTCCTGTCCCCGCGGCAGCCCTGTGCGAGGTGAGGCCGCTGGAGCAGCTGCTCACCTTCCCCCTAGCAGAAGCTCGGTAGCCCTCCATTGACCAATTGTTGCCTTAGTTTGCAACATATCTGCCTTTTGTTTTAATGCACTGTGTGTTCAGAGACCTCCTAAGGAGATAATGTCTGTACACGGTTTTTTTTTTGTGATACTATACGGTGTGCCCGGGCTGGAATTGGTGCATTGCTGTTCTCATACAAATCTTTTGATTACCACAGATGCAAGAATTAAAGGCAGAGTTGGAGTGCAGCCTCACTGAGAGGAGGGAGTTGAAGAGGTCTTTTTAATTCCTCTGCTCACTTCTGTATTTGAGTGTTTAGTGTCCGAGTATTGTTTCTGTGCCTCCTACTGTTAGTTCCCTTGACGAGTTCAAAAGACAAATCCTTTTCTTTGATCCGTGCTTCAGGCTGAATCCTAAATTCTGCATTCAGTTCATAGTCATTTTCTACTTAAACCTTAACAGTCGGTGTGATTTGGCTTCAGGAGCTGCCCTTGTGGCTACCAGGTGCTGCTCGGCCTTCAGCCCGGGCACGCACGTCCTGACCTGAGCACTGGCCGCGGGGCAAGAACAGGCGAGGAACCTACCCCAGTGACACTCCTAGGTTTTCTTTTCCAGCACAATAAAATTGGTTGTGTGTGTGTTTGTGTGTGTGTGTGTGTGTGTAACTACTGATAACTTTCATAGAAAAAAACGGGTAAAACATTTCAGCTGGTGGCTTTGAAACGCTCCCTGTAGGCTTTCTTAGGTGCAGCCTTTCCCAGCTGCTTAGCTCCGGCCTTATCCTGCCATCTAGTGTTGAAAGTTTCAAATTTCAACTTCAGCAAAGTGATTAGGGAACTATATTTTTAGGATAAAAACATAAAAATATGAATGAGATGAAGAAACAGCATGTGCTAGCATGAAACAATTGTAAAAAAAGTGACAAAAGACTCAATACAAGTGGTAGTTTTTGTAATCTTGAGTAGAGCTGCTCTTGTAGACTGTAGATTCACTCATGGAGCTGGAAAAATTTTCATTACAGTCCCATGATTTTAGACTCTCCTTTGTACAGTTAAGAGAAAATGTATTTCAAGAGTGAATCCAGATGTTCTTTAGATGGTATCTGTAGTCATAAATAGGCACTGAGCACTTTGGATAATTAGCTGTCAGATTTTTATCTGTTTTTCACTGTTTACTTTGGAGTATTTCACACTTGTGTCTGTGTTGTTTGACTTCTGAATAATTAGTTGGTTATAGGGGCTTTCAAAACTAAAAAGTTAATTGGTGGTTTTCCAAATCCAACAAGATAGGGCCTTCTTTAACAGACAGATTACTTTTGCCTCAGGAAGGTGTGGAAGGTTACTTAACCAGAAGTTATGGTACAGCACAGCCTTCTGTGTCAGTGGGCCTCCTGAAAAGCTCTGGAACAAAAACCATATCAGTTAAATACAATTTTTTATTGTGTTTGGTATTGCCCTACAATAAATTTGGATATGGCAAACTGAAGGAAAGGCATTGGCTACACTGGGGGCCACAGTGCATTTCGTCTGGAAAACTAGCCTGTGCCGTGCTATTCTAGTTCTTGGATGGAATACCACTTGCAAATTGCAAATAAATCAATGGTGGTGGAACTGCTAATGGACACTAGACCACAAGAGTGGAAGCAGTGAAAATATTTCTATCATCCCTGCTATGCTAGGAGGCAGAGAAAATGATGGAAGAATAAAGACAATTGAAAGAAATACAGGGTGAAATTCGAGGGGAAAGAAATAAAATAAACACAACATTTTATGCTGAATAAGGATGAGATCCTTAAACAGCAAAATCCGTTCTATACTCTTTCACTTGGTGGAGTTACACAACTTTGCACTTAACTGAAAGATTTGTTCTTTAGACTGAAGTAGTCTCATTTCCTATTTTGAAGTCTGAAATGCTCTCTTCATACGTTTCAATCTTATCAAAACTTATGGATGAAGTGTGGAAGAATTCCACAAAATGCCTGAAAACTGCAGTGTTTGATTTGCGCAATGGATTCTCCATGGTGCCACTGATCTTCCTTACCAAATTTTAATACTACTCGTGATCCATCCCTGGACAGTGTCCTCTAAAAGCATCATTTCATAAAAACTGAAAGGTATTAAAGAAAACATATCAGTATTATAGAGATATGAATAGCTCTGGCAAAAGCATGGTATGTTTTTCCAGTTCTTCTGTCTAGCACAGCCCATATTTTCGTAGTTTATCCAAGTAAGCCAACTTTATTTTTACTTTCTTTTCTCAAGTATTTAGCAAAATGGTGATACTGTGTTAAATACTTCCTTCTCTTTCATTGCTATATTCCAGTGGAATGTGAGACTGTTTACAGTCCTTGTCGATAAACTACTATGTCAACACATGTTTTTTTTACAATGATATTATTCATCTGTGGGTCTGAATTCATTGAGTCATTGTGGTGTATAACCAATTTTTTAATAAACTGTCGTTGAATAGAAATTATGATTCAATGAGCATCTCATGATAACAAAGAAGTGATTTTGTTTCTTTTTTACTTATGCAAAGTAGTAAAAAGAGATAAGCATTCAAAAATAATAAAAATCAGCTATTTTTCCAAGTTGTTGTTAACATTCTCTGAACTGCCTGTCATGAAGGCACACTAAGATTTTTTTGTTTATAAAAGCTTACAGCTCATGCTTATGAAGGCCATGAAATATTGTTGTTCTGAAGCTACATTGTAGGATATTTAAAACTGTATAAATAATACAGGTTTCAAACCAGTCATACCTGAGCCCAGAAGTTTTCTGGTTATTTTCCATGAGAAGAGCTGAAAGGATGAAATTAAACTGAATTAAAATATCCTGTTGGCATGTGGAACAGCACAGTACAGCACAGATCTCCAGAAGAAGGATCTGTTTCCTTCGGTTTGGGATCTTTTTTGGTCTCTGCTGGTAACTAGAAGAATTAGGGACTCAAAAAAAAAAGAAAAGAAAAGAAAAAGAAAAAATCTGTCTTTCACTTTCAAATGGTAATAATAAGACCTCCTGGAAAAGACAGAGTGGTCATGAAGTTTTTCCTAACATTTCTCAGCACATTTTAAAATGTCGGTAACATCACGTGGTTTTTCTTGCCTGTTTTGAAGAGAGGCAAGCAAATCTTGTTTGTCTACATTTCTTTTTAGTTTTAACATTTTAACATTTTGAAGTACATTGAATGGTAATTTCATCTTTCACACGTTTGCTTTGTCTAAGCATACAAGTTTTCATCTTTCCTCTCCTCTGGTGCAGCAATGGCCCATCCTCAAAAAGCTGCTTCAGCTGCAGCCCAAAAAGCACTACATCATTCTGCAGCTTTGCAAGAGCTCACCTTTGAACTGTAATCCACAGACTTCCAAAGTTTTTTCTGCTTTCTGGAAAATATGATCCTGTCTGCTGCTATTTATAGACTTTGCATACTTAGGAAGTAAAAAACACTGCTTTGTTGTGGTTTTGGTCAGATGGGCCTCATAATTTCAAAAGCTAACTTTGTTTATAGAGTAGGATCTTTGCTCCTTTTTGCTCTATCAAACATGAAATTTATTTATGTTTTAAAACATTCAGTTTTTAACCATTTTATGTTTTATTTTCTGGTGATAAGCAACTTATGACCAAAAAAATATATCTATTACATAAAAATCAAGAACAGAATGTTCATTTTTGTTGCATTTACAAGTTATCTAAGAAAATTGCCTACTGCTAGTGCAGAGGGTCCGTATCCAGTGAGTCAAATCTGTGCAAATGTATTCTTGCAGCCATTAAATTCAATTGATTTGATCGGGGTTCAGTCATCCAAAAATACCTCATACATTTTACAGTTTGCATTTTATAACACTCAGCACCCAGCTTTGTCTTCATTCCTTTCATAATAACTTCTCAACATCCAGTTGTGTCTGTATTCTTCACAGATAAACAGGATTATTTGTTTTTAACTCAGAGTCAACATACTTATTCAAAATTGTCAAGCATGTATACATTATTTACACAGTAGTAAAAACTGATGGATAAATACATTCAACTGTGTATTGAAATGGCACAAAATAGCTCTGTTATTTTTATAGTCAACTGCAGAAAATTTTTGTTTCATGTGGAAATTTACATCTCAAAAAGAAGAGATGCTATGTTTGCTATGCTGTAATCTCAAATCCTTTGTGGTTCCATATTGCATACCCAATTGCTTTGTCATTTTCAATCAAAATTTTTAAGCATGTATCTGGATAATTCTCCATATGCGTTAAAAAAAAAAAAGAAAGAAAGAAAGAAAAAAAGATTGCATAATTACCGCTAATGGAGAGGAAGAAAAAAACACCAAAAAAAGTTTCGATTTCCATCTTAAAATAGGCTTAAAGATGCCTTGATATCCATTTTAATAATGCTAAAATAATAGCCCTTCATGCTCTTGTCCAGAGAGTGAGAACGTTTCCACTGTGAGAGAGACCAAATGCCGCTCAGTAAGAGCACAGCTCCAACCTTTCTTCAGCATTGCGGTCTAGAGCAAAACGCTCAGTGTGTTTAAACAAGCATACAGTGTGTGTTTTGCAGGACACTTTAAACAAACATTATGTAACTCTGAAGGAGAACAAGATAAAAGAAGGGAGGGAGTATTTTGCCCTCAGTTCAGAACAACAGACTGATTTATTTTGGAGCAGCAGACAGAAGAGGAGCCATGCCAACAAGTAAAGCTGTCTGGCCCTCATTCCTTTCTCCCTCCTCACCCAACACACGTGTCTTCCAGTGACTGCAGGAGAAGAAACATGTAGAAATTGGGGTGTTTGGTTTTGGTTGTTTTGGTTGGTTTGTTTGTTTGTTCGTTTTTGGTTTTGTTTTCATATTTTCTGTCTTTGTTGTCCCTCTAGTGTCTCCTGGCACAGTCGACATTTGCAGGCACCCATACGTTTTCAGTGCCACACCAGCCTTCCTCCCTTAGTACTCAGCACATTTGAAGAACAGTATGAAAAGGGCCCTCTCATCAGCTTATGTGAGCTGATTCACTTGGAATTAACAGCTTATTTACTGCTGTAAACTACTGGAGTTACCCCTTAGCTCTAGTAACACACACATGTATTACTTCTTAACTGTTTGCACCTCAAATTCTGCTGATAATCCTGTCAGGAGGGAAGATCAGCAGTATAAACCAGAGGTTGTCCATGCTCACTCAGCAAGTGGGTGAACATGGAAGGACCAGGAGTACGAGCTATGCAGAAATAGGAGAACGCACCACTCAAGGGGCTGGTGGGGAGGGAAAATGGGAGGAAGAAAAGGAAGTAAGATATATTTTTTTATTATTATTATTATTTTTAATTCTTGGGTAGAAATATTTCTTTAAGAAGGTCAAAGGTAGGGCACCAGAGAAGGCTGGTAATAAATTTAAATCAGTACCTTGCCCTATTCTAGTCAGTAGTAATTAAAGAGCCTTATTTTCCCCCTGGCATGCTAGTAGTAAACGGCTGTAAATTCCAAGTGTAGATCATTGTTTTTTTCAATACTTCAAGTCATTTCATCATCATATTCCAAATGTAATCAAGGTGTACAGTTTTACCTTGCATGCTATATGTACATATATGCGTGTGTGTGCTACAAGGAGTTGGGCTGCAGCTGCGAAGAAATTCCTGCAGACAGCTTCACAGGCTCAGGTGGCTCTTTGCCTGATTCAAGCCACTTAAATATTTTCTTAATTTCGAGTTACAGTTACAAAACTATATACAATAAATAAACATAGCTCTTACTGTTATGTTTGGCTATTGGTGAGAATATATTTTTAAAATCAATTTCCCATTATTGGATTCTATTTTGCATTTTTCCATGTGGACAATGAAAATCAATGGGATCTATTTAACTTTCAGAATAAAACTAACACTTTTATGTAACTGACTCTCCAAGGTGTCGGCAATGCATCTACTCAGTATTCAATCTCTGTTACTCCAAACAGCTGAAGTTTTATAATTTATAACATCAGCATTAGTGGCATCTTTTTCAGTTGTCAGAAACATTTGCAATGTTAATTAAAAAAAAAGTGTTTTGACGACATACATAGCTTATAGACAAAATACCAATTTAAAGAAATGTTTCCTTTGCAAACACGAAATTAACTTAATAAAAAACTTTTTGCAACTTGTTTTTCTATAAATACTGTTGCCTTCTTTAATAAGTGCATGAAGATAAAATGTGCTACTCTTTATTTATAAACAGTCTTCTCCCATTGTTAGTAGCATTTTCTGAAATACTAGATCTGCAGATGCATGGATCAGTCAGTAAAGATAAAAGATTTATCTTATGCTTCATTAAATATCTTAGTTTAACTGATTTTTTTGTTGTTGTTGTTATTCGTGATCTTCTCTGAAACTCTTCTGCTATGTATAAGAATTTCACAGATCAGTAATCAGAAATGAGATTTTGATGTTCAACCCTAATTCCGCTGCTAGACATTACAAATTCTTTGTGAAGGTCAGGTTACCATCGACTCATAGTATGTTCTTGGATATACAGCATACAGACTATTTCTATGCCTTCTGCTTAGAGGATGCTCCCCACTCCTCCTCCTCTCACCTCACTGTTGTTGCCCAAAGAACTATTTTATTATTAGTGTATTGAGACAATGTATTTTAAGATGCTTCTCTTTAAATAAGTGGGCTCTGTTCAAACACTAGATCATGCAGAATAAAAAACAAGAAGGTCTTGTAGACTCATCTGTGCTCACAGTGTTTCAGCAGGTGGGTCCTTGCATGCAGTCTTGGTTCCAGTTCCCTTGGCTGCTGTGACTGGGAGCCAGCTCCACGCAGTCCCTTGAAAAGCTGTTCCCCTGCCCAGAAGGTGAGCAGGCAGCTCCCAGCTCTGCTACCTGCAGGTAGTCGTCGTCTTTTTTTTTTTTTTTCCCCCATAATTTATTTGGAGTTTCTATCCTTGAACTGAAAGTATTTCTTCGTTAAAGGTTCCAGACATATTTTTGGGAAGAAAGGAGAGAGTGAATCAAAGTCTGTTGTGTCTCTGCTAAGAGGGGCAATCTGTTAGAGGCAGACAGAAACCAGAAGTTTCATAAGAGACAATTTTGGAATATGATGTATTTCTTTGGAATCTATATTCCATTGGCTTTTGGTATCTACGTGTAGCTTAGATTCAGATATTTTGACTACATCTTGACTGTGGCTGGTACAGTTATAGGAAAAGAAGCAGAAAAGCAAAGGGCTGTACCAACTCCCAGCAGTGGCTGTGCCACCCCGGAGGGCAGCCTGCCAGCCGCATCCAGGCCAGGCCAGGCAGCCATCGGGCACCAGAATTCCCCCCTTCCACAGGCAAGGAGAGGTGGGATGGGAATTGCAGCTACTTCCTGCGGTCTTGGTGCCACTCATAAGCAAGTAACATACTTAGAAATGAATTACACCAATGAGTAAAGGAGTGTGAGTATCTAGGTCAGTTTTTCTTCTCTTTTGCTTGTTGCTGTGGCAGAAACATTCGTGGAGATCATGAACAACATATTTGTAAAGTTTATGGAAGGGAAATATACAGAGATCAAAGTAAAATCCACAGAAATCCCCAGGCAAACTGAAGAAAACATTTGTATCTGTTTTTTATGTTTTTTTTTTTTTTTTTTCTTAAATACTGTGCTGGAACAAACAGCTTAATTCACGTGTTTCTTTAAGGTGTGACATTCTTCCAGGATGGAAAATTTCCTTGTAAATTAAGCCCAAAAAATTCCTAAGTAAACCCAGTGGTAGTTTTTCCCCTGACTTAGGGCTGGTTTTATGTACCAAGAGGTAGGATGGGTGTCTGACCCTTTCCTTCCCGTCGGAGCTCTTGTGCAGAGAGCACTGATGCAAGGCCCCGTTCTCTTGTCCATGCTGATGATTATCATCAGCCATGATAGTCTGGAGCCCTGTAGTGGATGGAAATAATGGTGATTTGCAGGCAGCTGGAAAGAGGGGTATGGCTTGATTTCCTTTCTTATTTCAGAGTCCATTGCTGTGCTTTGCTGAGTGTTTTTTGCTGATTGTGCACATTCCAACATCTCTAGATGCTCACAGCACTTTTCAGCTGATGGCAGTATTTTTTATAAGTCATTCCTTCCACAAGTTGTGCCTTTGCTCCTAGAAATTGCATAGGTGTCTCATGACAGTGATTAAAGCAACTCTTAAGGAACACTATTGATTTAAACCACTTAGGGATTTGGCTCAAACTTTAAAAGCCAGCAGTCTGAAAACAAAGGATAGAGGTCTAGAAATGGAGGCATGACACTAGATATATTTATTTTGAAAACGATGACAGAGAATGTGGAACAGGAATTGGGGAGCTTGCCAAATCCAATTAGAATGAACATTGCGGGGAAAATGGAAGAACATTGAAAGGGTGGGAGGGAGGCAGAGTACGAGGTGTAAATTTTTCATCATGAGGGATCATTCAAGCAGAGCTGACTCAGGGCTTCTCAACAGTGTAGACAAACATAAATTTTGCTCTCCCAGCTGCTGTGGAGTAGAGCTTTGACAGAATGCTGTCTGAATAGCAAGGAGAAATGTTTAGCATTAGGCTGGCCATGCTTATAGCCACGAGGTAGGCAAAAGGCATGAGGGTAGCACCTCCTCCTGTGGGGGGATAGTGAAAATGAGAGACACATCCTGCCAGCAATGGCTGCTACCGCCACTAGCCCTAAACTCTCCCTTTGCCTTGCACCAGACTCATTTTCCAGGACTGTGGCACAGGCTAGGTCAGTGGAGCCATGTCTGGTCTTGCAAGGGAGAGGGAGGGACTGGGCAAACTGTCCTTCATCCCCTTCAACGCTTTCTTGATATGAGTGAATATAATAAATCATACTTTATGTAAGCAATTTTGTTAGTTTAGAATTTACCTTCCTAGGCCTATGTAAATAACTGTTGAAAGAGGTTGAATCCCATTGTATTTTGCCCAGAACCTCTTCTTTATCATATTGTTCATGTACCTCATAAGTGGTCTTGTTTGGGATACTGCAAGCTGTGATCATGGCTTCTGTCACCCATCATGCTCAGTGGATACAGAAGAGTTAGTGGGATAACAATGAAGAGCAGAAGATATAGAAGCTGCAGACAGCCAGTGGAAGTGACAGAGAAGCCCTAAATCCCTTGATTAAAGAGGTGTAATCTCCTTTTGTTACTGGGTTTAACATTAGGCTCATTTTAATCCTTGGCTGTTGCTGAAGACTAATGCACTAATTTAGAACCCAATTTTAAATAATTTGTGGAGACTTTGAGCCAAATGGTAGTATTCCTTATCCCTAATGTATTCAGGAATCAGATTTTCATGAAAATTGTTACCCCGATGATTCATTTTTAGAACAGAAACAGGATAAAATGTTTTAGTATGTAGTAGTAATGCCTTCTCATACATGCCTTAGAATAATTAAACTAGCAGTCAGTATAGCAAAACAGATTAGGTATTGCTCTACCAAGATGTAACTGCAAAAAAATAGCTTTTCTTTAACAGACTAACAAACAAAACAAGAGAACAGGAAGTTTTACATTGATTTCGTTGGTAAAGTTGCTATACATGTGCATTCACTGTGAAGCAAAGTCAGCTGAAGACTGAAGTATCACATAAAACTTTCACTAGCTGGAAAGCACAAAGAAAGTCAGTGGGGCTAATGTTTTGGCCTCTTGCCCCTTCATACCCGTCATGAAGTGTGTTAAGTAAAAATATTTTGTTTGAGTTCTGGATACCAAAAATAAAAATGAATCCATGAGGGAAAGCTGTATGTTTTGAATATTAATGGGACCCAACACAATGTTGGGTTCTGTTATCTTTGGATATAATAGCATTGAATTTGGGGGAGATAGTTTAGAGTATTTGGGGAACAGTCCTGCATTTAATACATTTTTTTAAGTACAGTAACTCTTGAATGTAAAATGTTTTAAAGCATATTGATTGCTGGGGGAAAAAAAAAAAAAGCCATTTTAGAGACTGTTTGAGACATCCAGTCTCTGGAAGGTCTATTGAACAAGGAGCTTTTTCCACCCACCTTTGTAAAGGAGTACATTTGCTAATCTAAATTTATCAGGATATGAAACATTGATCATGACCCATGAAGTGTTTTATCCAGCTGAAAGTACTTTGTGTACATAGAATGGCTTTTATTTGTCCTCAAAGGGGCTTTTTGCAGACTTTCTTCATAGTCCTTGGGCTGATCATTGTGTTAGTAAAAGGGACTTGCAAGTAACAGCTTGTACTACTCTGTTACTCACTGACACAGAAACCAGAAACCACTTTTGCTTATTGTTTGAAAACCTGTTTTTCTGAGGATGTAAGGAGCTAAAGAATTGCTACAAGAGCGAATGAGGAAATGTTTTTATATGTTTCACATAGTCATCACTTCACTTAATCAATTATTAATTTAGTCATCAATGAAAATCAAAGGACAGTTTCACAGACCACGCTAGTTACTTCTGTGCTGAGCTGCAGCATTGAAATTGTGATCTAGTATGAATTTTATCTTAATTCCTAATTACAATAGGCTTAATCCTTCCTGACCATTTGCTTTCTAAGCAAGGACTTAGAATCTCATCTTTTTTCCTTTCTTTTGCATTCCAGTGCAGACAAACTTTCTGAGATGTATCCTTTTCTTCTCATATGAATCCTCATGAATTCATAAAGCTCCTGTAGTGGCAGTCTGTATTGTTTCTCACCAAAAGCTGTGAGAAAATGAAGGAGATTGGCAGGCATGCTGGAGGTTAGGACCCTCTCCCCACACTGACTTCCGTATTGAATACTGCCTATTTTTTCCTTGGAGCAGACAACACCAGACTTCTTCGACCCTCATTTTCTGCACGTATAACACTCTCTAATTCTCCTCCACAGAAGTAACACAAGGACAGGGCTACCTGTCCAGGAAATTCTAATAGCACTATAGCCAAAAAAGCTTTGACTGAGCAAGCTATTAAGCTGGTGAACACCCAAACTGCTGATTTGCCTCTTTCTGGCTTGCAGAGAATACAAAAAGTTATTTTAGATAACTGCAGAGATTTTGCTTCAGTTTCTTTTTGTTCTGATCACAAGACATCAGTGTATGTGCAGTGTATAGAGGACTAATTTCCACATTTTTTTTTCATGTTTCTCTAGTGTTTTTCATGGATAAAGTGCTTTTGATGTACTGATGATTTTCTGCCTTATATGAATCGTTTGTCAGGATCGCCAGAAATACCAAGTACCTTGGCTGGTCCTTTCATGACTGTGGATTGTAAATGTGCTTTCCAAAATGATTTACCAGGTAGATAAGATGAAGGTATAAATGGGTAAGTCAGAAATCAGAAATGTATTTTGCTATTTGAAATGAGAGCAGTTGCCACCAGGATATTCCTATAGTTACCAGGGCTGTATTTATGTCTGCTTTTGAGCAACAATATAAAAGCTGTCACCTTAATACACATTTTCATTTATCCTTGGTTTGGATGTTATGATAATTGCTCCTAAAGTTTCATGATCCATACCTTTCTGGTGTGGAGATCAGTTCTGCTACATGATGCTCCTTCATGAATGAAGTTACAGAAGCTAGTTGAAAGGGCACCGGCTATCTCAGTACGGCCGTTATTTGTGAACAAGTGAGCCTAATGCTTTGTGATATATGTAGGTGGTTTTGGATTTAAAGTCTGGGCATTATTGACCTCAAACCACTAAAGCCTCAATTTACCCAGGTCATCTAACTGTGGTATTGCTTCACGTCTCAATGAAGTCAAAGTAAATTGACACCTTTGACAAAAGAGATGGTTGTGTTCTCCCCAGTGCCTCTGCCAGGCATTCCTTCCACTTCCCTTGAGCCAGCACTAATATTTGTGAAGCTACATGGTCAGTCAGCTCAAAGAATTGATCAGATTAGCCCTGATAAACAACTCCTACCNACCAACAAAAACAACAAAAAAACTTTTCAGTCTGGCCACCTTGCCAGCTTATCTGATATTGGCATAAAACTTACACAGTTTTTTTCCTATTTTAATAACATTGAGATTATGTTTTGTTGTATGTTTGCTGATGTAAAAGTCATGTAACACTTTAAAAATTGCAGATATAATTTGTGTTAACACATTTCTGTGAAGCGGGGATAACTCAAGTAATATAAGTCCATTAAGCATGTATGAATATATGTTATACATATGTTAGAATACATACATATGTATATATGAACACGCACAAACAAAAGTATACACATTCTAATACTATAAAAGTGCAGAACCAGTTTTAAGGGATGTTTTAGGTAAGATTCTGAAGGAGAGGTCAGAAAATATGAGACACTTCTTAGAAAACTGGGATAGAAGAAGTTGATCTGAGGATGCTAGCAAGTTTTTTAGGTCCTTATCAGTCAACATAACCTCAGCTTATAGGATGATCATTAATCAGTGTTTTCCTAGTGCAGTCAGAAGCTAGATCCAAAAACTGCAGATGGGAGAAAAGAGGAAGCTGGTAGAAACAAAACAAAGCTTGAGGACTTTTTTTCATCCAAATATTTATCAATGACATTGTGGCCCCAAATCGTTCACAGTCTCCGTAAACAGCCCCATATATTGAAAGAATTTAAATGTCCTGTAAATTTACTTTTTTTTCTGATGCAGTCCAGGGATACCAACCAGTTAAACATTGAAGCCCTTGCTCCTTAGATTGATTTCATCCAGGCAAATCGAGGTAAAATGTTGAGTTTGTGCCAGCACTAGGAAAGGGTCATAGGACAGGGTGAACTGAAAGCTGTTAGGTAATCTCAACCTCCCTTCAGCCTCTTTTTCTAAACTAAATAAAACCTCAATGGGTGAAGAATAAAGCAGTCACACCAAATCCATCAGATCCTGCAGACCTATCAGTGACACCTAGCTGTCAGCAGTATCAGAGGCCATTGATAACATTAACGTGGACACCTGACCTTTGTCCACAGCTGATGGAAATCTTTGATCAAGAGTACAAGTGTTGTACTGAACTGACTCAGGTCTGAAATCAAACTGAAATGGAAAAAAATAAAAATAAAAAACAAATAGAGAAAAAACTCATCCCTTACACCCCTTGGAGGTATCTGAAGTTGCCCTGAATACAATGCTATATAAAAGTATTAAATATAGCTTATCTTCTGCTAGAAGAAATTCTAAAGGAATTAAAATATTCATATTCTTCTTTTATCAGATTCTCCCTGGGAAAATTAAGGTACAGTTCAATTTTAAAATATCCTGATAGTGTGTTAAGCAACCTTTGAAGACCTTGAGTCTTCCCTTTAGCTTCATTAAAATCAATTTTCTAGTTCTCTAATGTGTGATGACATGTTTAATTCAGGCTTCCCGATTTTGTTCTTGGTTCTAAGAAAAATATTTCTTTTAAATACGTATGGAAAAAAGACAATTAAATTGTTCTTTGAAATATAATATTTTAATTACTCTATGAGTGGTTTGATAGTGAAATATGAGACATCTGAAGGATTCTATTTATGTCATATCTGATACAGGCAATAGCAGTCATAGGTAAGGTAAACCTGGCATTTTCAATAATGAACAGCTAAAAATTCTGAAGTATTTTGCATGGTTAGCATATTTTTTTATTTTTTATTTTTTTACCTTTGACAAGGATCTGAAATTATACATAATACTTATCTTCTCTCTTTTTCTTTCCTTTTTCCAAATGAACATTGACTAGTATTCTGAAGCTCTTTACAATTTGCAGTGCTTGGGCCTGATTTACTAGAGTTAATTATATAGGCTTATTTGTCAAATCTAAACATTTACAGAATATAGTCAGTGATTTTCATGATAAACTACTCGCCTGGTGAATTTAATAATCATTACATTCCAGGTATTAAAATATCAATGCAAAGTCATAGTAATTAAAATGTAACTTGTACTTTATCCCGGGTTCCACAAGAGGGCAACATGTACCAGGCATTTAGCTACAACAGTATTATTATAATCTTTCATTGTTCAACAGACTTGGATGAAGTTCATTGATTTTTGGATTTAGCATTCTTCTGTATTAATTTGTACTGTTATCTAAACTTTGCACATTGATAGGTGTTAATAGAAACCAATCCTGTTTTATATGGTACTGAACATGAGTGTTGTTATGTGCACTTATAATTGATTACAGTTAAGGCTTAACAGGCATTTCATTTATCCCTTGGACTGTCTTAACACCAGCACTCTTTTATTGGAAATGCCATCATGGCTAACAGAAACTTACAATGTCTCTTAGAAGGTCACGCTTTGGCAGAGCATATGTTAATATTCAGGTTGGAGACAGGTTAACAGCAATGATGGGAGGTTTCCTGAAGGAACAAAAATACCACTATTTTGCGCAACAGAAGGATATGGTCTTTGCAGTGTATGTAGAAAAGCAACTAAACTTGTAAAGGAAGAGTAATTTTTGTCTGAATAGCCCTCTTGCTTTAGCTTGCTAGGGCACAAGTCTGCATCTCTTACACACTAGATAGGACTTTTCTCTGCAAGTAATCAGTGAAATCAATTACACTCTTAATAGAATAAGGGTGGTCCAACCTGGTCCAAATCAATTAAATTAGTCCTGCGAGACAGTGACAGCTGATCAATGCTATTGGCATAAAACTCACCATCTCATCAGTTTCTTGACACTCACAAAGCTCAAATCTAAGAGCTGAGCATTTTTATTTCTCTCATTTCAAAGAATGAGGAAGTTAAACTTCTCAATTTTTTGTGCATGCTGCACAGAACATATAAGAACACTTTTATATAGCCTAATTTCAAAGTAGTTTTATTTTAGAGAAATTAACACATCAATATTTTAGTGTCAACATGAACAATATTGTTATACAGTATGGTCATAAAAACTAACCGATACAGTAGGATGTTCAACCTCTAGAAAATTTATTTAATATATGTGGTATAATTCGTTTGTTACATATTTGTCTCTTCAGCCTGACTGTAGGATGAACAATTTGCTGTAACCTACAGGATGTCTGAGACTTTAAATCAATACTTAGGAACAGGGATAGACCGTTATTGTCCTCACAGAGCACTCAAACTGCCTTCTTCCTTGCTTGCAGTAGTCTCACTGCAAGGGGCACAACTTTGCTGGAAAAATCAAAGCTCCCCATCCAAAGTCTCCAGAAAGCAGCCAAAGAATACTGCTTTTCTTGTTTTGTTTAGCTTTGAACAATGCTCATTGGAACAAAAATTATAAACTACATGCTATTCAGTAAGCTAAGAAATCACTGCTTTAAGTTAACCGTGCCACAAACCAGCAAATCTGTGTGGAGAGTGAATTCTCTCACTCAGGAAACAGGAGACGCAATGCATAACCAAGTAAGCCTGTATATATTAAACTACAGTCACAGAAGTTATTTGTGTATGAATTAACCTGTAGTGAGCTCTCTGCTGTCACAACTGGTTGACTACTGAAACCCAAGCCAGATGAAGATTGGCTGGTTTATCTCTCTGCTACATAGCACTGGCTACAATGCAGACATGATTAACTCTAGATTACTTGTTATGTTGTATTTATTTTTGTTTGAGAGTCTTGTTATATAATCTATTTTTTTTCTTTTTCTATTTAAGTCTAATTTTTCCTTTGCTTTTTCCTTCAGTAGTGCATATCAGTGGTACTAGGAGTCATCTCAAGTAGCTAGTACATGCTTATGCAATCTGGTGGCCCAGTCAGCAAACTCTGTTTCTAGCAAAAGTGGGAGTTCTTCCGTCCTTAGGTCTTCCAGGTGCACCTCAGCTGAATAAAAGACTCTACTGCTTGCATGTCCTTTCTACTGCCAACAAGTCCTAGATGCCATTGCTTGTCTCGTCATTGCACATCTGTAGTTCCTTTAACAGAAAAATGACAAATTTATAGTTTGTCTTCATAATATTGCTAAGAATCAGAATATGGTGACCATAGGTCTAAACAGTACTTTGGATCCAGCTCCCTTTCTTTGTTGTCATAAGCAGTTTTTACTGTTGTTTCTGATATAATTATCCTTTGAGCTTCATTTGTTTTTTCTTACTAAGATGTTCTTCCAGTTTCAACAGTTGCCCTGTGCTTTTAAACAAGTCAAGACAGCTTTGTTTACAAACTGTTACCACTGATGTCCTTTATCAGCTCTATAAAATTTCTAACAACACATTTGAAGCTGAATGATATGGAAAAGCTTTCTTAGGTTTGTTTTATTCTTACTCAGGAAGTTTTTGAAGTCCATGCTGGTAAAGTTTAAGCCATTGCTGGACAAAGAATTTCTCGTAGTCCACACAAGACAAAGTCTCTTTTTTTTCCACACACTGATACATATATTACAACTGCCATGTTGAGGAAGCTTGCACTGAAATTAAAATCCTTCTCCCTTTCTTTAACCTTGCAAAAGCTGTGTGTTTATGAAGCTGCTTGTGTTCCTGGGAAAAGTATGTGAGGGAAAATGTCTGCTGATAATCACTAATGCCATCGATCCCCTACTATTTATTTCTTATTGACAGGCAGACACAGTATGTAGTTCAGGGAGAATACCTTGTAATAAGTGCCTGGATGTGTTCCATGTCATGCTATAAAGTCTTGATTTCATACTGGGGGTGGAGGGAAAGGCACTGCTCCTGTGCCCTGCAATATGCATCCAGCTCTCAGTGCACCACTCTAACCCTTTGAAGGTTATGGATAGTCTGCAATATATTGCTGCACAAGAAAAGTATATGATCCTTTTATTTTTCTTATCTGGGAAACCTTTCCTGATGGTAGGTCAAGGGTGTCCCAGGAGTAATACAATCTCCTCTGGAAATTTCAAAGAACTCGATGATTATCTGCAATTGACTGAGGACATCTGTGCTGGCATACTGACACCCTACCTAATTGATTATCCTAGATTCACACAGCTACAGTCAGAACTAGGGCCCCAGCTGAACAGATGTCATGGCTAACACCCTCTTGCATTTCATCAAAAAGTTCTACAAGTGGTTTGTTATCTAACAGAGTGGTGAACATTTATATATACGGATTATATTTTATTAAATTTTTTTTCTGTGGTTGGGAAAAACCTTATACAACATCAGCCAGTAACCCAGAGGCATAACTAACTGGTTGTTAATATACCTGTGGCAAAACCAATTCTATCTTTACCCCCTGGTTATGAGGCAGCAATAGTAAAACACTAGTTCTTCCTGTGGACCAGAACAAGCAGAGAGCTCTGAGAGCTTTGTCTGGAAGACTCTTGGCTCTTCTCCTGGGGAGCTTGTTTCCTCAGTTCTCTGAAAGAACTGAAACATACAGTAAAACCCAATAGCACGTGATCATATCTGTGTTTTTCAGTGGGATGGTCATTTTGACCTTGACTGCCACAGGAGTAATACTCCCTTGTAGTCTCTGCAGTTGCTCACGTGCTCTGATTTTATGTAAAGATAAGTAATTTAAGAAAACTCTTATAGCCTCTAGTCAGTTGAGTTTCTCTTTATTGCTGACAGGTGTTTATCATCTCTTCTGCCTGTAGAAAAAATGCCATCAGTCCTTAATACAACATATGGGATACTTCTCAACGTATTTTATGCAGCAATCTATCAAGCAGATAAAAATTAAGTGTGAACAGGTATTACAGTATAATTCTTACAGTTTGCTAGTATGTAAGTGTAAAGTTCATCATTTTCTACCTTAAATTTCAGTAGCAGGTCATGCTTTTATAGGAGGGAAGAGCACTTAGTTGTAAGTTTATGATTCCTGCAGTTACAGACTGTGTAGTTATGAACATTACAGAAAATGTCTGTTAAAAGCAAACTAAAAACATGAAATGAAAAACCAAGACCATTCTTCCTCAACTGATCTAACTTACCTTTAACATTGGTGACTAAACAAAGGATTGGTCTACTTTTGGCTTTACTAAATACCAGCTCTTGATACAAATCTTGGCTATAATACCTTCAATGTACTTTCCATTAAAACGATTGGGTAGATATCCATGCCATAGCAGGAGTTCTTCTTTTACACTTCTCTGCAGGTTAAATTGGGTTTTACAGATGATCTTTGCTTAATGTATTCTTACTTTCTGTCCTGGTTATCAGAACTAGGATGTCTTTCAGGTGACACAAAACCTACCACCTGGGTGGAGTCTCTAAAGTGGGGGATTGTGGATTATTTCTGTATTTGCAAATAGGTCACTCCACTGCATATATGTTCATTCATTGATCACAGCTTCTGAGCTCTCTGTACCTATTTCCACCTGTAGATTAACTATATAATATATAACCTGATAAAATCCATCCTGCTGTCTCCATTTTAGTGATGCCTAAGAGATAAAAATGAAAAGAAGTTCCAGTTTCTTTGTTTCTCTCGATGTAAAGTGTGCTGTGAGAAGACTCGCAGAATGGTTAAGGTTGGAAGGGACCTCTGGAGGCCATCTGTTCCAACCCCCCTGCTCAAGCAGGGACAGCTACAGCAGGCTGCCCAGAACCATGTCCAGATGGCTTTTGAAGATCTCCAAGGAGGGAGACTCTACAACCTCTGTGGGCAGCCTGTGCCCGTGCTTGGTCACCTGCACAGTAACAGACGTGCTTCCTGGTGTTTAGACAGAACCTCCTATGTTCCAGTTTGTGCCCATTGCCTCTTGTCCTGGCATGGGGCACCACTGAAAATAGCATGGCTCCATCCTCTTTGCACCTTCTCTTCAGATATTTATACACACTGACAAATTCCCCTTGAACCTCCTCTTCTCCAGGCTGAAGAAGAGGTGTGCCTACTTTGGCTGTTTCATAGGTGGTAATTACGTTAGATTGATCTGACTTAAAATTACAAATTAGTGTATAAAAATTTCCACAACAGCAAGAGCAACAGAAGACTCTAACAACTAGTTAAACATTTCACTGTAATGGGAAATCTGTTTTATCTAATTTCTTTGCTTCAGAGCAGATTAAATTGCAGTTTGGCAGAAATGGTCTTGGATTTTCTCCTTAGTAGTACCTGAAGTCAATCTGTCTTGCAGCATGTTTTCTAGATCATTTCCTAGGCTGAGCTATACTCAGTTAATGGTTTAGTTCCACTCATTTATGTAATTTTAGGCCTTTTATGTGTTCAGCAATTACATTTGACATGGGCGTGTGCTGATATAAAGGAGTTCTGAGGAACAAGAATGGAAGTTGCCTTCCAAAGATGGCCACCTGGGAACTTGTGACCTTCTTCAGTTGGATTGCAAGAGAATGGAAAGGAAAATCTCAGTTGTAAAACAGAAAATAAGAAGTTAAAGCATGACTTTGTCTAAAGTTACTTTAGAAAATACAGTAAATACTGTCCTGACCATTTTGTTGTACTGCTTCTGTTGAAAAATGTCATCAAATCATTTGCTTACATCACTAAAATGTGGTTTGTTTGTTTGTTTGTTTTTGGTGGTGGTGGTGGTGGCTTTTTTTGCTAAGAAAACAAGCAAGGATTTTTCTATGCTTATAGAATTAGCTAGCTGAAGCACTTCGGATTACAATAACTTCTGTTCAGCTTTGAATTTTTGAAACTATTCCTCTTCTACTTGAAGCCTCTACTTGTTGCCTTTAATGCTGTGCAAATAGCAGCTTAACAGTTTAATAGCAGCTAATGTTCTTTATTCCAAAAGCAGGCAGGTATTGTCTCACAGATATTCTTGTGATTTGTTTTGAGGAAGGCAGGCAGATACAATAGATATTTTTATCTCCTGTTCAGTTCTTAGTGTTGAAATATTTACAGGATTGGCTAAGGACTGGGTAATTCCCTGTCGCCTGTGGGTTTTCCTCCCTTTAGACTCTCCATACCTTAAGTCCAGCTCAATGCAAGGAGAATAAAAATACTTTGCTTCTCACAGATGTGTTGTAAGTACATTGAAAAAGTGGTATGTTGCTTAGATAGTGTGGTAAGGGGAGCCATGAAAGTAGAGAAAATAGGTAAGAAGAATTCTAAGAAGAATTTTAGAAGAAAAGATATAGGAATAATCCCAGGAATATTCTCCAACTGCTTTGCAGTGCTGTCACCTAGCAAAGTAGCAGTAGGTGTAGCTTACTAGACCTGGGTACTCAGTGCAGTCCAGGATGGAGTGGGCTGCTAGAGGGTTCTCGTAGATAGGAATTGTCCCCCACAATAAGGGAAAAACTGCGAGCGCACATGCAAAGTACACTGTATATTGGGGTGAAAAAATGTGGGGATGAAAAAGACTGGTTCATTTGGTCAAGATATGCAGATGACTGAAAACAAACAAAAAGGTGTAGGCTATTTAATTAATTTAATTTAGCTGCCTGGTGCAGGGGTTATGAGATTGATCATTTTTCAGCCTCCCAAAGGAATTCAGCTCAGTATGAGTAACAAATATTATATACAATTGTTAGGCTTCCCCTTTCCTTAAATAACAGAAGATCCACCAGCAAAATTGCACAACTAGCTGGCCTGTTTGCTTTTTGTCTGTACTGGTATCACAGCAAAAGAAAACAAACACAACAGTCATATTAACTACTATAAGTATGAACTGTTACCTACCTATGTTGCCTGTTCTGAGAAAGGTGAAAGTTAAAAAAAAAAAGTTAACCAAGTCTCTGTCAGTTTTGATCTACTGTTAAGCAATCATGATTCCTTTAGAAGAGTCAATCAGTAAAACCTGAAGCATGGTGCAAATGTTGGCCTTAAACTACACTATGGAGGAAAGGTGTTTTATTTGCTGTTAAAAGAGTCAGTCAACCTCTGCATCTTAGGGAAAACTGCCTTCCCTCACATACTGGCCAGGGATAATGAAGAGATATCAGAAAGGAGACGTGTTTTATAAGGGCAAAGTGTGCTCACTTACATTATTTTATTCATTCACATTTTGTCATCTGATGAAAAGCTTCTTCATAGTTGGAGGATATTTCTATTGATATCAAGTTATTGAATACTGATATTTCCTTGAAATTATCAAATACAGTGCTTGCATGTACATAAATATGTATACATGTTCAACTAAATTTCCTTTGCTTAAGGTACTGTTTTTTAACTAAATAGATAGTCTGGATAAAATGAAATATTTTAAGAAATGTAAGAAATTAATATTCACATAAGGAAATATTTTAAACTACTTGTTCAGCTGTATTTCATGTATTGAAAATTAGTTTCAAAGTAAACAATTTGAATTAATGATTGCAAACTGATAATGTCCTGAGCTTTTCTCAAAACTGCTGGTCAGTGAAAAAGCCACTTCAGCAATATTGAACAAAGGATTATCCCAGGGTGTACTGTAAATTGCATTAAGATATCAGAAAGAGCTCTCCCAAGCAGCAAAGGTTGCTGCATCCTTGACCATAATCAGTAGAAAGGAAGCAGTAGCTAAGATTATATTTGAATTTAGCCACTCTGTGGCAGGAAAAATCCTGTTAGTCATGCATTGATTTGGAATATTCAAGGGCAGCCTACGTTGGTTTGGTTGAGAAGTAATCCTGATTTAAATGTTAAGCTTTTGAGGACTAGCTTAATTTAAAGTAGATAAACCTTGGGATTATATAAAGTATTTATGACAAAGAATATGCTCTGTAGTTGAGATACTACATAGTAGCTTAAAGAGCCAGAGCAATTTGAAGCTCTGAATGACTTAGAAATGTAGAAGTTCAGTAACACTTTTTAGTTATTCCGTTTGTATATACATAAACATTAAGATGCCCAGGACCATGTCCAGTTGGCATTTGAGTATCTCCAAGCAGGGAGACTACACAACCTCTCTGGGCAACCTGTGCCAGAGCACAGTCACCCGCACAGTAAAAAAATGTGTTTCTGGATATTGAGGTGGCACCTTCTGTGTTCCGATTTGTGCCCATTACCTCTTGTCCTGTCACTGGGCACCACTGAAAAGAGCCTGGCTCCATCTTCTTTGAACGCTCCCTTCAGGTATTTATGGACACTGATGAGATCCCCCTGGAACCTTCTCTTCTCCATGCTGAACTTCACAATTGAATTCCACTCTGTTTAAATAAAACCATATAAAAATATTTTTAAAATCTGTAATATAAGAAGGATCTACTTGTTTCGAGTAGATTCATGAAAAAGTTCATTCCATCTGATATTTTTCTTCTGTCATTAACAGCAGCATGGAAAAAAGCATCCATACTGTTATATTTAGAAGAATATTAGTCAGTGGACCATAAGATTAGAAAAAAAAATTAAAAGAATGTTCAGGAAGTTGCCTGTTTTCAAAGGACTGTGAAAAGGGCTAAATTCTGTAGCCAAAACAGAAATTTTATTTATTTCTATCAAGAATTTTCTGTTATTACTGTAGTATTATTATTATATTTCTATACTGTATCAGCGAATGGTTGTGTATAATGATTCTGACCTTTGTATTTCTGTTGAGTTTTAAAAAACATTCTACGTTTTCAAAGAAAAAAAGATGAAAATTCTTAATGGCTTATGATCCTTCAGAATGAAACTTGCAAAGCAGCATCGTGCTTTAGCTGGGGTGATGCTTTAAACTCCATACCCAGGGATGTCCTTGCGAGTTCTAGATGGACACAGCTGAATATTCCTGGAAATCATGTTTTGTGATATACAGGTTGCTCTTGTACTGCAGCAAAACATACTCAATGCATACAAAATGTGGAGGTTATATATAAAATCTTACTACTGAGGTGGCAATATTGTACTCTGTCTTTTTGAATGGAAAGAAATGGACAAAAAGAAGCTAAACTAAGCAATTTTTTCATACCTGGCACTATATTTCGTAGCATATTCAAGTAGACATAATGAAATTCAGAATTCTGACCAGAAGTAACAGAGAAACCGTACTGAGACATTAAAATGAACAATAGCAAACATAAACATGAAGTCTCCTTCGGATTCCAATTACAACAAACCCATCACTCTCCATATTTTTCTGTTCCGAAGGATCATGTGGAAAATACTATTCAATAGTGCAAGATAGGCATTTATAGCAAGCTTTCTAATTCTAGCACACACTAAGAATACCTTTCTACGAGATAGTTTACTTCATTCTACCTTGACCTATGCCAGCTATGTTGTCAATAAAAGCAATTAGTGGGGAAAAAAATGTAATATACTGTAAATTCACAATTTCATTTAATATGTTGGAAGTTTTTGCATAGACTCAGTATTTTTTGATAGCAAACTGAGCAGGAGAACAAAACATCTATTATTAATAAAGGGAATATATAGACCATTCTAAGCCAATCAAGATTGCCGTATGTGTTTATTTTGAGAGCAGTGGAAATGCCATCCGTAAAGACTGCTCACCTTGTTTTCTTTGTTTGTATCCTCTCCTTTCTTCTGCCATTATTTATTAGTTCCTTTCTTTAAATGGCCTCAATCATCATTTTCTGTTGCCTTTCTCTTTCTTTTCACATTATTGTTGGATCTGTGGCTTGGTTTATAGATTATATGCTGTGTTTTGGAGAGAGCTTTCTGTTAAACATATTATCATCTCCCAGGTGGAAATTAGGGCAATTGTTTTGCATAAAAGCCTCAAGACCTTTACCTGAGATTTACTCTCTGCTCACCACCTGAGAGGGGCAGCTGCAGCTGGTGGTGTTCATCACGCTGTGGGAGCCTGACCTGCGGGGAGGACCGCTTGGATTTCATAGCAACTCCTCCAATTGAGATTCTTCCCTGAGTAGCCTAAGACCATTGACTTCCCTGTACTGTTAAAAAGCACGTTCTCTCAATTCAGTATTCACAGAGGAGCAGGGAAACCTGAGCTATATGTGTTTGTGTATGTGTCTATGTAGAAGAAGAGGTTTCTTCCCTTTTTTCCCTCCCAAATCCAAGGGCTGGTAAAATCTTTGCTTTGTGATTCTTCCTTCCTGTTGGTCCTTTACTTTTCGAAAGCTATGGAAATAAACAATAATTTGTTGAGTTAGTCTGTAAATCAAGGCTCACTCCGTACTGTTGATAATTTTGCTGGAGTCTGTGAATGAAACTAAGTTGTTACTTTGTAAAGGAGAAATTAACTCTTAGATGTGTTGTATGTATTAAATATTTTAGGAAAACTTCTTGACTGCCATTTTGAAAAACAAACAAACGAACAAAAAAGGTCCATCCTGCAGATGACAGAACATATAAAGAAAGGAGAACCAGTACTTACAGAAACACGTGCTTGACATGTTTATGGAGAAAATGAATTATGAGTAAGATGGAAATGGCATTCAAGTACAAAGTTTTCAAGCTAAGCCTTAGGTCATATAAACGTTAACTACATATTAATCTTTGCATAAAGGGTTTTAAGACAGATCTGACTACATGAGGGAAAGAACTGTAGTTAACTACAGAGACCTTGCTAAGGTGATACCTTTTGGGGGCAGAAATTAAAATATACTTTCAGGTGTAAAGTGGGAAATATGTGTTACAAAATACTGAGCTATACTATCTCGTGCCTTTCGTTAACCTTGTGATAAATTTGTGGAATTTCAGCTTACTCCTTTGTTGTGAGATACTAATTGCTTAATTGTTTTTAATTTTTTTTTCTCATCTTTCTCAAATTGAAGACAATGTATCTGCATTGTCTGAGATGACTGGGCTTGAATTATTTGAACTCTTGCTCCCTGTAAAGGCAGAGCTCAGGTGTCAGCCAGTCCCTACTCTGCTTCTGAATTTTCTTGCCAACGCAGCCAGAATGTGAACCAACATGTGAAGAGTGAAGATAATTTGGGGGTTTGGGCTGCAGTACAGACTCTTGTCCCAAGGTAACATGACATTACAGATACAGTTCTGGCTTGCTTCGCTCCATAAATGGAAAGAATGGAATTGGACTCTCACACCAGGGAAATACGTAACACAGTAAAGGCAAAGGTTCATTCTGAAAGCCTAACATGAAGAATCAATTCTAATCCATAGCTGCTTCTCACAAGTAGCTCTTTCATGCATGAATAATAATATTGAACTCCATGAATACTCAGGTGATTGGTTTCTGCAAGACAGTGAAGTGCTATTTTATTTCTGCTTTGTGATTCCTGGTCAAGATAGTACACCATGTTGCTAAAGAACACAACTAAAATATTCTAAAAACAATGGATAATAGTGAATATGAATATAAAACAATTTCTCATGTATTTACCAAGTACTGTGGCTCTTGAGCATCTGCCTTCTGATATTGCACCATGCTTTCATGCCTATTCCAGCATAAAAAGAGTTAACTGCCCTGACCAGTAAATGTGTTCCTTCGTATTTGTAAGCCTCTTTGGCAATTCCAGTACTTATTAGGGAGGACTGATTTTTATCTATGGCTTGGATTGCTTGCTTAAAAAGCACATTCTTTTCCTAAGCCAAAGATAATACGATTGCATGGTGAAGCTTCTGCTGTCCCAGCTTTCTGTAGGACCTAAATCAGAGCATGACAGAAGTGTGACTGGCATAGCTACTGGTACAGCCGTTATGAAAGTACATTTTTCAGAAACGTACCCTGGCATGCAATGTGTATTGTCATACTTCTCTGCATTAACATCAGTTTTAAGTTACAGTCATTTCTTTTATTGCAATTTTCACAGAGAAATCATGTACTAGATGTTAATAAGCTATCTGTCTCCAAGACGCTTGGGTTGCTGAACCCAATATTAGTATTTCACTGACCTTATAAATTTTTAACTTTGGGTTTATTTGCGTTTTGTTATGGATTTTTTTTTTTTTTTATATTTAAGCTGTAAATCTTGTTTGATATATTAGAGGACAAATAGCCTCTAATGAAACTGATGGGACTGTCCCTTTCAATTACAAAGACAAAGGAATCAATGGGACTCATTTCACACATTAAATGAGGTTGGTATTATTTAACACTACAATGAGGGACAATAATTGATGATAAATTACAGATTAAGTCCTATTGGATTATGCATTACTTTACTCATAGCAGTGTGAAGGATTAATTAAATTGTGTAGGAAGGTGCAATGTATGGAGTGTTCTCAACTCTGCCTCGGCTATTGAACCACAGGATGAACATATTAAGCACGTTTTCATTTCTACTTCTGTGAGGGGAGAAAAATCAAATAATGCATTTTATATTTTTCTATACATTTATTTAGACAGATCATCATAGTTCATTGATCATTTCAGCAATACAAAGAAAAAGAGACATAAAATCAGGAGAGAGACCATAAGAAATCTCAGATCTTGAATGAGAGAGCTACCGTTTAAGGCAAGGAAAATTCAGTTAAACTATGTATTCTAGTTTGTAGTGTACGCAAAAGGCATTTACAGCAACACTTTCTGTAATGCTTTCATCCACCAGATAAAAATGGTTTTTATTCATCTATTTATTTTGATTTATGTATTTAATTGGGTGAAGGTATGAGGCTTGATATTCATTTCTTAAGGATCCATTTAATACTTATCTGCTTTATTCCTACCTTTAGTCCGCTTATGCAGTCAATAGTTCCTCCTGCTACCCTTTGCCCTATCAGGTGAGGTGAGTTCCTTCAAGCAGCTGATTACAAATGAGTAACATTACGAATGACCTCTGTAGACCCCTCCTGGTCTCTGTGAAGTGTCCCACATAGCTCCATCAACTAGGGCTGTTGTCCAAACCCAAGTCTGGAGTGAGGCTCAAGTTAGCATTGCTGGGTGTTTAGCCCGGTGCTAAACTGTTTTGCTCCAGTGTTATGCCCAGTTGTTGTAGAATGTTTACCTCTTTCCATCTCTATTTCTGTGCCCTATTTCACTAGACATTTTCTTTGATACTGAGATGTCAGAGCCTATGAAGGAGTCAGCCTCATTGCTGAGTACCTGAATCATAAGGACCTCCCTTGCTCACAGTGGTAGGCAGCTTCTATGGCTGTTTTGTGAGCTCTTTTACAGGTAGGTAACACTGAGAATAGGATAATATATCACAGATAACATCTCTCTGGCAATGCAGCATATTGTTTTCTGTTGAATATAAGGCAGGCTAACCAATACAGAGCAAATACTCTGACCAGTGTTGGCCGATTTAAGAATTCATTTGGAGAAGCTACTAGATACCCTTTTGTTCTATGAAATGTTATATCAGTGGGATTACTCAAGTGTAAAAACAAAAACTTGCATCTTTTCATGTGAATTAAGATTTTCAAGGAGGTCTTATGTTATCCTGGAAGGTACTCCATTGTTTATTTCCTCTTCCCTCTAGGACAAAAGATAGAACGTTAAATATGTAACTGGAAGATGGTACCCAAGAAATACCTTTCACTGACCTTGAGAAATGTTTATAATGTTGGGAAGTAATGTTTAAGATTTTATGCAGCCTGCTTTGTAGTCTGTAGTCTCTTTTTTCTTTTAGTGTTTCTCATGTACTGATGACAATACAGCAAACTGTCAGTCATGACTAGCTCACGGACGTCCTGTCAGTATGTGTGTGGAGCACTGTGGAGATCTAGTGGAACAAGGGAACAAAAATTGGAAGGCAAGGTCATCCCTGTGTGACTTTGAAAAGTCACTTAACCTTTCTAATCAGCAGCTGTCACAACTGGACTCAGCTATGCTCATTCTCCTTTATTATGGCCAGAAAAAGATCAGTGTATATTAAGCAGCACTTCCACCTCCTGCACTTCTGTTTCTTGCACTTGAAATTCCCATCAGCTCCTAGCTCATATTAACATCAGAATTTTAAAGCTTTTTTTGTTTTCCTTTTTTGTTTAAAAGAAGAGTTTTCAGCTTTCTCAGAGAGAGTAACTTTCCAGAGGAAAGCTTAAAAACTTCAAGAGAATGCATTTTAAAATTATAGTCAGGAAAACAGTGAACGAATTAGAACACATTATCTGAACTGTAATTTAAAATCTTGGGGTTTGGAAGGTATTGTTATTTAGTATTATACTTTATGGACTAATTATGGTGAAATATATGATTCTTTTGAATGACAAGCAAATATTTAATACAAAAATTGCACATTTTTTTAATAAGAAATGTAGGAAGTGTTTAGCTTCTGCATACTGTAAAATGATTTTGAAAGCCCAAATGTTTCTGAAAAGAAAAAACAAATGCTATTATTCCACTTAAATGAGAATAAGCTTAAGAAAGGTTAATTGCACTATTCTGACTCCAGGCCATCTATCACCATATTGGCAGAACATTTTCTTCAGTGGTGGAACAATGATAGAGCATAGCAATGATGGTATAAATTGAATAGTCACTTTTTTAGGTAGATGTATGCACTTGCAAAAACAAATCATTGGGATTCCCAAGTTGTGACAATGTAGAAAGTTGTGATTAGGAAAAAAAAAAGGTGAGAAAGGGCTTTAAATGTTTAAGTCTATTGCATTGACATGAAATGCAGAACAAATTGTATTTAATAACCTCTTTTTAAAATTGTTTCTAATTAGTGAGACATTTTGGCAGGTCTGCTTTCCTTTTCAGCTTTGAAATTCTGCCTTAATTTTTTTTGACAGACTACTCTCATAATGATTACAAAAGAAAAAGCAAAGCACCTAGGTCATCTAATCTACAATTAACTCCATTAATTTCCTGGAAGAATAAAGAAGATTGATGTAAAATGTTACATGTTGCCTGATTCATCAGAATTACTGTTAAACCTAAGAGTAGAACTTCAAGGCATGTTTATTCTATTAAAGGTGCATCACTGTAAGGCACAACACTTCCCTCTTTAAAATAAAAGCCTTTTCTGAACATATGTTAGCACATACAGTAAGGTGAGAAATTAAATCCAACTCAGTGACATGCCCTCAGCTGCAGAGAATTTAATACAAGTGAGAGATTTCTCCTGTAATCATATATAGAAATGTGACCCCAAAAAAAGAAAAAAATTAATTTTCTACAGGTAAACATTCTTGAGTGCTGAAGAAATCTTTTATAAGGTGCTTTAACTTCTGTTGTTCTGTGTTTATAAAATCATTTCAATGTTGCAGTGGTGGAAGTAATGAGGAGAATGTTTATCCCAAATTCTGTGTGACCAACATAACTTAGAGACCACAATTACAAGTGCAAAATAAATAACAGGAAAACAAACAAACAAACAAACAAAAACACCATAATCCCACTAATTATAATAAAGGTTCTGCATTTTCTGACTGTCAGCTGCCTCTTGTCCCATATCCTTTGGAAGTAAATGATACAGGCATGATCAAGGGGCCACAACATCCACGTTTGGTTTCTGAGGTGCAGTTCTAGTCAGTGAATGAAGACCAGCAGACCCCTTCTGTTTATGATGACTTAGCTGCAGATATCTGTCAGTTTGTCATTTCAGCATATGCTTACATCATTTAGAGCTTTTTCAGTTAAAACCAACACCTTGAATTATACCAGTGTGTCGTTTGGCACCACAGAGATCTGCCCAGTGCACTGTTGTATCATCCTCCAGGTGTGAAATCACAGGTAATCCCAGAATGTTGCAGGAGTTTATACCTACCTTGATTTAGGAAACCTTCAGGGTGACACCTTGCCTAATACGGGGTTTCTGGCAATCAGATGCTCAGGTACCAAAGCCATGAATACTTGCGTGGCAAGTTTTATATTGCAGAAAAGTTTTGCGGTTTCAGCCAGAGACAGTGATTAGTAGAGCTATATTCTAAAGAAAACCCTGATACAGCTGTATTTTCTGTTGTAGGCAGCATTAAAAACTGCTGTTTTTGGCAAGATCAGCTAAATTCACATTGAGTACCTCTGAAAATCCTACTTTTTAGATGCTTTATCCACACTGGCCAAAACTTACCAGCTCTGTTTAAACTCACTGCCACCGGTACCTGGTGTTCCTAAGGGCATTTGCAAGAGTGTCAGTGACACACACTGTGCCTTAATTTTATAGATGTGTGTTATTTGTGTGTGATGCTGTATATTTTTTCTTTCTAAACTTCTTGCTTTCTGTCAGAGGAATGAAAGGACTCCAGTCATTATTGATTCTTTGTAAGAGTAGCATTGCGGTGTAACAGTGAGGGCTTTGTCAGCCTTCAGGAACCCTTTAAAGTTGTCATCCAGTGGATTTGGGATCTTCTAATAGGAACTGCCAAGGCAGGCTGTAAAACTTGCTGTTTCCAATTATTTTCTTCATTTCACCACAAACGCTTTCATCTCCACCAGTGTTCAAACCCAAACTCCACTTCTGTTTTTCCCAAAGTATTACAGCTCTGTATGCCATAACATTTTCAGCTTCCAGTACAAGGAAACACCTGTAGTAAACTCTAGCTGTGGGCAGATATTTGGATTATAAACTAGGGAATAAAAGAAAATTACCTAAAAGACACTGCAGATTTTTAAGTGTCTGTTTCTAAATGACAAGCGTGTAGCTACAGGTAAGTAACAATTTTGTTTTCAGTGTGCTGAATTCTTACATTTCTGGAGTTCCTCTAGATAATTTATTTCTTTTTCCCCCAGAAATTCTTTCAAAGAATGAAAACTTAATGTATGCTTGTACAAATGCATGTTGCTTTGAATACTTTTGCCAGAAAGTGTTTGTGTGGCACTCCTGATTTTTTTGCAGTTTCTCTTCTCCTATTTATATATTCATCCAAGGCACAGAAGCAATACCAAGCAAAAATAGTAAATATTTGAAGACGCCTGTAATTTGGCCACTTTGTGAATGTGTGCAATTCATAAAGCAAAAAGAAAAAGAGCATTTGCAAAATAACTTACATAAATATTACCAGTTTACACAGAATTAACTGAACTTTAAATGGGAAAAATCATTAGGCAAAACCTTTTATGCCCACACATACATATGCAGACATAGAGGAGAAGAGATGCAAATTTTAAAGTACATCTCTACCAGTCTCTCAAACGGTCTCAACAACAGTAATCAAATCGTAGCTGAAGGTCAAGTAATAAATATTTACTGCTGCTTGCTCTTTTTTTCATTTACTAGGCATTGCTGAATAGGGATTATGGATTCTGACCACAAATTTCAACACAACACACGTTTCTATTTTTCCTCCACCTCTGTGTGACACATTTTTTTATCAGCACTGGAACATATTCCAGTGAGCTTGAAGTAGCCTGACAGCTAACAGGCAGGTTGAATAAATAGATGCTGTGTGCCTGGGGGTCTACATTTCCCGGACTCCTTCTCTTTTCTCTTTTCTTTTCACCCCATCCCTATTTCTCTCCCCCTCTTCCCCTCATTTCCCTGTCCTGTCAGCTGCTGTAGAATTCTGTTTTTAATGTTCTGTGTGAAGTATGTGCAGGACCATGTGCATGGGCAGGCTCTTCGTAATCGTACTTCGTACCTTGTAGTGCACATCAGAATGACAACAATAATATTTTAATATTCTTAATGAAGTTGCTTTACATGCACAAAATTTGTAGGTATTGTGCTGCCTAATACTGTATTCCTTTAGTATCAAGTTCAGTTCAGTGTATGTGACTTTAGTAAACTAGGCAGTCATGCCTTGGCTTTGTTCTGGATTGTCCCTTTGATCACATTATGCTTTAAGGAGTCTATTTGCCAGCAAATAGGAGTTGCCTCTCCGACCTTAAAGAAGAATACTGTCCCATCCCACTGCAGTAATGGCTTCTTTTTCCCACATGCCCAGAAGGATGGAGCTTAGGAGCTGTATTCTTAATAGATTATACTGGCAGGCAGTAGCTCTCTGGTGCATATGTTACAGTTTTGTTGGCTTGCAGTTGCATTTTTTTTTCTTTTTTGGGTGAATTAAAATTGAGTTTAGGTTTCTGTTTGTTGTGGTATATATTCACCGCTTACAAAGCTGTGGATGTGGGCACTGGAAGAATTTTCAATTTATTTCTGTTTAGTTCCCTGCTCACATCAGGACCATTCACAATTTGTATGGTGTGTCATGTAGCTGGAACTGAATAACTCACTGGCAAAGACCTGTATTCTTAATTACAAGGAGTTTCTACCCTTTCTATTGAGTTGAATGGAGGGAAGAGGAAGGACGTCCATGGCACAGAAATACACTAAATGTCAAGGTCTTTTTGTGCAGCATGGCTAAGTATGGACTCAGAAACCAGACATAAACTTTCAGGCTGTTCTGTCACTTGTTTGCTTTGGCCCAAAGCCCATGCAAGTGACTTAAGAAGGATTAAGTGTGGGATATCTGGTGCTGATCCCTTCCCAGGCTTGAGTCCCCCTAGCCCGGGGGAATGAGACTACCCTCCAAGGTGTTAAGGAAGTGTTGTTGCTCCTGCAGAGGCTCCTGAACCTTGGCCTAAGTGCGCACATGAGCATAGGGATGGTAGGACTACTTGAGCTCAGAGCTGAATTTGGCTGATGGCAGTGACTGGCTGAAGGTGACTAACCAAAGTGACCTGCAGAGTTGCCCCCTTGCTGATTTACAAACAAAACACATTACAGTCATATGGCTGAGTAGTTGCTACCCTCATCTGTCTATCCTTGTGAAGCTGAAAAAGCCATATATTAAGCAGTTACTGAACTGCTCACAGTACACTTTTATATTGAAACACTGATCTATAGTTTGACGTCTATGATTTGATTCGTTTTTGGTTTAGGCATCAGGCAGAAGAGATGGATGAAGACCACAGCAAATAAACTGATAAGCTTCCTTGTGGTAACCCATCTTCACTCAAATCCAATTCCTGGGCTTTTTCTTGTCCAAGGTTGACTAACGACTAAAAAAAGTCACTTCTGCTTTCTATGGACAGATATTAACAAGTTCACTATATCCCTGAGCTATATGTTGTGATGTAATTTCTGTAGCACACAAAGATTAGTTTCAGTGCTAGTTACATTTCATAATGAACTCTTAGAAACTGCAGTTTTGACATCTTTGACTTCTGTGATGTATCGGTTCAAAACCTCATTTGTCTTGACTGAATGGTGTGTGGTCATTTGAAAGAGATCATCTCCCGCTTATCAACTATGCTTTTACCACTTTACTGTCTTCTTTACCATTTTATCTTCTGTACACTGTAAGTTATATTGAAAACAGGCATTTTCTTCTATAAGGTAATCATATCTATAGGATATTTCCAAGACTTTTATTTTATTTTTTGGGGCATTGTCAGTTATGCATTAGGTATTTGGTGAGGTCTGAGATTTTTTCAGGACCGACTGTTATCAATCCACCTGAAATTTCTGCTCGTAATCTACAGAGGACTATCTGTCAGCAGATGTATGTGTTTATTCTCTGTTTTATTTCTGGAGAAATTTTCTTGATTATTTGCTCTAGAACATACACTGAAAAATATTGGTAAGGGGCATTCTTATTTATGTATCTGCTAGCTTTGCTGTGAGAATTAGTCCTGTTAAGTCTCACATCTTAATAGCATCATGTATAAAGGTTAAATTTTGTTTATAGTAGAATTCTTAATGAAAGAGAACTTCTTCTAAGACAATATTTAATATAAGAATAGGAATGTGTTTTTGTAGTATATTGTTCATTGTAAACCTCTCTAAATTATCCTATTAACACATTATCCTGTACTAAATTAGTTGGAGGAGGAGGATATCAGTAACAAGAACCATGGATGAGGTTTCTGATGGAAAAATAGTTTAGAAAAAATAGTAAATCAGATTGAAGTTTAAGTAAATAATACTGCTTTTGAAACTTTCTTGGTAAACAAAGCTAAAGACATGAGAGGCATTATTGTAAATTACTTCAGTATTAAATTGCCTTTAATTAGAGATGGAACATATAGAAAATTTCAAAAGGATGATCTAATATAATATGTCTAAAAATTTTATTTTTAAAACCGGATCTTATTTCCTTAGTATGCACATTAATGAGGAAAAAAAAAAAAAAGCGTTGTAGGACTGTCTTATTTAAAGTAAGAGAAAACTACTTTGGTAATCTAGAAGACTACTTCTAGTAATCTACTGTAATCCTTTCTTTAATCTTGGATCTGTCTGATTCTTTAAAGAATACAGAGAATGAATCTAAAACCACTAAATTGTTAAACATTATGTTATAAATTTCATCACAGAAGTTTTAAGTGCTTGGGATTCTTATTGGATCTTTCTAAAATGGGTACAGACTACAGTCTCATTCATATATATTGTTTATGAAGGTAAGTTTATGTTTTTTCCTTGAAGGAAGGAATATTGTATTTTAGGATTTTGATAGCATTATGTAATATTTTGATATTAACACTTCAACACTAGCTAGAATTTTTATCACATGCTTATTTTCTGGAATTTATAATTTCTGAGCATTTCACTTCTTTCCTCAGTCATCTGATTAAAAGGTCTTTTTGAGACAGACACTTCTTTTTTCTCAAGGTCTTTTTCTAAATTCAATGAAAACCAATGGAAAAAGTTCCATTGACTTCCGCATGGCTAAATCACCTCTAAGGAGATAGTATTCTGCAAGGGTATTTTTGTGTCTGCTAGCTACATAATTAGTTGATATTCTTCACAGCTTTGCATCATCTTGATAATACATCTTCTGCTTTCAAAATATGTCTAACATTTTTTAAACAAGAGAAGTACAGTTGAAGCTAAATAAGATTTCATTCAACAGAAAAATAACTTGAATCTGGTTCCATGGTGTTGGAAGTTTGATGTATCTTAGTTTGCATCATTCTCTTCGAAAAACAGGTTTTGTTATGACTTTATAACTCTCCAATTTCCTTAATTTAAAAAGAAAGAGGGAGAGTGAGAAAAAAAACTTCAAATAGTATTAATATTTTAGCTAGTTGAATCGTTTTTGACGTTGTACAAGGTAGAAACACCTTAAAATACTGCATGTGAGCATTTTGTGATATTTAAATCCTACTACCTCATCTAAAAATTTCATTAGAGTTTTATTATGTGCCTGAGAGCCATAAGATATCCTCAAATCTCCTCTGCAGATCTCTGACATCTGGTTTTATTTTTGTGTTTATGGGGCTAGGAGCAGCCTCAATCGCTAACAGAAGACTTGCTGCTGTGTTCCCATCCTCCAGAAGAAGGTGGATGACCCAAACTCCGCTGTGTCAGGAGCAAAAATGAATAGAATTAGTCCAAAACAATATTATTCAGCATATACGATATTTCTAATAAAATTAACACTGGAGATTTTTGTTGTAAGGCGTACACTGGAATTAGTGTTAGCTGCAGTAACATACCTTGTTACCTGATACATACTGAATATAAGTACTTAATACTTTTACACAAAAGAAAAAGAAAAAGAAAAAGAAAAAGAAAAAGAAAAAGAAAAAGAAAAAGAAAAATGTTCAAGCTTTCCAAATGATATAGATGCTAACTGGTAATTATCTTGTATCTTAGTTAAGCTGAGCATCCAAAATCTGGAATAAAATAAATTCACAGTGTAACGCATTCAATTTTTCAGAGAACAAACAAGCAAGCAAATGATATACATGTTTTTCAGAACAAAATGTAGAGTGAGGACAGTTTTAGTGATGAAAACCTTTACTAGACTTATGTTGGAATTTTGGGACTGTCATTTTGTACGACATATAATAGAGATATTTTAAAGGCTGTAGTAAATTTAATGTAGTCTTGCTCCTGTCTAGTGAGTGAAGTATATATATATATATATGTATATATATAGATTCTGTCTTATATGTCAAGACCCATGACAAATCCGTTACACTGTAGTTTTGAATAAATAATACTGCTTTTATAAAATTTCTTGGTAAACAAAGCTACATGCATTACATTATTGTAAATTACTTCAGTTTTATATTGTCTTTAATTATAGACTATTGTAATTATAGCCATATAGACTATTTCAGAAACATGTTCTGATGTACTATGTCTAACAGAATTTTATTGAAAAGAATTCCTATAAAAAGAATTCTAAACCATAAGTTTTACATTATAGATTCCAGGCAAACTAAATGCACAAAAATAAACAGTTTTTGAGCAGATGAATCTTCAGGTATTTCATTCCTAAAGAGGAGAAAAAAAAAAAAAACCAACCTCCTTTGATTTTAGCTTTTATGTTTTCTTAACCTTTTTGCAAATTAAACAGAGGTGTTCTGACAGCAGTAGCAAGCACACTGCAACTGATCTCACTGGAGTGGAGATTACTTTTTTATGTGAGGAACTTGGCTAGAAAGTGATTGTGATGCTATACATAACATTTTAAGTTTCTTGGCTCTCAGACCTCACATTTCCGATCCTTTTTTTGCCAAAGACTATTTGGAATAGTTTATCAGCTTCACAGCTACCAGCAATATGCCTGACAAGTATTTGGGAAAAAACAAACAAACAAACAAACAAACTTTTCTACTGCTGTTTTTCTTCTTTTTTTTGATTTACATTTTTATTTTTAACAGTACAACTTTTTTGCATTCTTCATGAATCCTTCTTACTGCTTTACTTTTAAAATTCTGCCTCTACCTTCTCTACCATTCCCTTCCCTGTGCTTGAAGGACTAGCATGTTCTTGTGCATTTTTTTTCATGAGGAGTTGGAGAAATTCTTAAAGAAGAATACAAGAGAAGCTTGAAGTTCTGCTGCCAGAAGCAGAAATCTTGCATGGAGTACTATTTTGAGTGAAAACTGGGAGGGTGGTTTTGAAAGAACCATCTGCTGGGACAGACAAGTAGAACAAAAGATTTGGCTCCCAAAGCTATTCATATGCACTCTAGAAAATTTAAAAACCATTACCTGTCCCTTTCAAGAAAGGTGAAAAATTTCTGTTTTGTGAAATTACAGAAAAAGATTGGTTATTACCAAATGCGTATTTTCCTATTTGACAAATCATATCATTTTGCTATGCCTAATATAGACTTTTATTCTTGCAATAAAATTGCCGATAAAAATGAAATGTGATATAATTATAAAATTCTGATACAGAACTTCACAAGTTAATTCAAGACTAAATATTTATTCTTGAACTTGTGGTGGTTCATGTTCAAAAGCATGCATGCTTCTATTCTGGAACAAATTTTATCCAGAGGTCTAAATCAATAGTTTTGCAAATAATAATCAATTGTTCAGTGTTGCACTGAATAAATAAGACAAAAATGTTCCCATGTATCAGAGGACTATTTACAGGTCTGGGGAATCCTCACCTTTGGAATTTGAACCAATAGAGCCAAGGCTGCAAAGGATTTAGAGTATATACCCTAAACATTTCACATCTCAGCATTTTGAAAAAATATTTCATGTTAAGTACGAGTAGTGATCATCATGACATCTACAGTCACTTGTTGTAGCCTTCATTTCAGCTGGGTACATATTTGGGTCCAAATGTTTTTAGATTTGTTTGATTATTTAAATCCAATACCAATGAAAATTATCTTTTGTTCATGTTAAAATTGTTTAAAATCCATCTAGCTATATTGGTGCAATTTATAATGATTAGTATTTGCTTTAACAACAGTTGATACAGTGACATGTACGGTCTTAATTTCTTTAAAGAAAACATAAAAAGGTGTTTTAAAAAACAGTTTTCAAAAGTGGTTGCTTTCCAGACATTCTTTGGGGTTAAGTTCAAAAAGCCAATATGATGAGCCTTAGCTGGTCATGAAATAAAATTCAGACATTTCCCTGTACCTGCAAATTTAATAGACTGTTTCATTACTCTGTGAAGCACTGAGTAAGGTGTCCTTTGGTTAAAACTCATGTTGATTCAGAGAAATCTTCTTCCTTACTTCACCCTTCAGGTGTTTTTTTCCATTCTTTTTCTATCATTTTCTGGACTGTGACATAGCAAGTTACAGTTCCTAATTTCTGATCTACATGGCATTTAAGCATGGTAATATATGAAGCAATTGGCATGTTACATTTCAGAATCATGAATTTAAAATATATCAAATTTAAAACAAATCAAGCAGGAATGTGGGTTAGAAATATAAAGTTACTCTAGGGACTTCTGTGTATACACTGCACAGTTTTGCTGTACGCTAACACTTTAGATTCAGTAAATGGACCTCACAGAGTGAAACTGCCAACATATGTTGTAAGCAGAGAATTATGTCATGTAGTGTTAAAGCTAATAGGCTAAATTATGGGTAAATGGTAATGGATCCACAGGTGGCCTTACAATGCACGTTACAAAGTGTAGCAGCTAGTTAGAGGAGAAGCTATCACCTTACAAAACAAGATGTTAGGTATTTTCTTCATTTTAGTCTCCATCTATTTTCTTACTATAAACAAATAGTAAATACATATTGTAATAAATATTACGCATATATATATATGTGAGGATATATATATAGCCATGAAAAAGACTTGAACTGTTCGAAAGAGAGAATTGTATTTCATCAATGACATTAAGAGAGGAAAAGAAGAAATTGTTAAAGAATTTCTAGAAAGTTGGAATGAAGGGAAGGTGTTTCTTAATTCACCTGAGGACAACTCTTCCTGTAAAAAAAGATAGTCTAAATGTTTAGTCTGGTAAACCAATCAACTTTATGTTAAATGAGTGAATTTTAAATAAACTGGATTGGCACAACTGAAGTTATGTAGGGGAAGGAGAGGTGGAGGAGAAAATGAGAAGGAAGATGAAGAAAGATGAGGGAGTGTAAGCAAGGGTTAGCAAAGGGAAGAGCACAGTGCAGTCTTGACAGGGTGCTCTCCCCTCCTTCCTAGTTTCCAGATGTCATAGGGGTTTTTGTGGGATCAAAATCTGCCCTGAGGCTTGTGAACCAAGTGCTTTTGATTTCTGTGGACTTCTTCTACATCAGAGTTAACTGTGACTGATCTTTAACTGATTTTTTTTTTAATTGAATTAATTCATAAAAGCCTACTGCATAGCAAAGCTAATGGTAGGTCTTAGAAGGTGATGGGAGAAAAAACTCTTTGAGTCAGAGATTGAGTCCAAAACCAGTGTGAATGTTGAAAGTGTTCCTGAACAGCAAGGTTGAGATTCATTTATACAATGTACATTCAGTGTATCTGAAATCCAAAAAATACCTTTGAGCCAGCCTTCTGGGTTTGTATTAGATATGTTGAGCCAAGTTACAGCACTCAGCAGTCAAAAGAAGGAAGCACAGAGTGGGAGTCAGCCAGGAACGCAATCAGCTGCTTCCAGGGCCTCATGAAAAAGTGGGTTCAGGCTTTTTCTGGTAGGAGCTTCCATCAGACCTCTGGTGACACCATGTCAGCCCGCAGCCTGTGTGGGCACACACCGGTCCCAAGGGCTGCCACTCACACTTCACACTTGCTCACCTCCTTCGTGGCACTCTTGGTCTTTATTTTTGCTGACATAAAGTCTTCAGTTTGAGAAAATTGTGGTACTTCATTTGCAAGGCAGATGCAGGCTGTCATACTGCATACTTGTACAGGCTTCATTTTTAGAAACTACGGTTTCCTTATTAACTGTGCAGTGCAGAGCAGAACCAGTAAGTTTAGAGGATAATTTTACTTCTTTCTAAAACCTTCCATATAGAACTGTAAGTTGATTTGATGCTAATCTTTAGTAGTAATATAATTATTATACTTAAAAATTTAGTCTTTTATCTGGTAAGTCACATTTCTGCGACTGCTAATATTTTTAAGATCTGATTAAAATATGAAGAGGAGAGGGTTCTTGATTTTTTTTTTCTTGCCTCATAAATTTGAAACTGTTGTCTTAACTGACCTGTCTGAAAAAGTCTTGTTAACAGCTTTCATCTTTAAAATAGCTTTGAGTGCACCTAGATTAGCTGTTAATAGAGCAGAAATCTGTGAAATGTATCAGACAACAGGACCACAAGTAAGTGAGAAGCAAATGTGTTAACTTAGCTAACATGGAAAACCAGATGATCAAAAAAAGATTAGACAATAACAGAAAAAACAGGTTTTTTCTCTGGGAAGCAACAAGTGCAGGCACTGAAACCATTTTGCAGCATTCAGGATGCATTCATTTTCATCTAAAGGGATTTATACTGAGAACTCCAGAAGGTGATGGTCATCATTCCCATCTTATGATGGGAATCACTCTCTCATCTCTTATTACTGTTACTTTCCATTTTGTTTTGATGATTATTAGTTATTTTTCTGTTAGACATATAGATCTATCTGTAAAAAAAAAAAAGGAAAAAAATAAGAAAAAAGCCTGCTGATAAGTTTTGTTACTGCAGAGCTTCGTCTCTTAAAGATTCATCTTTTTCATGGCATAATTTAGCCATGTTTCAACATTAGGAAGCAGAATTTGATTATTAGATCCATACTGTTTTTGTTAAAACCACATCTTTCACTTAAACATGTAACTTTTTATTCCCATAATGAACTCTTTGCCCATAAATAAAAGTTCATTTGCATTTTATGAGTGTTTCATTCTTTTTCAAAGGAAAGTGGTCAGGATTGAATGTCTCTAAAAAGTGATTTGATAATCTTTAAAATAGAAACTTGGATGTTTCCTGGTTATTTTCACGTGGGTATTTTTACTGATTTCCCAAAATAATGCTTCTGTTTATGATAGATAAAAATGATAACATGAACCCAAATCTTAAGGAAGCCTTGTGCTGACATATAAGAAGTTTCTTCTAATGGTTGACAAAAACCTCTGTGCATTACTTGAATCAGAGCTTATATTGGAAGCAGTATACCAAATAATATGAGAAAAGTATTGATTTTATTACTGAAGTCATTAATTACAATTTGCTCATATACTTAGGAATGTTAATTATCCTATGTCTAAACACCTGTATATTGTACTGGTGATTTTCTGGATTAAACATTGTGGAACGGATTAAAAACACATACTTTTGTCACTGAGCTGATTTCCATTAATACATCTGTGTACACTAATACAATATGAAACACGAAATGCTGCACACTGCCCTGAATCAGCAAAGAAAGTATTTTTTTAGTTTGATGTATAAATAAAAGCCAGGCACAGTGGCTTATGTTCTGAGTATCTATATATCGCAACCCATAGAAAAAAAATATTTGTATTATATTTCACTTTAATTTAGAGTCAGAATGAGATTTTAGATGGTAGTTTTAGCCCCATGCTCTTTATGACATATCAGCTAGTGGTAAGACATTTTTATTTCCATTTTCCATATTAAGGATACGGCATTTTTAATTCCATCAGCTCAGTGCTTAAATTATAATTTAAGGTAAGTGTTTTCATTTAGCTTATTGATTCTGTTCCAATTTAAGAGATTACCCCATAGCTCTAATTCACCCAAAGAATCTCACTGGGGAGATTATCAAAAGCACAAATAGAAGTCAGACCACTAACTTTCATTGACTGCTGAAAATTGTATTACTGCCTTCTCTCTGGATACACGGCAACCCACTTCCCATTGTTGTCTTAATAGGGATGAGCATCTATCTTTCTCAAGTAGGCTTTGAAAATTATGATCAAAGCAGAGGATGCCAGATGCTCACAGTTTACTAGAGCTCTACTATGGTCAGTGAATTATTTGTGCCATTTGGGACACAAGTCATATCATTACTAAAATGATTAAAAGTTACTTAGTCTCCTAATAACAAAATTCAGCATTAAGGAATTAAGTTTTCCCAGCTAAAATGGAAAAAGTAAGAACTTTTTTTTTTTTTTTAAATCCATTCATTAATACCAGTGCCATTGCCTGCTGAAGTCATCCCTCAGATGGGATTTCATTTTATTAGGCTGTGAGGCATTGACCTTCATTCATGTTCTGATCAGTATGGAAGCACTGCAGAGGAAATGCCCTCACACACTTGGATAAAGATAGTGTAATGCCCTCACTGCATTGCAGTTTAGGTTGGAATAATGTTGGCAGATGCAGAAAAAATGCATCCAGTTTTTATACCTGATTTTACACTTTTTGACATAGTTACTCTTCTCTGCTCGTCTGCCAAAATAATTCCCCATGTTTCTGGTGCTACTCAACCCAGGAAAAATTAGCTGTTTTTGTCTTCCAGCATAACGCCCCACTCAGCATGCATGTGTAGAAAGCAATTTATTTTCTTAAATGAGCAGAATGAATACGAGGAATATCTCCATCTTCTGGAAAACAAAACAAAACAGAACAAAAACACATTTTTAATATATTTGGTAGATTGGCTCCAGTTTCTACTTTTTGAGCTGAAATGTACAACAGTGTCAGCATACAAGGTATGTCACGTTTTTCATCTCATTTGATCTACTCAGAAAGCTGCTGAGATAATGCCACCCTCGCACTGATCTCTCAACATCTGTTATTCACTAGTGTTGGCACAGTTCTCAGCCCAACCTTTCTTTTGCGCCTCTTCCATACAGAGTCTCAGCACTGAATAGGGACTGGTTAATTGGAGGTAGAAAAGGAGGCGAGGAACAGTAGGTGGAAGCTATACTGCAAAAAAGAGAGTGGGATGCTGACATAGAGAATGAGGAAGCCAGAGCCAGGTGGAAAGGAAAATAAGACTTCAGTAAAGAGCAATTAACAAAATGGGAAGAAAAATTTAAAAGTATAAATAATAAAGAAGGAAAATGAAACGAGCTTTGTCTCACATCTTGCAATCATAAATTGTCCAGATCTTCTCTGAATACTTTCTTGAAACCTACTAACATTATATTTTAAGTGTATGAGAAAAAAGTAAATATAGAAATGCAAATTAGGCCTGACAAATTAGCCTAACAATCATTTTTTGAAAAACAGGACAACCACAGTTTAGCGGTTTATTTTGAGAACCAAGTAGGATGGCATATTTTTGCATTAAACAGTATTCATTTTAGTCTTCTTGTATTTATTTTTGTCTGAACATATCCTTAAAATTCTCCACCACTCAGTACACACTCCTATATTTGGCTGAATTAATAACACAAGGATTACCAGTTTGTAAGAGCAGATAATGATAAATTGCTTGCATACATTAAATGTGTTTGGGACATGTTTAATCCATAAATTTGATGCTAAAAGCACCAGCATTATATTATAAAATTTTACAATCAACATGGACCAGGAAGCATTCTTGGAGAAGTCTCATGCAGCTTCTCATTTACGCTAGCAGAAAACACTGGGTATGCTGAAATATCGATTCACATATAAACTGTGTAGATCTGTTAGTTGTGCAGTCACACATAAAAATCCTAAATAATCATTAAAAGAAGACATGCTATGACTGCTGGTTTGGGGTCAAAACAGTAAGAGGCAGAGTGCCTTTAGAAGACTGGTGCCATATTGTAATACAAGGTCCTGAGAGCTCTTGAGATGTACTCAGGTTTTTTGCTGAAATGAGGATTTAGTGCCAGAGTTAAAATAAGATACTGAGATGTGATGCTTTTGTGAAAGTCGTGCTTTCTTTACTAATGGGTTGTTGGGATTCAGAGTCTGATTGTATTTTTTGCTTTGAAGTCATTTACTTTTTGAAGTCATTTTTTATTGCCTAGAAGCTATTTGTGGCTGTAGAAGGAGAAGGTACAGCAAGGAACTTGACTTGGTAGCCTATGGGAGCATCAGAATCGCTCAGATACCCTGGTTCAGCTCAGCTAGCATGGGGGTGCCTCTTCTGGTCCTTAGCCATTCAGCAGATTCTTTAGGGTTTTGTTTGTTTGTTTGCTGTTGTGTTTTTTTGTTTGTTTGTTTGTTTGCTTTAATAGTGTCTGTAAATGCATAAGCTGTCCAGGGATGCCATGGTATGAAGGTGAAGTTAGCCACCTCCAGCTCAAATAGCAGCCTTTAAGAAGTGTTTCCTCATATAGACTTCAGCCAGTTACAATAGCTCAGATGTCTAGGCTGTTTAGGAAGGCTGATTTTTTTTTTTTTCCTGAATACAAGTTTAGAGATCTCTCATAGGAACTTATTTTGCATACTTAACAACAACAGCAAAAACACGTATCTATTACATGTTTACGAATTAGTTTTTCTTTCATTTACTTCCTGATGGATTTGAAGTGTCTGTTGCAAAGAGAGAATAAATTATGTATAATGAGATAAGAAAAAAAATCTTGTAAAAGACACAGTAGTTGATGACCTAGCCTTACAGACATTTTCTAATGCCTATTCTTCTGCAGCCAGATGGAAAAAATAAGTCAGGTGCTATTCTTTGATCTCTATATGTGTTTTGAAGTCTTTTTTATAGTTGATGGCCTTGGACTCCTGCACTTTTAAAAAAAAATCTGTGTTACCTTGAGGGCATGAGGATAGATGGCAAACTGATAAGGCACATAAATAAGAAAAATTATAATTTTTTCCTCAAAAACCATACCCTTTAAAGTTTTCATTAAGAGGAAATTTATTCCATGTTGATTTTATAAAATAAATGAGTATAGATGCAAAGCTGGTTGACCTAAACCAAGATTAGTCTACTCAAATGTTACTTTAGCCATGATGAAATAATATGTCGCAAAACTCATTTTTTAATAGTGCAACTCTTGCTCTGCTTATGTGTTTGTGAATTTATTAGCAGGATCATGTATACATACGTGCATGGGTATGCAGTTGAAGATTTATATGTGTATATCTATTTATGCAGAACGCATTTGTTTTTCTCTACAGCCAATAACTTAAAAGGTGGTAGAAAAATGTACGATGTTATGGTTGAGAATTTATATGCTCAAAAATGAAGATATTAAGAAACAAACATGTGCCCTCATAGAAATGATGACTTTTAAGACAGTTGTGCTAGATCATAACCTCTTTAGGGAGAGGTAATGCCAATGTATACGTTTATACAGTGCTGAGTGCACCGTTGGGGTTCAATAACCAAACAGAAAATGTAAAAGGGTATATGTTATTAGGATGGTAAGTTTTGCATATTTATTTAATTTTATGGATTTGGATCTTGATTTTAATATTCCATTAAGATAGATTTTTTACCTTGACCATTAAAAAAAGATTAAGCACATGATTGACTTGGCAATAAAAATTAAAAAATGTAAGGTGTGTTTTGCACTCTCCATGTGTCTCCATCCTCAAGGTCTTTTGTTTGCTTGTTGTGTTTAGTAGTTCTATGTCACAAGCAAACAAATAACCCTGCTGAGCTGATCTGGCAACTCTGCCATTTCCCCAGCCTTGCAGGGGTAGAATGGTGTGTAGGTCTGGTCCCCACACACACTGCTGAGCTACGTGAGTGCACCATTCACTTCACAGAATTGCTCTGTTTTCACTGCAAACACTGCTGCATCTGAGTTGATCTCCCAAGAGTTATTAGAGTCGTGGGGGCTGCAAAATAAAACCCAGGTAATTTTTAGCTTTACTGAGTTCTCTAACTGTTGTCCTGTCATGCCTTAAGTTTCTGCGACTGCCTCACAGAGTCTCTCTAATAGTCACCAGATTTTGTGTTTCTTTTAAGATGGGAGACTTTCAGAAATGTATCAAAGGCAATGTAAGAACTGTATGTGGCAGTAGTTTAAGTATTCTTCCTCTGCAGAAATAGAGACCTGCTTTGTTTTGCAAACCTGGTAAAGACGCCTTAAAATCAAGGACCCTAAAGGGGGCGGTTCATTACCCTGTGTAATCAGACAGGGAGAGACCAATAGATGACTTTACTTACCTGTTGACACAGTCCTAGCCGGACTTTCAGAAGAGCACTACTCATGAGCCGGTGTTACAGAGGCCAGGCTCTCCCTTGTCAGCCTGTCATCTCAGCACTAATGTAACACATGACCTTTTGGGAAAAAAAGGGTTTCCCAGACCATCAGTTTCCAACAACCATCAGTGTTGGATTCTTCAAAAGAGGCGACAGAGGGCTCCTTGCGTAAGGAAGTGGCTTTGGCTTTGAGGAGAGTGAAGGACTTCTGTGCACGTGAGGGCTGACCTCACTGTCTTACGGGCTTCCAGTGTGAGAGTCTGTGGCTTTCATCATGTCTCAATGAATGAAGTATCCTTGTACAGAAGAGAGGAAAGTTGGTTTGAACCCTTCCTGGAAGGCTAGGCCAAGATGCTGCAGGCAGCTTTGCTACCCTTTAGTAGAAGGTAAAGATGAAGTCTCTAATGAGGGGAGAAAGGGTTTTAGAAAAAGTTCTGCTCTTCGTGGATAAAAAATGGGAGAGATATCTTATCCAAGGACAGAACTGTGCAATAAATTGATAGTGACTTTCATCTATCACACACTAAAACAAAAATCAAAAGGCTTGGGCATAATGAAAGCTGAGGAGAAAAGAAATTGAAAGTCTGAAGATTTTAGGGAATGACATGTACTAAAGCTGGATAGAACTAGTGTAGCACAGACCATAAATTAATTTCATAATTTTATCTTTTAGTCCTTAACTTCTAACTGAGCTGCAATGTATGAATCAGAAAAGCATCCAGTCTTGGTGTAACATCTTCAGGTGGTCCACTGCATCTCTGAAAATGTTGTCCACATGGCTGATTCCAGAATTAATTACATTGCTTTTGAGTAAGCTTTCAGATTGCTAAGGAGCTCATATGAGCAGAAATTACACTGCAGAAACTGGAACTAGTTAAACGAGCTATAAAACACTGAATCACATAGGAGCAGGCCACCTTTTATTGGGCTTCACACCTCTGAATGCTTAATTAGTTCAGTTTTGCTTGATATTATTCCAGGGAAGGCAGTGGATTGGCATTGTTCCTATGGCAGTTATTGCCCACTATTTTGCTAACCAGCAACACTGTGCATGAAGCACCCTGTTATACAAGGTGATACAAAAGCTTTTTTGGTGATATGTTTTCTCTGCCTGACTGCGTTTTTGGTGTGACTGAAGAGGAAAATGGTCACTTATGAGATGCTGCTTTGGGCATCCCTTCACATCCATCAGGATATGGGGTAGCTTTTCTGCAGGCAACCACTCCTTCTCCTGTGACAGGATAAATGGATGCAGCCTGTGCAGAAATGTCCATACAGGTTTTGTATCCTGAAAAATGCCCTTCTATTATTCTTGTGAGATAAGCCATCTGGGCTGCAGTTCTGAAACTTTCCATTAACTCTGTGCAAGATTGCGTACTAGACAAAACAACTGTATAGTTTGAGAGCTCAGAGGACATCTGCTAAAACACCAGTTGGGCGCACCATTTTGCTTTTGCACAGTGCAAGGCTCAATGAGCACTGGATCTGGGACCAAATAAAGGAAAACATCCCTAGCAACAATTTAGGGGTTTCTTCTTCAAGGCAGCTCAAGTTTTTGGCTTGGATTTGTTTTGCCTGGCTTGTCCTGGAATTCCACGCCTTTTTTTTTTTTTTTTTGGCTTGAAAATCTCTACCTTCTGTCCTTTCAATAGTGTACTGCAAACTGCAAAATTACAAAGTCTTTTGTTTTTGATGCTCAAAACTGCAGCTGGCATTTGAAAAGACAATTTTTCTGCATTCACAGTAAACTGTGCCTTTCTGCATTACTGCTAATGTACACCTAAAGGAGCATCTTGTATTAACTGAGCTTTTTTCCTGTGCCATGTTTTGGTGCAATAGAAAATTTGGTACATTCAGCTGTCTTACATAAGTAGCAATCTGATGAGTCATCTTCAGAAATTGAATAGTCACATGCTTCCCTGGCATGAGTTAAGACGACAAAGGACATGAAGTTAAAATGTGCTAAAAAAAGGAAATCTGAAATTCCTAGCAATTTTTTTTTAACACTGTATGTTATCATAGGAGCTATTTTTGTTATGGGGCAGAGGCCTGATGGCAGGTAAAGGGCTGATCCTTCATTGTTCTTCAGCCCATAAATGTGACTCCTGTAGAATGAAATGATGACAAAGAAACCAAGCCTCTTCAGGAAATTCCCCTGGGACAAGGACTTGGTGCCTCTCACTGACCAGACCCAATGCTGGGTCCATATGCAGAAACCACTGCCTTCTGGACATCTGCACATGGGGGACAGCCGTGCAGAGCCTGCTGGGGTCAGAGCAAAACTGAAGACTACTTGCAGTGTGTAACATGCTTGATATTTGACAGATAGCCTGGTTCTTCATGTCCTGTGCTGTAAAAGCTTCACTTTTTGTACTGAATGTGGTTAGCCCAAATTGCAGTAAGAGCATTATCTCTTCTCCTGATTTCTCCAGCTGGTCAGAATGAAGAAACAGCATTCCTTTTTCAGTTCTCTGTGCCGCGCTGGTCTCCTCCTTTTTAAAGGACTTGTGGATAACTTCTTTAATAGTCATGGAAGACATTCTGTTGTGATACCTTTGCTGTCTGCTGGCTCTAGGTGAAACAAAATGCTCCTGGCCTCTTTTGGAAAGCTATCATCACTAACCTGAGAACATCTACAGATGAATGGCTTCAGATGGTCATGCTTTAACTGGTCACTGTGGAATATCTCAAAAGCACTAATCATTTTGAGTTCAAATTTCATAAAGAGCAGTGGCCAAGAACACTGTAAATGAATAGACAGGTGCGTTATTATGACTAAAATAACTTACTTTGTCTCTCCTTTCTCTGTAATTGAAATTGTATCTAGAAATTTATTCCAGTACTTTATTTAAAGACCTCCTTAATTCTGCAGCTCAGTTATAGCCATAGCATCTACCCGACAGCTAATACGTAATGTGTGATGCAGAAGATCAGCTTGTAGAATACTAATTCATTGCTGTTCTATGAAGAAAATGAGTTTTACAATTGTAAGTATTCCCGAGGCTGATGCTTCTGATACTGAAGAACTAGATATTTTGCAATTTCTTGTATTGCATATAAATGTAGACTTCATCTATCTAAACCCCTCTGTCACCATGCATGAAAAGCACTCTGGTCTTCTTACGGTGATTTTTGGCTCACAGGATCAAACTTTACTAGGCCTCCACAAGTTGTGTGGAATGATTTCATAACCGTGGTTAGTGGATAATTATTGTTGCATTTCTGCCCCGAGACTGTTTAGGTTGCCACAGAGAAGTGTGTGATCTCACTGCCCGGCACGGATAGGTGCTGCGTTCAGTAGCTTCACAAAACAGCCCAGTGAGTTCGCCAGGCACCAGAGCTCTCTTGCACAGAGCGCTGGCTGCCCAGAGGCGGTGCGGCTGCTGGGAGCGGGTTCGTTGCATAATGCAGATTACACGCAGATGACGGCGGCATAAATCCTCAGCGCTCTCCTTGCTGCGTGTTTCTCTGTCAGCGAACTGCTCAGTTCGTTTGGGGGCTGCTGACAGAAACCTGGCTGGGAGGTAGCACGGTTTGTGTTGTTCTCCCTAGAAATAGAAGACATTTATGCTAAATAAGAGACAGTGTGATTGAACACCGTAAAAAAACGTTTCTTTTTTAAGCCTTTCTCCTCCCTTTTCCTCCCCCCGCCTTTGTCTGTGAGTAGGAGAGGCAGCTCCACAAACTGTCCTTTTGCACCCGTTGACAAATGCAATGAGTTCTGAGCGTCAACATTAAATGCTCCATGTCACCAGCTCGGTGAAACTGCAGTGAAGTATGCAAGTCAAGGAGAAAGAAAAAAAAAAAAAGAAACAACAAACCTCCGGTCTCAGCCTGGCCGTGCCCCGTGTTACGGTGCTGTGGGGAATGTTGATAAACACTGGGAAGAGCTAAGAGGTGGCAGAGGCAGGTTAGGAACTAGCGGCTTCTGACAGACCGCGGAAAGCCGTCCCTTCGTCTCTTCTGGCATCAGAATGCCAGAATCTGCTGCTTAGAGGAAGCCTTTACAACCGTTCTGTTTTCACATGCCCTGGATAAAAGGAAGAAGCGATGCAATGGAAATACAATTTTTAGTAAGCATTTCTAGTAGAAATAATATTTTACATCTCCCTCTGCCTCTGCTGAGTAAGTGCTGTTAGCTCCAGTTATTCATTCCTAAGGAAAGTCTTCTAATTCATCTTTATCAGTACTGCCAGGTAGAGGTTATTCATTTTTCTTTACCTGGCATGGCCGTGCTGTCACTACTACTGCTGCTTTGGCTAGTAGAAGTCACTGCTGCTGCGGACATCTCGCCTAGAGTAAGAGCGGGGTCAAGGTGGAGAGGTGAAAAGAACCGTGAGTAACCTGGGCTTTTCCTTCTCTTCTTCTCTGCTCTGTATTCGAAGAAATGTGTTAGGCCTCATTTAGCTATGTAAGTCTTCCTCTGCAGGAGAATGTTCTTTAATAATAACCTTAAGGCCATATAATTATAGATAGTTAAATATGCATGCAGAAAGCATGGGCCACACCTTCCGTACACTCCACACATCTGCAGTACAGTCCTGTGTTTCCCTGCAAGCTTCCCAAACAGCCTGTGCTGATTAACTCCTGTATTTCCAGAGAGTTGCAAGACTTCCAGGCTACAACCAGCTGTGCTTTTTCTATTTATAGTCTTACCATTTTGCATGCTATTTCAAATGTTGGCATTGATAAAGGTAGCACATTTTTCAGCTGTAGTGATTGTGAGAAGGAAGCTTGTAACCCCAATGATTATGCTAGGTAACTTTATTGGTATAAATGGGAAAACTGAAGTTTAAAATCTACAGATTTAGAAGAGGGGATTTAACACAGCATTGCAGCTTGTGCAAAGTATGTCAATGTTGCACGTAAAAAGAAAAAAGAAAAAAGAACATTACTATTAGAAAAGGAAAGTAGATGAGTCATGATAATATTTGGGAGTGAGACCTGCAGGACTTCATACTGCATACACAGTTTGCAGTTTGTTTGACTGAAATATGCAGATGATTATTTTCATTTAAAGGGCAACTCAGGTCTTGCTGAGATTATTCTTTATTCCTGTCCAACTATATAAATAAACATGCCCATTATGGGCAGCATACTGTTATCATTATTTGTGTAAATTTTTGCTTTTTTTTTTTTTTTTTAGAAATACCTAGGTTATTAAAAGGGGAAGAATTATTGGTAATGGAATGAAGGCTTTCAGTTTAATTCAGCTGAATGTGATGTGACTGACTGGAAAACGTGTGTGATGAAAATCTCTAAAATAACCAGAATTTGGAGGGGTGTCTGTTGGTATCCTTGGGCTGGATATTATCTTGACAGTCCTGTAACCTGGAAGCTGATCTGCGGCTTGAGAGATATTTGTATTTCCTAAAGCATGGACAGTAAATTTGCCGCTTCACTTGGGCCCCCAAATCATCAGCCTTACAGAAAGAGGAGCTGAACAGAGTGGAAATGAGAACTGAATCATCCATTCACGAATAATTTATTAATCCAAAAAATACACTACGCCAACTAGCAGGCTGTTAAGATGTGCATTAAGTAGTGCATATAAATAACATCCTGTGGCTTATGAATATTTAAGCACATTAACTAATTATGCCTCAAAGAGCCCTTTAATGTAATGGATGTGGAAACTGAGGCACAAATCTCATGATACCTGAAATATGTCGACTGAAATTTTTACAAAGCATGTTTCTTGCTCATTGAAAAGGTCTTTTAAAAAATTTATGTGCATATCTTTTCAACTACTACCTCTTATGAAAAAAGCCAGTTCCCAGAGTAAAAATATTGTATTTTCAGTTTTGACTTACTGGTTTTCAGCTGTTTGAAAGTTTGTGATGCTGAGTGTTTAGACTGAATTTAGACTGAAGAACTGAAGAACTGAAATAGAGGGAGATATAAATACTAATGTCTCACAAAGCATTACTGAATAAAAGTTAATCATTTTGGGATGGCATTTAGCCATGATGAGTAAATTATGCAAAGATTCAGGAGCTTAAGAGCACCACATATTTTGGCATTTGTTTTGCAACTATAGTAGGTCATTTAATGTCATCAGTAGTTAACAATTAGACCTTATGGATTCAAATTGTTTTCTTTCTACTCTGAAGACAGGAGCTCTCAGTCCAGCACATTAGCAAATTACTGGTATGTGGTTAAAGGAAAAACAAGGATATAAATTAGTTTTTATATCATACTGATTATAGAACAACACAATTGCTTAGAGAGATCGGTTGTGGAATTTGTTAGGAGTTACAGATCTGAATCAGGTCTCCCTGAAATTAAGAGATGTTTGGATCAGATCCAGATGTTCCTTTTATTTAAATATTAGCAATATCCTCACTAAGAACAACTGTTGGGCAAGAGAGATTTTACAAGACTGCTATTTGAATTGTATACTGTTTGGTTTTTGCTGCCCGTGATGCCAACGTTTCTGTAGTAGCAGAATGCAGATATCATGCAGAGCTGGATGCTATAAGAAGTAGACAGGTCCCTCCTTCTGGGAAGGGAGAAAGCCAAAGTGTTATGTAATCATAGCTGATTGATTTTTTGTCAATGGCTATTAATATTGTACGTTTGCCTGTCAATTGATGTAGTACTTGAAGATGTTCTCTTGCTGGTTTGTTTTTGCACATTATAGTTAAAATACTAATAAAAATAAAATAATTAAAAAAAAAAGTTGTGTGATTATGTAATGTAGTTCATTTACTTGGGTTACACTTAAATTGCATAGCCCAAGCCAAAAACATGACTTTAAATAAAAGGGGAAATGGCTGGTTTCTGCGACTCTTAAACAGGAATTTTCACTGCAGCATTCAGGTATAGCAGTTTTGCAATACTTTAAAAGTCTTCTGTTTACAATATAGAGTGATATCAAAATACTTTTGCTTCACATAATCTTTTAAAAGATAAATAACTTTGTGGGTTTTTGGATTCTCTGTAATGCTTCTCCAAACAAGATCATGATATATTAAGAGCAATAGTGAGTTGCCTGGAAAAGTCGTAGTGATCCAAGTTCTAGGAGTGCTTCTCAGGGGGGGACCAAAGTGGTCCAGCAAGGACCACAATAAAACTCTCATTTCCATGAGTGGTGTTTGCTTTACCTGAGCTTACACCTGCTTGGAAGAAGCTTTGTTGTTCACTTATGGTAAAAGGGTCTTCAAGCTGGGAATTTTGTCGCCATGTTTCTCATCAACCATGGCTCAAATGAGTGAAATCAGATTTGGGGAGAGTGGAGAGAAATGATCATTTCTGACAAATACAACAACTGGAACAAAAAACAGTATGGAAGCAAACTAAGGGATTAAATCCCATATGTATCTGTACTTTATCTTATAACAGCATGTGGGGCAAGGGGCACAGATCTTGGCAGTAATAATGAACATATAAAACATGTTTAAATATATAAAAAATAACATTCCTAGAACCTTATGCTATGGTTATTGTCTTCTGGCACATTATTACTTTTTTCCATTCAGTTTGTTTTTAAGAAAATCAGTGATTATTGTTTGAATGTCTGTATTTTACACCTTACATGCTTATGATCATGGGAAGTAATACAAAGAAATCTCATTGCTATTTTGGTACTGAAGTGGCAATGTATTAAGACTGTCTTACTGTCCCTCAGAAAAACTGTATTGTAGAGTAATACCATTGTTGTGTTATTATTAATTCCTATACTACATCTAGTGCCTCCATTTAAAACTGCACAAGCATTTTTTCAGACATTTACAACTTTGTAAATCTATTTCTGTACTCTATGCAATTTTCTTTGTTAGGAAATTTTAATCAAAATGGTTTCCTTACTCTGAATAAAGTATATTTTCTCATTTTATAGAGAAGAAAATTGTGGCAGGTTCTGGATATCAAATGTACAGTTCAGCATTTAAAGTTGTCACAGAGCGAATTGCTGGAGTGAAAAATGTGTTTTTCATATTTTTGTTAGAAATACTTTTTTGGTGGAAAAACTTTGTGAAGCTTTAGGATTTTACAGGGCATTAAAACAATTCTTTCGTTGCTAAATTCATGCTCAATTCATTTTGCATTTTAGGTAAATTTGTTTCTGATGTTGATAAGAATTTTCATTGTTAAAAAAGTGAATGTGTATGTATATATGTATATAAAATGGAAACACATACTTGTAAACAATGGTGGTATTTTTCTATGCCATCTTGCTACAAAAGAAAAAAAAAAAGCACCTTATTTTCCTCTGGACAGTGAATGTATTTCATCTTTCAGATTAATTTAAAAGTAGACAATAATTAAAAATTTCAATCCACTGAGAGATTTATTGGAACAGAAAGTTTTAAAACTCCTGTGATGTGTGGGGTAAAAAATGATAGAAATTATTTCCTCCAATTACTTTCAGTATTCACATAAACTGAGAGTAAATAAGGAGTTTTAAAATGATGCTGGTAACCATAATTTACTTCTTGGTCTATAAATTATTTTGCTTCCTTCAGGCTCTGGGGCGATGTCATCAATGCGTATAAGCACCTGAAGGCAGGGTGCAAAGAGGACAGAGCCAGGCTCTTCTCAGTGGTGCCCAGTGCCAGGCTAAGAGGCAGTGGGCACAAACTGGAACACACGAGGTGCCACCTGAGCACCAGGAAGCACCTCTGTGCTGTGGAGGTGACGGAGCACTGGCACAGGCTGCCCAGAGGGGTTGTGGGGTCTCCCTCCTCGGAGATCCTGGGCAGCCTGCTCTGGGTGGCCCTGCTTGAGCAGGGGCTGGACCAGATGGCCTCCAGAGGTCCCTGCCACCCCCAGCCACTCTGTGATTCTGTGAAATATAGCATGTGGCTTTATCTGTGTGGATCCATTAAAAAACACTTTCAGATTTAACAGTAATGTTGCTGCCTCAAATATAAATACACTTGAGTAGAAAAGGATCAAAGCCAGTACTGAAAGAAGTTAGAATGAATACTTTGTGGCTAAAACTCTTAAAATAATAATAAAAAAAAATTAAAAAAGTTTCTTTACAGCGTTAATAATGCATTAAGTCTATCTGCTTCTGTTTCCATGAAAAAGTTGTCTCTGACTTCATGGGCAGTCCCAGCACCAAGGATCAGTACTGCGAGGCAGGTACATACGTATTGGTTAGGACTGCGACTAGGTGAAGTGCCTAGCCTGCCTGAGCCCCCCCGGCGTGGCTGCCCATGCCCAGCACGCCCAGTGCTTCACGTGCCCCCTGCCACACCAAGCAGAAAGGAGGCATCCTTTCCGGAAGCGCTGGCTTTGTGGCGTGCGCACGGATCAAACGTCTGCACCCAGCCCGGCCCACACCGGCCCACACAGCTTGGAGGCGAGGGGGTTGCAGGACAGAGGACAGCAAAGGGCAGCTTGCTGCTGCCAGAGCCGTTAGTGTGGTCCAGGGGGGCCGCACGCTGCAGTGACCCCAGGCATGGTTCTTCCAAGAGGATCTTTAGAGCAGGCGGGCTGTAAGGGTTAGGCTGGGCGGACTGCGCGGGCAGAAGCAGGTTGTCCGCACTTGCTGTCTTACTGGGGAGCCGTCAGCCCTAAGGTAACGCTGCCAAACGTGTCTCTTGGCGTGGGAGCGACCACTGGGCTGCCCAGGCAAACAGCGGCTGGGAGCGGGCCACCGCCAACAGGTTAATCTGCCCAGGTGAGCTCTTCTGGTTTGGTGTAAAGAAGTATAGATTGAGTACACCTGCTTTAGATTACTAAAAATAAGTGTTCTTTTAAAGAAACTAGCGAGTTCCTTATCTTACAGAAAGAAAGGAAAAAACACATTCTCCTTCTACTCTTACAGAGTAGTCTTTGATGTTAAAATTTGATCTTTTGTTACAGTATTTACCCTGGCATGTATCCAATAGTTTTAATGTACAAGTTTGTCTGTTAATATTATCATCTTGCACTATATGCTTCACTGGAAGCTTTAAAATGAATCCCAATCCATTTAGTGATCTTGGTGTCAAAATGCAAAAAGAAATATTTATTATTGCTTTTCCTGACCTTGAGGCCAGATTCAAAGCACTTTTTTTCTGCTTTCAGGTAGTTGTATTTCTTACAAGAAATCGTGTTTCACACAATACTGTCTTAGAGGCCAGCATTTTATCACAAACCCTTTAAAGTCAAGTAACTAAGTATCTAAAAAGAACTATGAATAGAAAAGATAGTTCCCTTTAGATGTTGGAGACTTTTTCTCCTTGAGTAGATGTGGCTGGTAAGAAATTTAGAAGAATGATGGAAAGAGAGATTAAGGAAAGAAGAGAGAGAAAAAAAAAGGGAGAAAAAGAAGAGAACTGGAAGCAAACAAAAAAGTGACATGAGTAGCTGAAGACTGAAGGCAAGTAAAGAAAAAGGGAAAGAAAAGGAGGAAAGGAGAGAACGTAGAAGGACAGAAATCAAACTACTGCTGTTACCATTTAACTAATTTGCAATTTCTCATGCAAACTACTTTGTAGTGTTAACTTTAGTGTTCCACTTTCGTTACACTATCTGTAGGATCTAGGAAATGACCTCTTATGTCGAGAAGTAAATTTACTTGGAACTTTAATTTGTCCAATTTATGAGGATAAAATGAACTATGTTACTTTAAAATTGCCTCAGTAAGATTTTACAGTAGAAACTGAAGTGAGTTGACACTGATTCATAAAAGTATAAGGATTTCAGAGTAATTAAAATTTGGAACATATGGTGCCCCACAACTTTTGAGCTTTAATAAATTTGAATGAAATTGAACTGAATTTTGAAGTACAGGGTACCATATGATATAGTCAGTGAAGCTGCTGTAAGATAACATTTCTGTAAGACACTACCATTTCAACAGAGCCCTTAAATGATTTTGAAGTCCTTATATGAAGAGAAAAAAGCACAATTTTTGTGCACCTAATTGTTCTATTTTTGAGTAAAATTATTTGATGATAGATTTTTAGAAACTGCTTGTCATTTAATTCTTCAGAAGAAAAAAACATGTTCTTTTTGTAGCTTAGTTATGTTGAGAGAGAAAAGTACATTTCTTTTTGAAGGTCTTCCTGTACCATCTGCTAAAGCAGGAATGTGTATGTTCTGCTTCAAATATATTTGATGATCATTTCTTTTTAATCACTCTGTAATCGAGTCTTAAAACATTAGGTGTATTTCCTAACACTTACAAGAGTAGGTTTTTTTTTATTTGTAACCGCTGCTTTTAGCTGTTGTCTGAGGACGATGGAAGAGTTAACACCATTCTGTACATGAACTCCACTGAAATCCTCAGTGACTGCTTTCCCTTCTTCCCCCCCCACCTTATCTTCAATAGTCAGGCTCCCTGATTATTCATCTCCCTCTGCCTCTTCGCTTGATGATATATGGACCCATTAGGCAGGAGTACCCGAACAGGAACATGAAGACCACCCAGTACCTAGATAAGCAGTTTATGGTGCTCCAAGTCTTTTTTCCTGCCAAAAGCAGTGTTATCAACTCCAAGGTTTAAAAATCACAAGGTTTAGAAAACAAGGGTAAAGAACCCTCTCATTCATCTTACAGTGATCTTACAGCCTTGCACTTGCGTTCAGCTCCTCCATTTTCATGCTGTTTACCAGCACAAGGAAGATTCAAAAAGTTATCACTTATCTTCAGGGCCTGGAACTTTAACTGGGAGACTATCTTTTGTCCCACTGCTAATGAAACTGCAAGACACGGCCAGCTACATGAGACACAGATGCATTACTGCCCTAATAGGGGAAACCGTCTCTGAATCACAGCGCCTTATGGATTTCCCTTTTTTTCTTTTTTCTTTCTTTCTTTTTTTTTTTTTTCCTGTATGGGAGTCTTTTCTTTTGATGATCTTTCTCCTCTTGTGAATCTGAAATCCCACTGTCAACTTCCTATCCCTTAGCCACCAAAGGGAAAGGAGACAAGGACTCTCGATTCCTCCCCCCCCACCCCTCCTGGGAACTGGGAATACAACAGTATTATGTTGTTTGAACAAATACACACAGGTATGCCTGGGCATGTACTTGGGAGTATCTTTATCCCTTCATCTCAGGTCTTCATTTCTCTTCTCCGTTATGTACCTTCTTCTGTATGCCATACTTTTCTGGTGGTCCAGTTGTGATTCTTCAGCTACATTGCCTTGTGTGAGCATTGCCAGCCCATGTGGCAGTAAACCTGGGGCAACCATGGAAATGAGCCAGCTGTGATCAATATTCTGGGTTATCTGTGGGATTTTATTGTGTACTTCATGGAGAACTAGGGACTGGACTGGTGTTTCCACTGTCAGAGTTACTTTATGTGGCTTCCTGAAGTACTTTCTGAATTTCAGCAGTATGAAGATTTTGGGTTGCAGGTTGAAGGATCAGAAAATCTGGCTACCACTGCATAATTTCAAGTCAGAACATAGCAGCGTTTCAGGGCTACTTATATTGGCTGAAAGACGTTTTCGCCAAAATAAGAAGCTTTCCTCTTAAATTTAGTTGTTTACAAAAGTCCTGATTGCTGTGTCATGAGTTGCATATATGTGGTTTGACAGGGAGCTATTTTGTTTACACAGATACTGTAGGTGATGATGCATATGCATATTTGTCTCAAAGCTTCAAAGGAGAGCCAAACAAAGGAATCCATTGGCACCCTCAAGACTTTTGTAAGTCAAAGTCCTTTACCTTTGCCTATAAAGAAGGCTTTATGGATTTTTTCTGTATAACATAGTTTTCCAGAAAGCAAGTATAAATCTTGTTGTGACTTCATTTTATTTTTATTTATTATAACATAGGTCATAAATATTTCTCTGATGTACCATTTTTGGTTTGTTATTTGTACATTCTTCAAAATGAAGGGTTGCCTGATTCATCGCTGTCCTGCTTCAGGTCTGGACTCCAATGAAATTATTGCTTCATAATGATACAGCACTGGACTACTGATATGATAAATCTAATCCCCTTGTCACAGATGAAAAAATCCTTATGGCAATGAATGCTCACAGAAATACTAAAATTTCTGCGTGAGGGATTAATGACTGGAGATACCACAATCTGGTCAAGATATGTGTATGCATTTTTAGAAATGGAACTCAGTGTCAGCCAGGAGGTATTTGTATATTGTGAAAGAGTGCATGTAGGAAAAATAATGAAACAAAATTAAAAAAAAAAAAAAAAAAAGTCCTCTATATAGAGCACTTCCAGGGTAATACACACTTTGTATTTCTTCAGTTTTCTTTGGATTTTTGTATTGGGCTATAAAAACACCAAATCAGAGGAAACTCTTCAAGTAGAAGTGGTTGGTAATGCTGCATTTCCGTCTTTTGCCTTTCTGAAACTACAAGAGAAGAAAGTCAAGACAGCAGTTGGTACAAAAGATCAAGAAGAGCTTGTGAGCATGAGTTTACTTTCTAAATGGCTGTTTTTTTGGGTGGCCCCATCCATTATGTGTTTTACTTACTTTTTGCAAACACTCATTTAAACTGGGTTTGTTCACAAATGATTAGGGAATGTCTGCTTTTTGTGTAATTACCTATATTTGCTTTCTTGCAAGTAATAAATGACAAGTACTTCAACTATTCTCATTATCTTTAAAAGTTTGTAGTCCAATTAGGCACCAAAACCAATAGGATGTTAGTCACATACTACCTAAAGAAACTTTCTACTATTATCAATTAACATAGATTTGTCACAGATTTAGATTTAAAAATACATAAGCATAGTTTTTTCTTCGGAAGGGTATTTACTACACTTAAAAGGAATACATTTCTATTCTTACACAGAGTACATTTGTCAAAATCAGGATTACTTCTTAGACAATGAAAGAAGGCATGAGATAATTTATTTGCCATAACTGATTTTACTTGTTACTGTTATACAAGATGTTTTTTTCTGTGATACAAAATGACTAAGGCAAAATATCATGAAACATGACCTGAGCCCTGCAAAGTTCTTGGAATATCAGTGTCATTTTACTTGAGGTTGAACATGATGTAAAACAAAAACAAAACAAAAAAGTAGGAAATTCACAAACAGCAGAAATAGTGAAGTCTACAGATGTGTGCCTCACATTGAATGTTTTTAGTATCTATGAAGGCATGTGCCTATTTTTAATCTCTGCCTCTCCCTTTCTGTCTCTGTAGCACAAACCTCTGCCCTTGACAACAACTTTTCTTGCAGAAAGGATGCTTCTAGGGTCTGTCTCTCCTACTGAATTTCCTGTTTTCATGCTATGTGTAAGGTCTAAGTGTCTTTGAGAATCTCCATGCTGCAGAGCTAGATAGGAATTTTGGCAAGATAGAACGAAGACTTTTTTCGTTTATGAACTATATACTGTAGTGAAGTCACTGACCACTCATAACATGCTAGAAGTCTGTATTTGAGGAACTCATGTGAGAACTGCATGAATTATAAAAAATCTACAAAAATTAAAACCTGCCTATACTGTGTAGTAAATGTGTGTGAAAAACCTGCCTCTGATGACTTGAGCTGAAAGATGTAGCCACTACAGAAAAACACACTTATTTACTATTCTTTTACATATGTTCAGAATCAGTGAGCTCTCTACTCTCAATTACACTGCCTTTCACCAAGGTTTTTATGTGATTCAGCCTACCCAGTGGGCTGAATGGTCAGGCTAGGAAATTACTCCTGTGGAATGTTCCCTCTGATATACTACAGGCCAGAAAATTTAGTTTCTTTTGTTCCCTCCATTTTTATGTGCATTTTCTCCTCCACAGGCTTTGCTAAGAGGAGATACCTCCTGGAGGTCATATTCTTTTCAATCTTTTTGTCCTTGCTCTCCCAAAATAGTTCTTGGCTGTCACACAGCACAGAGACAAAGCCCCATCATGTTCTGGGGCCACCTTGGATCTCTGTTGTGAGAGTAGGACAAGGAGACGTGGGTGCTCTAAGCAAAAAGTTTCAGCGAGGGAGAAATATCTCCCGGTTACTGACCCTACTCATTAGATGTGCCGAACCAGGGTTATAGAATTTACAGAAATCCTTAGTTTTGGAGCCCATTTTTCTCAGAGAGATTTCTGTGACAGAAACACAATGAACTACAGAAAAAGTCAGGTATTTAATGAGAAACAGATGAGGCCTGTGTACTGTTAATGGAGAAAGACTACTGTTTTGTGTAAAGAGAAGCCGACAAGTAACATTAGGAATAAAAACAGAGTAGGCTACAGGACATTGTAACAAGAAGTTAGTTTTATTCTTGGTGTTTAAGATATTGCTTAAAATAACATCTTTAAAACTTATTCTGTCCAATGTACAGTCTGTGTGTATGTCTTCATTAAAAAAAAAGTAATAAATACCTATACCTTTTTTGGTTTGTTTTAGTGTTTTCAATATCATTTTACAGATGCTCACTTTCTTTCTTAACACTAGTTGTCCCTTTACAACAATATCCAAAGATAATATTGTTCTCACAATCAATTTCTGCTTGCTTCAACATCTGTTGATGTGATTTATTAATGTTCAGGTACCAATAAAGATACTTTTGTGTGTGTGTGTGCGTGTGTTCAGCTACATAAAAAGAATCTAACTGCATGCTTCCTTAAAAACAAAGTCTCACTGACTTAGCTTTTGTGTCTTTCTTTTTTCTTAAGGACCATTGGGAATATTATAGTTTTACATGTCAGCTACTAATGGTTTTATATCCAATATTTGATTTAAAAATCACATGGCCCTGAATAGCAGTGTTTGTTTTTTTTTTTTTTTTAGCAAAGCCTGCTTAGTTTCGTATAACACTATGACGTTAATGTCTTCTTTTTACTGACTGTAAACATTTTAGTTTGCATTTTATATGCAGCACCTTTAAGCTTTAATTGGACATCTGATAGTCTGTGTACATAAGCACCTACCAGATAATGTGGAAATTGTAGACTAAGAAGTAATGATGCTATTGTGCTGGTGGATGCAGACTTTAGCCTGTTTTGTCAGATTGTCTCCCAGGAGTGTCTGCTGTATTTCAGAAACCCTTTTGATATGAACTGGTAGAGAAATATGAAAATGATGAGGCAGGTGCCAAAGCAAACCTCTGACAGGCATTTTATCCCACCCAGATTATAAGGTTCACACCTTATTTTTTATCTGAAATATTAGTATGTTAAACTGTGAGTCTGGTAAAGTTGCATCTCTGACTTTTGATATATGTTGCTTCTGTTATCGTGTATTATAAGTACTATCCATCACTCTGCTGTTGCTTTAGTGTATACTGTATCTTACTTTTTGGGGATTCATGCTGTAGCTAGAGAACAACAAACACTATTGATTTGTTTTCTGACATGCTTTGAGGAATTCTCTCCCTTTCCTTCTGCAGCTCTGAAAATATGTATGATCAGAATGAAACAATTTTCCCTTTCTGACTCATTGTCACTCCTTAATTTACTACAGAAATCATCAGTGGTCACCTAACAGTGCTGCGTCAAAACGCAATCTGAAGAGTTAGTTCATCCCGCCTTCAACCTTTTGGAATATTTTACCAAGAACATTTTGTTTCCAAAGTAGCCTGGCCAAAGAAATATAATCTAGCAACCTTGCAGCAACTGTAGCATCTAAAGACATTAATTGGTCCTGTTTCTTCAGGTCACTATCAGGTCCTATTAGTACAGTGTTTGCTATCCTCACTTCATGGATGAGATCATGATAGACAAAAGATAACAGACAAAGCATGTATGAGAATTTGCAAAAACCACACAGAAAATCATTAGTTTTATAGATTCTTGCCTGGTAGTTCTAAGCTCATGAGAGCATGGTGTTGATAAATAAATAAATAAATAAAATAAAATAAATGCATTGCTATGTCAGTATATAATGCAAAGTCTATATATGTGTTCTCTTGTACATGTTTTTGGTTCTAGATATATTTGGTGATAGTTACTGACAGTGTTGCCATATATTACAAGCAGCAAGTGAAATAATGTGAAACCAGAAATATATGGGCATAGGTGGACTTTTGGGGACATTGTAGCAGAGGTAGAGAACAAACATAATTCTGGATTAGCTTAAGCATGTCTGTGTTGATAGAAGCATTTCTGTGTTGATAGAACTGTTTGGGGGCAGATTCCAGTAAAAATGCTGCATAATCTAGTGCAGACATACAGCAGCACTCTCTCCTGCGGTGTGAGACAAACAACAGAATAAAAATTGAAGTTACAGTTTCAGAACTTCAGCAGCCCTGAGAAATTTACAGCAGCTTTTCCATGATAAGGCCAAATAGAGGGAGGAGAATGTGTTTTCTCTGGTCTCTAGCAGAAACAAATATTCTAACATTTTGTTTGGAGTCCAGGAGACCAGATGTATAAGTCAATTAAGGTAGTAACTAAATAAGGGTGGTATTTCTATGAAGGCTGAATTTAGCCTAGCTATCCCAATGCTTCTCAGCAGAGAGAGAGATTCATTTGAAGGAGCCAGTAAGAGGAGCCTGGGGAAATTTACCTCATTAAGCTAAAGTTTGCCTTTGGACCACTGAAAGTGCAGCAACATTTTTGGACAAAAATTCTCAGCTATGGGCTTGGGGTCCTCAGTAAAACAGAAAATGTCTTAGAAGCCAAGAACTTGTCTAGGGATATATAATTCCAAAGCAGCCAGGAAAAGCAGTCTCAGCAACAGATAAAACATTCAATAAAGCATGTTTCTCAGTGAACTGAATGCTTACAATCAGATAAATCTTATTCACATGTGAAGCTGAAGAGTTCAATTACACAATAGTGTACTGAGACCACCTTAGAAAATCTGAGTCCCTGGCTTTTAAAAAAGCTCTGCTTTGCGTTTAAGTGATATATTACTCAATAAGCAAGAATTAGGTGTTACCGAACAGTAAGTCAGGCTTGAAATTACACATAGCAGTCTCCATTACTTACACAGAGAAGGAAGGATTAAAGAAAGCATGATCTGATGGTGAGTAGTCAGCCAAGTAGAACCTGCTCAATGGCTGAGTAATTACCAAGAGATATGTCTTCCGCTGTGACAGAGCTTGATAACAGACTTACCATACTTGTGAAGCATGCACAGCAGCGTATATGTCCCTCACATATACCAGAAGTGTTTAGTTGGCACTTGGATAATTGTTATTTTCTCTAGATAAAAGAAGTCCTGAGCTGTCAAGTAGGTTCCTTTAATATGATGAAACGAGACTTTGGAATAAAAAGCAGCGGGAAGAAACTTCTCACGAGCTCATTTCAGAAGACCTGAATACAGATATTTCAATATGTGCCATGTTAAATATTAGGATTAAACCTCTTCAGTTTAACAAGAAGTAGATTAAAGTAAATAAATAAGGTAATAATACAGCTGCATGGGTTTTTGAGATGTGACATTAGGCTGTGCTACTGTCCATATTTTTCTCAGCAGCATCCAAAGTACACTTGATTTTATTTTTAAATATGAGAGAAAACTAGTTGAATGTTATATCAACTGACTTCTCCTACAAACAGGAAACAGGCATAACAGCTCAGTTTTCACCATTATATCAGCGCAATAAAAATTGTTAAGAGTCAGCAAGGTCAATGTCACTGTTACCAATGAAGCCCAGATTCCAGGTTCTTCTGCGACACGTTTTATATTACTCAGAGGATTAGCTGGCCTCAGTGGAAGGCTAAAGCAGGCAGGATAGAAATATCTCATTCAGCAGAGAAGTACTACAGCTTCTTTAACCAATACCTTGCCACAATACCATTGGTTCTGTTCAGCAAAAACTCCTTCTCCTTAACCTCCCCAGTTTAGCTCCAAGTCTAACTTATTTGAGACTTAATTTTACTATCTCCTCGAAGTTGGACTGCTACCAGTACTCACCTGAGAATTTTGATCTTCTATAGATAAAGTAAAATAGAGCCCAAAGGCCCAAGTCTCCCGCAGGTATACAGACAACATAAAAGTGCCAACTATGCTCAGCCTGATAGCATGTTGCTGCTGATTATTTGTAGAGGTCTTGGACAATTTTCAATAAAATGTCAGTGCCTTGCAGCTGAGTTATACCTATTTCAGAAGGCTAGCATTTGGAGTAAAATTAGAAGTTACCAAATGATACACAAAAGCTGCCAACTATGCTGAATGTGATTTCATGCTCAGACTCAAAATGCTACCAATGTAATAGTTGATGAGCACTCTAAGGAAATGTCAGAATTCAGACTAAAAATCCAGTATTTAGTTTACATTTGCATTACCAAATTGCCTTTGATCATAGAATATTTTTTCTACTGTGTTCATATTCATAAAGGTGTGTTCATGCTCTTTGCCCACCATTGTGTTGTTACTACAGTACTTTAGTGCAGCAGTTGCAGACTCAGGCTGGTCCTTATGCAAGCAACCATAAGGAAGAGTTGCTAGAAGAGTCCTTAAGCATTCATAGAGTAAATACTCATTAGATTATTATTCTTTTTAAATGTTCTTTTTTCTCAATCCCTTGTGTCAGACTCAGTTTTTGTGTGGCTCATTTTATACCACTTTTCTAATTATTAAACCATTTTGTACTTCTTCAGCCCCTTCACACCTTGTGCTTCAGCATCTGCAGTAGGTCTATGGTAACTCAATTGTTTTTACATGTTAAATAAATAAATAAATAAATAAAANCATACAGTAACAGAACCAGTACCTTCCAGAGCCAGGTAAGCACAACTACTTGATGAGAGATATGGCTGTGATTGATTTTATATTCCAGACTACACTTGCTCCAATGACTCAAAGGAAACATACCTGTGTGCTTACTAACACAGAAAAATAATTCTTTTACTCAAAACAAATAGAGCCATTTTTTGCTTAATTAAAAACAATTGCTTTCTTGTGGGATGGCAGCATGGAAAACTATCAGGATCTCAGTGGAGAAAGCTCTGAAAAGATATTAGTTACAGGAAAAAAGGCGCTAAAAGGAAACCGTTGTTCAATTTTCCCTCTAGACTTCTACTTTTGTTCTCATCAATAGTATTCATACACTTCTGACAACTAACAAGTTATTCCTTTAAGACTTAGAAAGTACAAAGATGAGACTGAAAGGAGCATTATTGTGAAGAACTTAAAGGCTATTTGTTAAGAACTGTAAGATTCTTGGAATAATATACTGTAGAATTACAAGGCACATTTCTTTATTTCAGTAAGATACTTTCATTACTGTGAGAAAGTTTGTTTTTTTCCCTTTGCCCTCCACCTTACTGGTTTGACTTTATAGTAAAATACTTATGTAAAAGTAAAAAAAAAAAGTTCTTAATTCTGAAGATTTAGTTGAGAAAGCCTTGGACCCGAGCCATTCCAGCTACACATCTGTCAACTACAATTGTTATTCTGGTGATTTGAAATCAACTCTTCATGCTTCACAGGTGACAAGAAATTTTGCTTAATTTGCAAAATGTGCGTGCATAGGATATGAGTTTGAATTTCAGAGGGCTGATCAAAATAACATAGGAAAGCTCCATTCATGCATTAATTCTTTTAATGTAGTTATTCATGTGTAGTATAAAGTTACAGTGTAACTCATTTTATACAGAATATTTATTTAGACAGTTCAGTTTAAACATCTGAAACAAAAAGAATTCCAGAATGCTGCTGCAGAAAACAGTTCACTTCATTCTCATGTCATGGGAAATACAACTATTGCATTTGGTGAGATGAATGTTGGTGGGTACTGATCTTAAAACAGCACTTACACGTTTCAGATGAGTGTTTTATGCACCAAGATTCATACAATCATTAAGTCCCAAAGTGAGGTGATGGGCAAAGGAGTGGTTTGGGACTTCTCACACTTCAGGGCAGTCAGCTGTCTGTAAGGGCTCTGTGGTTTAAATGAGTAGAGATTTTGTGCACACCTGTTTATAAAGGGGAGTGAAAGACTGCTGTTAAACTGGCTGAGTGTTATGAGTTACCACTATGAGTATCCTGAGTCCATCTATTGAGAGAAGTCAGCGGAAGAATACCCTTAGACTGAAACGAAAAACCCACACTTGCAATATTCAGAACTTGTATCTGGTTTCCATAACCATATAATACATTGTCACAGATCTTTAAATTGTTTTTATTTCAAGAATTCAACAGGCAAGGGTGCAAAATCAGGTACCATTTAAAATAAAGAGGGTAGTTGTCTATCAGAAACCTAACCATTTCTGGGCTAGTTCTGATGCATATGAGATGACAAATGATAGAATAAATGGAGTACACTCCAAGCAGTAGAGTAAAAAGAGGCCCCTACCTCAGCTGGCAGAAATAAATTTAGTGATGAGATTGATTCACACCAGCTGTGGATCTGGCTTACTGTTAGAGAAGAGTGGGATCAAAAACAAGAGCCCATTAGCAGTATAGTCTTGCTGAAATCAAGACTTTGGTATTACGTGGGAGCTGAAGGTATGTGTTACAGAATCATTTTGTGAAATATGGGGATATCTTATTTATGTTTTAGAAATACTACTGTGTTGTTTTTTGGCTTGGTTAATTTTGCTCTCAACTTTTTGGTCTGAGCTTAGTTTGGTCTTGTGAAGGTGTTTTGTTAAGTCCTGCAGCCCCAGTAGTGATGTTTAGCTGGTGAATACTTGCAATCTACTCTGGAAAGGTTGGTTACTGCTGAACTTCACTGGAAAACAGTTAAAATAGCCTGAGAAGGAGCAAGCCTTCATATAACCATCCTATGATTCATATGTGTTCCCTTGCAGGGGTAGGG
>VXAL01013743.1:165044-177959 GCA_013399475.1 Chauna torquata | reverse complement strand
GAAGAAAACAATGAGGTGGGATCTAGGTTATCCCAGTAGTTTTCCCTGAGGAAATAACAGGATGGTGGGCTTTGGCATTGAGCTGGTAACTTAAATTGGTGTGGGAAGATGAAGTCAAGATAACTATTTTTTTCCCCCAATATTGCAGTTCTTTAATCACTTTCTCTGTGTTGTTCAGATTTACGTGGCTAAAGCTTACCTTTCAGACTGTCTTGATGTTTGTTTGTTTCCCCCCCTCCCCTTACTGCAACCTTGTATTGATTGCAGGGTCCTATGTATGGTGATTCTCGTGGTTTAACACAGTACATGGAATATCTATAGCTTTGATCCTGGCAAGCAGGTGTTCTTGTTAGTAAGTCCAGAATATCAAAGTGGGTAAACTCACCTGTCTTCCAGCGCTTTCCCCACTGAGGTTTAGGAAAGTGGTCTATAAGAGAGTTTGAATCTTGTTGCTCTCAGTGCAGTGAGTAAGGCTGCTGAAAAGCAGAGGAACCCTTCTGATTACAAGCGATTGAAGTGTGCTTGAGGATTTTACTCTCTGAAAGATAAAATTGCAGGCCTGTCACCTGAACAAGCTACACACAGCTCAGTGAAGAGCTGTTGAAGTTGTATCTTACCATTAACTGTGAGATGTTTGAATTGTAACTTCATTTATATTCACAGAAACTGTCTAATGTAATGTATTCCTGATTCTTGTAACATGCTGTATAAATGCAATTAATAATTATGCTAGAAGTTCTTAAGTGACAATGTGTGGTGTATTAGGTTGCTGATACTTTGAAGTTATGGGAATAGCAATCCTTACTGTACTGGAAAATCCTGCCATATCCTCCCTGTGAAAACATTCTTAAAAAGAGGTTCAAGGAAGTAGTTTCACAAAACTTCTGTTTATTCAAGGTTTGTTGTTCTCCAGCTAAGAGAGGCATGTTGGTAGGTAACCGGTTTGTGCATGAAGTTTCTGTGTAAAGAAGACTAATATCTTGTTAGCAATTACCCTTCCTAACTGCAACTGGTGATGACTTGTTGATATTTCATGTGGTGTGGTGGTGTTGTTTTTTAAGCATCAGCAGTTGCTGTCTCAAAAAGCATCCTAGCATCTCTCTAAATGATCATCAGTCTTGTGAAGTACAGGATTGTACTTCTGAAGGGCACTTGCTCAGTGGCCTGCCTTTAATCCTTAGGAACCACCCTTTCTGCTTGTGATGATAACGAGTTCGCTCTAGTCTTACACTTAGCATCGCTGCTGTTCTGTGATGCGTGCAGCACAGTAACTTATCTCTCTAGGCTTTTTGTGCTGTAGTGGGATGCTTTGTGGTGCATGTGTTTAGCCAAGGGTTTGGGCTTTGAAGTTCAAAATTACCGTTCTGAAACCATGTTTCTTACTAGCTTATAAAGCAATTCATGGTATGCCTACAGGGTGTGGTGTCTTTTAATTCTGGCATATCTTTGATGCTGTGGGCACCTTATTCCTGGCCATCTGTATGCCTTTAATAGCTTCAGTCAACCAGCATTCTCTGTTAAGTATTACATGTATGAGATGTCTCTATGGGATTAACTCACCTGTGGGAACATAGTTTCCTTGGTTTAAGATGCTATCCTTCTCCATCATGGTAGCTACTTTAAGGTCACTTTCAAATGCTACTTGCCTTCAGATCCCATTAGCAAGGTAATTAACTGTCTTGAAGCCCATGGAACTTCATCTGGAGGGAGGGGGCATCACACTCCACTGATAAGCATTGCCAGCAGCGTTTACCTTACTTTACATCTTAAAGGATACCTATTGAAAATAGTCTGTGGAAAAACTGCTATGCATGTTATGTGTTTAAAGGTGAGGCAGCTTTCTTTGCTCTAGCAAACAAACTCTAGGAAGCTGTAAATCAAACATCAAGGCCTAAATCTCTGCTGTAACATGAATATTACCAAGTTTTTATGTTAGTTTTGTGAAATCTTAAAGAGACCATATCTTTGTGAAGCAGATAGTTTTCCCCTTTGAATTAACTCAGTGATGCTGAGAGCTGTAAAGATACAGCTGTTGTAGAAGTAGGTGAGGATAGAAAGTTTAAGGGCATACATGAGACTTGCCTTGATCAGGGAAAAGCAAGAATGAAAGTTCCTAGGTGATCATGGCTTTTAATGCACTGAGGGGGAAATAGGCTAGGTTGTCATAACATGCTGCATGTGCTATGGCTAGTGTGAAACAGTACCAGAAATCCCTGAAAATATTATAAGAAAAGCAATATTAACACTGGTTTAAATTGTCTCTTTACTTAAGAACAAGGTTCACAGTTAATCTTTCTATTGTTATTTCACGCAGAAGCAATTCAGAGAATATAGGCAGTACTTTTCAAGCTAACAATCTGTCACTGCAGCCTTCTTTCATAAATCTTGATTTTGCTTTCTTTCTTTGCTGAATGCTAAGTGAATTCTTGAAATATTAAAGATCCTTTATGATGAGCTGTGATGAAAAGTCAAGATCCCTGGCTGGTTGTGCTCTTCTTGCACTCTGGTTGATATGAGGAGAGCGGAAATTAAGGATTATGGTAGGAACGTAGGCATGGAGGATTGCGTTTCATTTAGTGCTGTCAGTAGATCTGGCTAATATTCATATGTACAAGACATAGGTCTAGGGCATACAACCAAGGAGCTGCTGCTACCTTCTGGGAACTCCTTTGAGTGGCCTGAGCAAGGAGCTGAATATAAGTTATTGTGTCTTGTGAGCATGAGCGGTGTGTTCTGCAGCCGTAACAGAAGTTATTTTCAGTTAAATTTGAATAAACAATACATGCAGTAGTGTTTGAAGAATCGAGTTGTAGCTATGATAAAGACAAATTACTTGAATCCAGTCATAAGGAAACTAATGATAAGATTGTAATGGTGAACTCGGAACAGCTTCAGCTAGACTATAGGTCATCTTCCTCAAAACATCTCTGCTTTCTGCTGTTCAGTATGTATTTCCTCTGTGATTAAACTTGACTTTAAGTGAAATTACAATGCTGGCAAACGCTGGAGAACTGTGGAAGTTAGGCTCCCTGCTCTTTATTGTTGTTGCAAAAAGTCAGCCACTGGAACATGAGATCACCATACAACAAATTTTTCAGCTTTGCTTTTGTCTTCTCCAGATGGCTGAGTAAATTGCCTGGTCTCTTAGGTATAGAGACCAGTGAATGATTGTCATGTTGCTTGCCTGACAGATGCTAAACCTGCTACAAATTAAGTTGTCTACTTCTTTTAGCAGGCAAGTGGGGCTGTGTTAGTCAATAGTTAAGCTAATGGAGAAATAGGAGGAGGAACATGGAATGTTTGCTGGAACATGAACCAAAACTTGTGAGCACCTTCAGGGGTTGGGTTTGGTTTGCCTCTGACGATTTTGTGTGGAAGTTGATGCAGCTCAAGTGGTAAAGTCATCCCAGATATCTCTTACTAGATGGGAACCCAAAGAATCAGCGTGAAGGAATTGCCTTTTCACTGGTTCCAGCACTACCCTTCTCTGATATAGGGCAGATGATAGTGCAGTTGTTGGCTAAGCTTGGGGAAACTCAGTCAATGTATTGTTCTTTGTATGTGTGGCTACCTCTGGCAGGTGTGTTCCTGCATACAAGAGCCTGTCTACTTGGCTTCAATAAGGCATGGAACAGCAGTGGTAGCTCTTAATCAGGGCAGAGGCTGGATGCATCTGCATCGGTCTTAACTTCTTTTTGTAACTCTTAAAGTTACAGTACTAAAAATGCCATCTAAATACTGTGAGACTTTTCTACATTAATATTAGTGATTTGGGGACCTAATACTCAACACTTAATCATGCCTATAATGTCCTGTGTGTCTACAGAACAGTTCCATTCTGCAGAAGGCATTGATTAAACTTCATTGCAATACTATTTCTGTACATTTGCTGTTTCCTCTGCTATGTTTTTTACCAAGCACATCATCATCCCTTCCACAACTGAACCTTCTGGAAAGGAGCAAAAGCTTCAGAGGGGGAAGCTTTTGTCATTTTAAATTTCTCACAGATTGCTCAGGGTAGCAGAACAATGAATGTTTCATTATTACCACAATAGATTAAAACATCTGCAATAAATAATGCTGATGGCTATTTGTGATGGCACAAAGTATTGTTTTTGTTCTCTTTTATAAAATTACAGCTCATTAACTGTCATAAAGCAAAGATACCATAAATAAAACAACTAGTAGTGTTTCATTTCCCAGAAATGTGAAAGCCTGCTGGTTGGGAACTTTGAAAAGTTTGTTTTCACAGCTGGAGCAGTCAAGTATCAGAGTATGTTAGGGTCTGTCACTCTTGTGGTCAGAGAAATTATGAGGATACAAACAATTTTGTTGGTCATCTTCACAAAGCTGATATTGCTCTTATCTTTGTTCTCCTCATGAAGTGCTTTTTATTTAGGCTACAAGACACCTGTACTGATCAACAACAAGAATATTATTAAGTGCAGCGGTAATTATAGAAGGGTTATTATTTCAAAAGAGTTATTAGATAAGTTGGTCTGGCTTCCAGTATAATGCAAACCATGGAGTAGTTGCCCAGATATATCCCCATGTTGAACCAAATAATTTGTATTTATAGTGGCATTTCAAGAAAACATGTAATCTTGACAGCAAGTTGTTTATAATAATCCAATTGGTCCTTCATCAAAGATCACCTCATCTCACCTAAGATCACTGCAGTTTTGTGTGCGCTCAGTTTTCAAGCCATGAGAACAGACTTGAAGTGGATCACTTACCTCACAGATGTGCAATGATGTAACTTCAGATTTCTTTCCAATTTATTTTCCATAGACAGGCTTTTACATAAAAAGTTCATTTGAAAAGTAAAATAATTTGAACCATACCTTGTGTCTCAAGTTCTGAACAGTGGTTCAAGTTTCCAGTCCCAGATTTTCTCCCGCGAGTCTTGGTATTTGTGACAGTTATAATCGTGTGGTAGTTACAGGATTGCTAGGAATTTTTTCCCTGGCTAGGACGCGAGTCAGGTTCGTGCTGGAGCTGCGGATTGCACACATGCTGTGTCTCGTGGTAGAACACTTGAGCCCGCAGCTGTAGACTGCACAATAGGAAATCCTCCTCTGAATTTAATGTTTTTCAACATTAAGGCTAAACTTGTATTTTGGCTATAGCTGTGTGTACTTTGAAACAACAGAGTAGCATACAGCACTCTTTGTTCCTTAAGCAATTTGGGATTAGATTAAAAGAATTTGTGGGGCAGTCTGAATCAAAGTACTCAGATGCCTGCACACTATAATCCTCAAGTTCAAGGTTCAGCAGACATCAGGTGACAGGGTTTTTACTTTGGTTGTTTTGGTTGAGTTTTTATTGGGGTGGTGTTTTTTTTATTTAATACACAAAAGAAGATGCTTGTGATACCAGAAGCAGTTGCGTTGTAGAATTCTTCTCCCAAAGGAGTGTGTGGAGGCTGGAAACATGCAGGAACCCAAAAAACATACTACAGAAGTGTGTTTAGGATTGCATGGAGGGGGGTGGGGAGGGGAACACTGGTGTATTTAATTAAAAAAAAAAAAAAAAACCTCTGGCTTAGGAAGTGCTTGTGGAGCCTGTCACCACATATGAGATACTGATACTTCAAGGGAAGTATCAGTTCTGTGTTTAAGTGCAAACACTTTCTTGGGCATCTGCTACTGGACACCTGTCTGAAAGAGGATACTTGGCTCTTTGGTCTGATTTACTGGCTGACCCTCCTGATGATATTTATTCCTCTTTTTGAAAGTGCCAATGTAGAAAATTTTTTTTAATTAATATGGAATTAAGTCCATCTTACAGCTGGGGTGCTCACATAGGATTGGGGAATTACAGGTATATTTTTGACAAACAATAAGCCCAAGCCTCTTTAAAGGGTGAGGAGGCCTTCAGGGCAGATGCAGGCTGTCTGTGCCTGCTTCTGCTAATGACAGTGATCATCTCTTGCAGAGTTTCACTTTGCTTGCATGATGTGCTGCAAGAATATTTGATCCCATTTTCCCTCCTCTAAGGCACTGCACTGATTTTTTGGAAATGTGGGAAATGCCCTCTTGTGCTGTTTTAAAAATGAGATGAAGCTCCAGCTTTGCTGCCATCCAAGGCAGAGCTAAGCACTGAAGTTAGTTTCACTGATATTAACTTTAGCAGGGTTTTTGTTTTGACTTTTGGTTAAATAAATAGTGTGGCATATCCTTTTGTAGTCATGTTTTTAAGAATGCATTTCCGGATGAAGAATTTGTATTGAATTCTTGAACACATTGAAAGCTGTATTAGCTTTCAGAAAGAAAAGATAATGTGCATTGGAGTAAGTGACTTGACTTCTTTCTTCTCCAGAACTTAAAAATGAAGTGACAGGACAACTGAGGTGGAGGGTCCATTTTCTGAGCAGCATACAGCTACGTTTAAAATATATATATTATATGAAAAGGAATGATGTAGGTATGTGCTTGTTATGCTATCTACCTGGGGATAGTAAGGGACTGTGTGATTTGTTTCGAGTGTTTGTGTTCACCCCCACCCCCAAATTCTTTCTCCTTTGTGATAATTAACTTGATATCTTACAGATTTGTGCACAAATTCTGGCTGGGCTGAGCAATTTCACTAGCTGTGCTTTTACTACTCTTTGTGCATGTTTACAATGCACAAAACAGCTGCATCTTGAAAACATCAGCTGCTCCAAGTGAATGTGCATACGTCAATGCTGTGCAACACAGCTTTGTGCAGGAGCAGCAGCCAGAGCACTGGAAGCAGCGTAGTCCCACTGCAACTGGTCTAAGCAGGGACCTCGTGGCTGCTTTGAGGTCTCCAGCTATTTGCTCAGAACTGAGACGTTTCTGCACACAGATCAATAAGATACCATGCAGTGCAGATGTTCCTTGCTATATGAAACTTGGCAATGCTGTGTGGAATAACTTCGGTGGTCTGAAGATTTTTGAACAAGAGCATCTCTGTCCTTCAGTAGTATCAGGGGCTGGCTAAGAATCAGTGATTTCAGATAAAAACTACAGACAGATACCAATCCATACATACTTCATATGAACTGTGGTCACTACAGATGCTTAATATTGCTCATGAACAACTCTATATTGCATGAGCCTATTCACCAGCTAAAGGCTTTTCTGCCTTTAGTTCCAGAAAGAGAGAGATGGTTCTGAAATATGGAAGGGAAGTGTCTCTAAGCAATTTATCTGTAACAAAGGGCTTGTCACCACAATGCAGAACATGTGTATCTGTGGAGAATTTGTGCGTGTCTGTGCTGGTGTGACAACAATCTCAACGGACCATAACTTAATTTATGCCCTGAAATGTGCTAGACAGCTTGCCTGAATCTGGGAGATCCTGGCACTGAGCCTGCTATCTGTACCTTGTCTCAGCTATTCCTGAGTTATTTTATCTTCTGCTTCCTTCCTATCTATTACGATACCAATCTCTAAAGAAACACTTGTTCCTACTGAGCAGTCTAAATGACATCTGTGAGCATGACATGCAGACACAGCAGTTCCTGTGTGCTGCAGAATCTCACTGCTCATAACTAATTGCAGCTGAGGTTGGCTGAGGACATCCAGAACAGAAAGTATTTTACATCTTAAGGTTATCAGGTTGGTTCTTGTGACATCCCTGAAAACCATTGCCTGTGTGACACTTGGAAGAAACCTGCAGAGAAATCTCATGGTCTGGAAGGATGTGTGTACACGCATGTATTTTCTGTATAAATACACAAACCAACTGTAGTCACAATATAGCGTAACAGGGATGAGGGGCTTGAAAACATAGGGCTGAGAAGCTGGTATTGCCCAGCCGCAAATGGCCATTTGCGAGGCTGGAACATGCACCTTAATAATCCTGGGATGCCCTTAAAGCTGAGGATAACAGATCAGCTATGCAGTGTGGGTTGTGAGGTTTATAGGGAGCGTGGCAGAGACTGTGAAGTCTCTAGTGATGATCCCATGCCTGGATTGATTTGCATGTCAGCTGTATATGATGTGCATGGGATACTGCTGATGGTAATACTTCTAATTACTGTCTACTTAAAAATGCATGATAATGAACTAACCACTCAAATGCCAGGAATAAAGAATTTTCTTAGTGACCTACAGATGGCAGACCAATATAACAGATGAGCAATGTGCTTGAGTATTAGAAAGTACACCCTATTTATGAAGGTTCTTATGGAGAAAGATATTTTAACTAGGTCACTATAAAATTTGAGCACCTTTGCAGTTTCTTTCTCAGCTTCAGAATATGTTCAAGATCTTTTGCTTTGTGCTATAAATTATATTGAAAACTAAATCCAAAAGTTCTGAGCTGGAAGTGTTTTAAGTATTGTTGGACTTGCCTAAAGATGTTGATAATCAGGGATGAATTATCAAAGCTGAGCATGTACAGTAGCACATAGATTGGCTCATATGTAGTTTATGCTTCAAATTAATCCATTTTTTAGTATGAATGCTGCACCTGTTGCTGATATCCTACTTATGTTTTGTGTGGATCCAGGTTTTTTGTTTTTTTGTTTGTTTTTGTGTGCCCCCCCACCCCCCATGGAAGACACTACTGCGTGAATGGTTTTCTTTTTCAATCATTTAATAAAAAACAAAAATTATTTAAAAAGCATTTGGTCTGGAAGGAACAATCATAGATACAATAAAGCTTTTTCTCATCTTCATGGGTACTGAATCTCAGTGGATGATTTGATACTATTCTGCAGCTTCAGCTCGTAAAAGCTGTAATTCCAGAAGCTGCAGCCCCCACTCCAAGTGAGCTTTTTGCTTCATTTAGAGAAAAAAGAACTTACGGGTGTGTGTGTGATTTTAAGATAATGTGGGTTTTCCCAACCTTGTTGTTCAGTGAATAGTTAACAGAAAAAGCATGTTAAACTCCATACTCTCTCAAGTGTTTGTACTTACTGTATAACTAATCATTTTTTACGGAGTTGGAAGAGAAAAGGCCATTGTACATGGTGCACCTTCAATAATGGCTACATGGCTAGAAAGACAAACTCGATTTAGTGAAGTGTTTTAGTCTTTTTAATGACTGTAGATTAAAATAGGCATATTTAAAATATTGTGGAGGATGGAAGTGATTATAACCTGCTGCATAAGGCACTACTCAGGAAACTGAAGAACATGGGCTTAAAAGCAGACCCCAAACAATGGGCTTACCAGACTCTTTCACAAAATGCTTCAGCAACTTTTTTTAATTTAAAGAAAAATCGCTCAGTTTCAACCAACTGATTGGAAAATATTTTGACATATTTTTGAACTGTTTTATATTACGAAAATCAAACAGACTGTCATGACAGATTATCCTTTAGGCAAGGAGAAAGAATGCTGATTTAAGCAGGGTGCAGGTCTGTGGTCTGTGTTCTGCCATGCTGTCATGGCTAAGGCTGTCCTAACTACTAATCAAAAAGTGTTATTCTGGCTGTTAAAAATCTAGTGAACCAAGAGCTGTTAAATCTAATTGTTTTGGATGATGTATATTGACTACAAGAAGTGGTAGAGTTGTATGCAGTCCCTCAGAGCTGCTCCTGTGCTGAGAAACCATGACAGTCATGGTCTGCTCTAGCTCATCTGCATTATCTGTCATGCATATGTTGGAGCGGGAAAAGACTGAATTTGCCAGTACACGAACTTCAAATGTGAAGGGGAAATGTCTGGGTGTGTAATATCTGCTACAAAGAGGAAATGTTGAAGAGGCCGCTGAGGTGGCCCCTTAAGTTTGCTACACATGAATGTAAGAGTCTTGCTGTGTCTCTAAGGCAGATGTTATTTAAGGAAAATGGCCTTGAAGGTCTGTCTCTATCAGAAGCCCAAATGAGAATGCTGGGGAAGGGAGGGAGGTGGTCACAAAGATAATTAATGTGCCCTGACACTAAGGGTGGAACTCTAGCCTGGCAGGAATCTGGCTGGGAGTTAGGTTGATTTTTTCCTTTTTTTTCTTATTTGTTTGTTTTTAGCTGGGAATTATATGCAGTCAGAGTGAAAAGGGGAGGAAATAATCTTGCTTTAAAAATGGTTGTGGTCATGACACCAAACCTCATTGTCTTCAGAGGTTACTCAAACACCAAAAAGCAAATAAGTAATGAAATGCAAAAATTGGTCAAATAAGTTCTGCAAGTCTTTTGCTGGCTTGTGTAAAGGGGCTTCTGAATTGGTGTTAAGGTGATCTGGCATCATACAAAATACAGCATACTTAAAAATTATCATTTAGTGTGTCTATAGTCTGTGACTTGCAGCCTCAGAGCTGGAAATTCATATGATGGAAATGTGAGTTGTTTAGTGGTGTGAAGTGCTGTTTATGGCACTTCTAGAAGAGATGGGTTCTGACCCATTTTCCTTCTACTTCAGACTTGGAAACTCAGCTTTCTCTCCCGTATGCCAGCATATATTATCCTTGTAGCAACAACTGCATGGTCCAAGTTACTTTTGAAAGGTAATACTTAACAATGTGCTTTCCCTATAATGTGACCTAGCAGTTACAAGACAGGAGGTTAGTGAAGACTATAGGGGCAGCTGTCTGCCTTATGCCACTCCCACGCATTCCATGCGCCAAGCTTTGAGGACCTGACAGAGCAAGGCATATTACAGCCAATATCTGCTTTTTAAGTATCCATACCAGCATAAAGAAATCAAAATAGATTCAGGAGCAGTGAGTCATAGGAATCCTACTTCTTTATGGTTATCTAGATCCACTATGGCTCTGACATCCCCAGCTTGCAGGTGAAAATGTGTGCTGCTGCTTTTCCGAAGCTACTCTGGGGAGACAATTCCCCAAGCCTCTATATGGGGAGGAAGAGAAAGTGAACTGTGATCAGTTCTATTGTTTCTCTCCAAAATATTCATTTACTTAGAGAGAATACAGGGAAAGTGTAAAACTGTTCTTCTTGTTCTCTCTTTGATTTTCACATAACAGTATGCATAAAATCTGAGCCTGCAGTTTACTATGTGTATATGGACAGCTGCACCTGTGTGGAACCACGCTGACTTCAGTGAGGCACCATGTAGGCACAGCAATCTGCCCACCCATAAGTTGTAAATCTCAGGATCAGGAACTTAGCATGTTTATTGGGTGTCCTTGAAGGAGTAAGGCATTGGAAAGTACCTGTAGAGTGACAGTATGCGCTGTATGCATTTTCCCACACAATCTTGCCAAGGCACAGCATTCCTAGACCAAGAACTACCGCCCTTGTACATGTGATGTTCAAGCTGATGACCATCCAGGACTGTACTGCTTGCCTTGAGGTAAAGGCAAAGCAAATCTTGCTGTGCTAACGCTGGTTTTTAATTGGTACTATACTGCTAAAAAGCAAATGAATAGAATGTAACTTAGAAACTCTGCTCTTCTTAAAACGAAATACATTGGTTCTTTTGATTGTTTTGTTCTTGTTGTTGTCATCTTGTTTTTTTATTGCTATTTCAGTTTTTGCCTGGAGGTGAGTTTCAGGGGACAAGTTGTTCTTTACAGCAAGATAACAAGCCAAGGTAATGATCCCTTGATCATTGATTTGAGTCCTCAAGGGAAAGAAGCACTGCTAATGCACCTTACAAGAAACTGCATCCACCTGTTCTAATCTGGCTGTGCAAACTCACATGTGTTTTATCTGTCTTATCTCAGAGTTACAAGTCTGGTTTGCTTGGGCACCACCATCAAAGCAGACTGCTGTACCCAAACAGCAGCTGCTTCTGGCCCTGGGCCAGGCCTCACATGAGCAGAAGAGCAGCCATGCCTTCTGCCACAACTCCCTCCACCTCTAAGTATCAGACGTACATCAAGTGCATTTGAGATATTATTTACGGTGTGCAGCTTACCCTCATTCTGCTTTTAGCGTTCAGTATTGACTGATGTAATTAGTTCTGTTTCATATTAATTTTTTTATGTAGGGGTGTTACAACAAAGACATGTAATGTAGCATAGGGCCAAACTCACTGTTGAAAACTTTCATGTTACACTCCAGCTTTCACATGAGTGAGTTCTGCTATGGTCTCTGGCTTATCTAAGGCTTGTCTCAAGTTTGTTTCATTATTTAATCAGGACTAAAAATCCCTCTGTTAATAACCAAGGGTATCAAAGAGGGCTGTATCATGTTTCTGTGTTTTGAGAAGGCTGCAAGTTATCAGGAGGTGGGTAATTAAATACATATAGTCTTAACTGTCTCTTTCAACTGAAATTTCAGAAGGAGAGTCAGCTTATCTGAAGATATAAAGAAGATAAAAGTAGTAGTAGCATATGTTAAATATAGTTTTGAAATGTAGAGGCATACTTCGTGCTTATAAAAGAGCTAACGTCTGTGGGGAAGCCTGTGATGGGTTCTTTAGGCCCAACATTGACTAAAATGCTTTCAAACACTAAAAGGCCAAGTTTTGTTAGAGCATAAACTAACTGTTTAAGTACCCAGAAGACTTGAGTTTTGTGTTAAGACAATAAAACCACAATGGGTTAAACCACGACTGTCTCCCTTCCTGCTGTGCCCATGCGGTGTGGGTCTGTCTGGCCTTGGTCTCAGCCCGGCAGTAGGCCAGCCCTGCTCTCCACTCTGGTCCAGCGCGAGGCTGGGCGCGCTGCCTCCTGCTTCTCCCGGCAGTCATTCAGCAGCTTTCTGCAGTGGCCGGCTCCTTGCTGTATTCTGAGTTTTCTCTTCCTGGCTGCATCCTCCTGCCCTTGGACTTTCTCTTCCTACGCCTGGCTTGGTTGGTCTCCAGGAGCTGTCTTTGACTCTGTCGAGGGGCAACTTGGAGCCAGGTCGCTGGTTTTCGAAACAAGTAAGAGGACTAGGAAGAGAGAAGTAATTTCTGTCCACAATTCAACGTGGCAGTAAACAGAAGTAAAATAAACAGTAGTTAGTAAATCTAGATGATTTTGTTACTGTCTATATTTCTGCTGGAGTGGGGCATAAAAGAAGGTTAGGACGGTAGGACTGGAGCTGGGGGG
>VXAL01013743.1:104405-152934 GCA_013399475.1 Chauna torquata | reverse complement strand
TGAAATTAGCTGTTTCCTCACCTCTGATGCACTTGTCACTTGTTGGTCATGTCTGCAGCAGTCAACAGAGTGGGTAAATTTAAGTATTTAAGCACTTTCTCATCTTCCTATCTTGATCTCTTCTTTTGATGGATCACATTCAGGTGATGCAATATAGATTTGTTCAAATTTTCTTGCTTTCTTCATTTTTCTTCTTTCAACCTTGTATTTTGTAACTAGCAGAATTGGTGAGGCACGTGGAAGTATAAGTGCTATGCAAAAGTGCTTGCTCTTAGAGCTTCGCTAACATTTGACACCTTTGTTGAGATTATGATACTGTACTGAGATTCATCTTAATGCATTATAGTACACTATGGTATAGAATCATAGAATATCCTGAGCTGGAAGGGACCCACGAGGATCTTTGAGTCTAACTCATGACTCCTCATAGGGCAACCTAAGAGTTAAAACTATATGTCTAAGAGTTGTCCAAATTCTTCTTGAACATGAATAGGCTTGGCGCTATGGTCACTTCCCTGGGGAGCCTGTTCCAGTGTTTGACCACCCTTTCAGTGAAGAATTTTTTTTCCTGACATCCAATCTGAACTTTCATTGACTCAGCTTTAAGCCATTCCCTTGCATCCTATCACTAGTCACCAGAGAGCAGAGATCAGTGTTGCCTTTTCTAATGTAATACAAATACGTAGAAGAAGAAAACTTATTAACTACTCACGCATCCTCCAATTGATATGTGGATGCTGTTTCACCCCGGCACTCTTATCTGGGAACACAACAGTAAAACATAATAAAATGGAGACATTCTCTCTGTGAAAGACAAAGATTCATCCCAGTGGCCTATGTTTCTGCAAATGCTATTAGATTGAATGTAACATCCAGATGTTGTCTCATGAGTTTAGCTCATATGCAAAACATTCCATTAGTAATATAATGACACAAGAAACCATAAAACAAAAATAAAACTAAACTCATCAAGAAATTCTGAAAGCTTAGTTTTAATTGTTGCGATAGGCCCTTTCTTCCCCACCCCCACTGTCAATTCAAAATTCTTACCTTTTGCAGTTCAGGCCAGAATATGTTCTTGCTGTAGAAACCCAGCTAATATGGTGAAGTGAATGAGATTTGAGTAATGGAGAGTTGGTTTAGAAGACAGCTTAACATTTTGTCAAACTGGAAGACAATTTTTTTACCTTCAGCTGTATTCTATGTTGTCCTTTGGACATATGTATTAAAATATCAAATGCAGAACATACTTTATAAAATGCTGTAAGATAATTGTTGCAAATTCATGATCTGATCAATCTTTGTAATTAGCAGAGTCTCTTTTTGATTTCTTGGAAACAGTTGATGTTTTAATATTGGTTGGGTTTGGAGGTTTGGCATGGGTGATTCATAGAAGTACTGTATTGGCATATATTGGACTACATATGCTGCTCAAGGGATCAACTACGGTCAATATACAACAAAAATTGGTTTCAGCTCAGAGTTGCTGAGTCAACAAGACTAACTTTTTACATGTACTGTGCTATGTTAACATGCTGTGTTCAAAGTGTATGTCTTTGTGAGCAGGGTTAAAAGGCTTCCTACTTGCTATTTGTGCATCATGTTTAACACCAAAACCCATGTAGGGCACTGTCTTGATAACTATCTCTTAAAAGATCCCCTAAATTTAATGATTATATTTTTGTAGGCTACTTCCCCACCCCCTCAAAAAAGAGGAGTACAAAACAAAGATATCAATGTTTCCTTTTGAGGAGTCAACCAAATTCTGGTGATGTTACAACGTTGTGAGATTAGGATTGTGATACCTGACATTATTAAGAAAATGCCTGTCTTAATGCCTGCTGCCAGTTCCATGACTGATGCATGAAGCAAACTTTCCCATGCTTGTTTGCTGTTTTTCACACAGCAGAAAACTTTTTTCTCTTTGTATGACTTTGCATCACAAATAGTTAACTAGGCACGATATATTTTCATTATTTAATGACCTGTAAAAAAAAAAAAGAAAAAACCTTCAGTAAATGATGAGAAGAAAATTCAGAACAAGGAGGAGAGAATATTAAGCCTTAATGCAATTCCTGGAAAGATTTGTATAGCCTTAAACGACCTTTTCCATGAAGTCACTTGTGCATAAACTCCTCAGAGAAGTCATGCTGTTCCAAAAGCATGTTTGAAGTAAAGCTGTATTGCCATGTAGTATGAAACAGTCATGGGCCTGTACGGATGGGATCTGTTTGTCTACATCAGGAAGGCTTGATTAAGAATTTACTACCTTGATCAGCTGATTTCTACTTCCTGAGCAGTAGATGTTATTAGTAATAGCCGTTGGAAATGCGATTAGTAGTTGGTTAAATAGTAAACGACAGCTTGAGTATTAAGCACAAATCTGTGTGTTTTGTGGTTTTCTTTTTCTTAAAAAAGACTAAAGACAAAAATCCCGACTACTTCCCTGCTCCCAGATGAAGGTCAGACTTATTCAAAGCATGTACTTCCAGTCTGATGTAATACTATCATGTTGATGTGAGGTATAATTAAACAAAACCTTTTGGTGTTGAATAGAAATAAACCTTCATATAAAGATTAAATAGTGCAGTACTGCTGGGCACAATTGTATATAATACATTCAGTCAATTTTTTAGACACATTTCTTTTCCTAAATATTATGGAAGAGTGAAACAAGTACTGTATGCAAGATAAAATTGTTGATCTAATGTTAATTTCCCTTTGTATTTAATCTCCCATTAAATTTGGATTTACATTTTTATTGGTTTGGAGGTCATTATTTGTGTATGCTGTGGCATTGGTTTTCTAAATTGCAACTTTGTGCTTTCAAGCATAGCCATTTTCATTTGAAAGGGGATATACTGAAAATGTGCTAAAGAGCCAACTGTTATACAATGCTTTCCAAAGCTCTTTTTCCATGGACTTAATGTCTAGCCTTCTTATTTGACCTGGAGGAAACCTGAGTGAAACAACTCTCTCTCATCTAAGTATGGGTCTTCTAAGCAGGAAATCTTATACAGAAAAATAAGTATTTTTTTGTTTTAAAATCATTCTGATTTAACTTGTACTAAAGTCACTTAAACTGTTTGGGTTTACTAGGAAGGGATTCTTGCATGTTTTAAGTGAGCATCTGGTACACATGCAACTGTGCCATATGCAATTCCAGTGTCTTTAGAAGGTGAAAGGCCAGTGTAGTGGTAATTTTGCCCTCTTTGCACCAGATGTTAAAGCTCTGTAATGTCCCTGAGTGACCATTAGATCACAGGCAGCTGGGGTTGGTGGTTTATGTTTAATTTATTATCACACTATTAATCTATCTGACTGTCAGAACTCTCTCTTCCTCATCATTTCCAGAAGTCCATATATTTTAGGGACAATTTAATTTCCCTTATGATGGATGACTCTTATCTGGGTTATATATTTAAGTAGATGATGCTTGGCATCCATTTTTGGATGGTATTGAGAGTGGCAATATATAAATCTAGCAACCCATTAAGACTTAAAAGTATGCCTGAATTTACTTCATGCAGCACACTATGGATTAAAACACATATCCTCCAATCAACTTTGTGCTTAAAAAAATGGAACAAACAAACAAAGTCACTGTAAGTATTTTTCTGTTGATAAGTACATTTAGATTTAGCTGGTATGTTTCTTGGAAGTTTGGGTGGAGTTGGCTTCTTTAGTTTTGCTTTGTATTTTTATGCAAGCTGGGAAGAAAGGGAGAGTAAAGACCGGTGGGGGAATGGAAGAGGTAATGATAGTAGTAATAGAAAGAGGCTTGAAGTTTGCTATAGGTTATGCTTGGAATATTTTAAGCTAACAGTGGGCAGAAATTGACAAAACTGTTTTAATTTACTTTACCATCAAGATATTTCCTTGCTTCAGTAGTTCATTGGCAATTTTAATAGCTTATTGACTTAAATGCTGTGGTCTTGACTTGCCTTTAATTGAACAAAAGAAAAAAAAATTCAAATATTTGATTCCTGCATTTCTTCCCACCTCGCACCCCTGCCTACCACCATGCCAAATATTTGCAACACTGGCTGGGGGAAAACCTTTCCTAAAATTAATTTTTTGCTTCAGCAAGTGAAGCCTTTATCCAACTGGGATGTTAACTGCACTACTAAAAGTGATGTTAGAGTCCATAAGAATGTTATTCTTTGCCACTGTCCCAGCTTCTGAACCCCATCTGTACCAAACCTGCAGAGCAGCTACTGTAGGAATAGGTGATGAGTGACTGGACTCCATCACTGAATGCCACGCAGCACTGTAAATGGTTTATATACTCAGTAAGCCTCACCCACTCATTTAGCTGTGAGAAATTCATAGTTCCAAATTACCTTCTTGCATTGGATTTGGTGTATGTGTGGGCCCAGGGTGCTGGCTTCAAAGATAGTTTTGAAAGTTAATGAGAAAGATCCAGTGCTCTTACCTCTGGCAGACTTGTTCTTTATTGATGTAATCGCTTTCAGGTATTGCCAATCTTTCTGGGTCAAGAAGATGTTTCCACACTGCTGTTCCCATCCTAATAGGCTTGTGCACTCCCTGTAAGATACAGCAGTTCAAGAGGTTTTGGAAATGGAGGGAAAACTAAGGGGTTCCTTTCGGAAGCCCTAATGATTAAAAAAAGGGGTGGGTGGGTGGATGCAGGAGTGAGAAGGTGGAAAGAAAGCAAGCAAGGAAGGAAGGAAGCAGGGAGCATGAGCTTATCTTCAACAAGAGGAGTTTGCTCAGCTACCAAGAATCAATGGTCTTTGAGGTATGTGCTGGAGAATAGCAGCTGTCCTGGCCTCCTGTGCATCTGGCTGTGCAGAGCAGGTCACTGGGGCAGCTCCTGTTTGAAATGCTACTTGAGTCTGTGGATGTTGCAGATAGAGTAAAAAGAATTAGCTAGGAGATGCATTGCTCCAGCAAGTCATTAAAGTAATTACAAGAGTTGTTGGGGGAGGGGGGGGAAAAAAATCCAGGTAGTTATAAATACTTCCCCCCGAAAAAAAAAAAGGGGGGGGAAAAAACATTACGCGCAGTATTGATTCAAAATGTAATTGGAGGTATGTTCTTCCATTAAATTTCAGTGTAACCACCACTGATCTCTGGTGGCAAGGAACCGCCTGTGTGTAGTAAGACAAGGATAATGCTCCTTGAAAGCAAATCAACATTTTAGCATATGAGATTAAATAAATATATCCTTATCCACTCTCACTTAAAAAATAAAAAAATAAAAAAAATCTCTCCAAGCATATGTTATCTCTAATAATTCCTATCTACACCAGTAGCTAAGTGGCATTAGTAATAAGTTGCATGTAATTAGTAAACAGGTCTTGTGCAAAATACTAGCACTTACTTCAAAATTAGGCAAGTTTGGGAACTCCTCAGGAGTTAGAACTTCAGTTTTCTATGTGCTTATGAACAGGTGATTCTTAAGTTAGCACATGTGGATAACTGATACTTCAACAGATGAAGGATTGCTATATCTTCTGTGTATTGAGAATGTTTTTTAATATAGCAATGGAAAACTAGCTATATGCTAACTTCTGTGAGTTGATGTCCTTTAACTGATATTAAAGCATGAAGTGCTTGAGCATTGCAGTATCAACTGATGCAGTGAAAATTAGGATTGAATCTAAAACAGTACACATTGAAATTTCAACAGGACCCAAAGGAATGTAAATATATCAACTAACAAAATACAGTAGAAGCTTATATTCATGTAATAAAAAGCAGAACTCGTGCTGTATTTTGTTAGTTCATATAAATTTAGTAAAATCATTCCCAGTGATTTGTAACACTCATTCTTATTTACACTATTTATTATATGAAGCACATTAATCTTTTCATGCAAATCTTTTTCAATGATTAATGGCAATAAACATTGCATAAAAACTTGGAAAAAGTTTTTTTCCTATGTGAAGCTTCACGTAGTGAGGTCACAGTATCTTAAAATAGTGAATTACTTTTAATATTTGCAGCAATTTTTTGTAAAATTGGTGATCTCATTATTCAAGATGTGTTAATTTATAATAAGTTTTGTATGTGCAGGATTTTGATAAATGTTCTGCTTCTGCAAATATTATGACACTCTTAATAGAGAACAGAGATCAGGCAAAAAAATCTGCACAGATGTACGATGATTCATATTTTTCACTGGGATGAAGCTGCAAAGATTACCAAGGCATTCTGTGTGCCTAAGACCTAATAAATATTATGGTTGTATAACTACTTGCAAAAGAATTTGTGAGGAGTTTGATGATCACTTTAATGCAAACGAGATTAAATTTTGCCCTAAATGAACACTTACAACTCGCTTAGGTCAGCGGCCAAGTTGTAATTATTTTAATGTGCCTACGGTCCCTGTAGTTTGTATGCTCCTTTGTGGACATACCAAAAAACAAGGTCTCTGCCCAGGAAATCTCAACAGTTGTTTTTCTTATAACTGTATAGGTTCTGCTGAAGATAATGGAAATGCTTGTATTGTGATTGGTGGAAGATAAATTTGGCTTATTTAAGTGGTAGTTTTAGTTTTGAATCCTGTTACAGTAAGCACTACTTGTGGGGAGGAAACATTAAGCAAAAACGGATTCATCCATTGTTAAGGTTTTCATGCAAGTATTGTATCACTAGTCTTTAAAGACAGTTCCTTGTCAATTACAGCATATGAAAAAGGAAAAAATTAAACTGAGATATGATAGCCTTGAGTCCATTACAGTAGGAAGCTATTTTTTCTCGCTTCTGGAGAGCGCTATCAGCAGAGACAGCAGTTTGTATGGTTGGGGGCCAGAAACTCAGCGCAGGGCTGGTGGTGAGGCTGCAGCACTGGCTGGGGCAACTGCCCCAGCATGGGCATGGCCATGGCCTGGGCTTGGCAGACCTCTGGGGCCAGCCTGGCCTGGCTCTCTGGAACTGGGGTGGCAGTGGGGGTCACTGCTCACCCCCAGAGGTGGGTGCTGCTGGTGGGACTGTCCCTGCCAGGTTATGGCTCTGCAGGAGGAGGTTAACAGACTGCACAGCACTTGGGAAAGGGACAGAGGGAGCGAGAGGATCTTCATGAGGGACCCTGCAGAAAGGTGCCTGCAACCCATCTGTATGGAAAGGGGGCAGATGGAGGCTGCTTGGTTGAGATAGATGCAAATGGGGACTGCTATCATGATGAATGCTGGAGGCTAGCAGCTTCCAGCAGCAGGACAGTGGCTCAGTCTGCCACTGCAGATCTGTGCCTGTTCTGCAGAATAGGTTTGGTGCTCTGGAGCCTGCTGAGGCTCTGCTAGACCTTGGATGGTTACCCCTGCTGTTCTTCCATGTGGGCACCAGCAATATGGCTGGGGGAGAGCTGGAGTTCATCAGGAGCAACTATGTCATGGCTACCCACTTTCAAAAGAGGCCAAAAGGGAGTTCACTTCAATCTCTGGGGAAATCACTGTGTGAGTTCCTGTCGAGTTTTTGGGCACATGAATGCAGTGACTGGGAATGGATAGAGTTACCAAGTGTAAGTCATGCCTGACCAATCTGATTGTCTTCAAGGATAAAATAACTGGATTTGCAGATGGGGACAAACTGGAATGCATCACTTTGGCTTTAGTAAAGCTTTCCCCAGTGTCTCCACAATGTTCCTGTGTCCAAGCTAGGCCATTGCAGTCTGAGTAAATGGACAACTAGATGGGTAAAATACTGACTGGATGGACTTAGGCTGAAGGAATGGACCAGGAGGGACTTTAAGAAATTCAGCAAGAACAAATGCAAAGTCTTGCATTTAGGAAGAAACAAAACCTGGCAGCGTGACAGACTGGGGAGCAGACCTGCAGAAAAGAACCAGGGGTCCAAGCTGAGCATAAGCCAGCAGCCCACCCTGGCAGTAGAGGTGGTCAACAGCATCCTCAACTGTATTTAAAGGAGCACAATTGATAGCTTAAAATAGTAGAAATAATAGCGTGAAAGGATATCCTGCCTCTGTTCTGTAGTCATCTAGATACTGCATCCTATTTTGGCCCAAGAGTACGAAACAAACATTGATAAACTGGAGAAAGTTCAGCAGAGGGTTCCTGAGATGGTTGGAGCTGGAGCAGTTGCTCTGTAAGGGGGTGCTGATGGACCTGGGCTTCTGCAGTCTGGGAAAGAGATGGCCACTGGAGGATATAACAGCAGCTTCCCAGTGCCTACAGGGGAGGTCACTAAGGAGATGGAGCCAGGCTCTTACAGTGGCGTGTGACAGGAAGAAAAGACAACAGGTGTAAGCTCAAAGATAATAAGTTCAGACTGGATATAAGGAGAAACTTTTTCAGGATGAGGGCAGGCAGGTAGTGGAGCAGGTGGCCTGGAGGGGTTGTGTAATCTTGGTCCTTGGAGGGTTTCAAGACCTGACTGGGTCAAACCCTGAATAGTCTGATATGATCTTACAGCTGACTCTGCTTTGAGAAGAAGTTGGACTAGAGACATCTGAAGGTCCCTTCCAATCTGAATCATCTTATGAGGCTATAAGTATATGTAGAGCAGCACACATATAAGATGCATGTGTAAGTCTTGATTGTTTTATATGCTACTGAACCTTTACAACAATCGCTTGAAATGCACTGTGTAGGAGGGCAACGTGCAACTGTTCTGCCAGCTATGCCCTAAGGCAGAAATTCATGTAGTGAACAATTAGTCACTTGTACATCACTAGTTAGTGTATTATCAAGGCGCAGGACTACATACAGATAAGAATATTATTGCTATCTGATTTTTGAGCATCTCTGTAGCAATGAAACTTGTGGGACTGTACAAAGAGATTCTCGGATACCTCTCAGTGGAAGGATGTCCCTAGGTGAGGAGAAGCTGCTCCAGTGCACACAAGTGATAAAAGAACACTGACATTTGGGTTTCTTTCTCTGGAGAGTTGTCCAAAACATTCCTACTGTAGTTGCTTAGCTAGATATAGCATGCTGTTTTTTCCTAGGTTTTGGATGTCCTATGTGTGGCACAATGAGCGGAAAGGCTAGTTCCCATGTAAATGACAATGCAAAGTATAAATTCTTGATCTCTGCTTTGCTAAAACTTGTATTTTTGGAGAGGAGATAAAACTACATAAGCAAGTTGTGGGATATGAGGACTTAGTTGCAAACTCTACAGCTGAACTCTTCTCCAAAGGCTGACATCCATATGGTTTTAGACTTTAGTCTTCTTTTATTCGTGTTTGTTGTATTCAGCCCATGAAAATTAGTGGATGCAACAGATTCTGTGCACTATACACTATAGTGTGTATGCCATCACATTCATCCCTTCCTCCTATTAAAATGTTGGTATTATCTTCTAATAACTTATCTTATAATGGATATCAAAATCACATGATAATCTTTAGTGACTAAATATCATTAAAACCTATAGGAGTTATTCATGTTGAAACCTAGATGATGTTTAATGTAGAATTTGTTGGTTATCAGCTCTCTGGATACAGGAAGTCACCATTACAAATTCTGTGCTTTCAAAGTATGGGAAGAAAATATATGCTATTATCTAAATCATATGCAGCTGTTCTTGATGCTGATTATGATCCTGCTATCCTAGGAAGAATGACCTGAAAATTGAAAGGGTAGGGTTTTCTGTTATGCTGTAAAGCTGTAGATTCTTCTTAATGCATCTTCTGCTGTGAAATCTCAATTAAATCACTGTAACTTTTTGTTCAGAAATAGTACACAGGCAGTGGATTGTGTTTTTCTATATTAAAAAACAAACATGAAACATGGGTATCCTATGATTTCAGGTGAGTTTTCTGAAGGTCAATTCATGCCCCTGCAAATGATTCAGATACTGTGACAGGTACCATTCAAATGGGAAGAGAGATTTAGTTTTTGCAGATTTTCTACTTACCCCTTTGGAAGTTTACATGTAAATGATTTGCTCAGGGTTGAGTGGAAAATGAAAGCAGCCTGTTTCATACCATAGTGTATGCTTCAGTCATTTTCTGTATTAGTAGAACATGAAATCAGACTGTAACTAAAATGAAAATGGAATGAGAGCTTTTACCCAACCTTAGCTGAGTGTACCACAGGCAGGTTAGAAAATAACTATTTTAAAGCTGAACAAGAATCAGAGAACTTCTTTCAATGGGCAATACGGTGCTTACACAAAAGAAGTTTTAAGATGAAATTTCAGAAGAGGAATATGCGCTAAGTGGATTCTTTCATTATTATTACTAATTAATAAAAAAGACAACTAATTTCACTGTACCTGAGGTACCATCTGCTATGACACTGGAAACTGCTAAAGATGTAGTTTATTAAAACATTTTGCTTTTAATTTTCTGTTCTTTAATGAAACTTCATTATGTGTATTCTAGGGCTTTCTATATAACGTGATTTTGAGGTAAGCTCTATTAACTTAAGCAGGGAGCAGCAATAGTAGGTTTGGTGTTATTTTAAGTAAGGTTGATGCTTGTTTTATTTACACTTTTTGCTATGCAGACACTATGGCTGCAGCTACATATACCTGTTCCTTATGTTCTTCTTAGGATTTTTCATACTCCAAAATTAGTAGGCTTCAGGAAGTTATAGCAATGGAAACTTAATTGAAGCAAGTAGAAGAGACACTTTGGATTCTCTTCATTTATTCAGTTTTCTTCATAAAACTAAACTTTTAAATTCAGAAAATTCATTTTCTGTCTTTTTTTAAAGTGATACACAATTATGAAAGTTAACTGTACAAATAGGGGTTTTTAGTATAGATTACTAACAACTTCTTAGGGAATGTCTGTTATAATCATCAAGAAGAAAAAATCATTGTCTTATGTCCCCCAAAAGTGTGACACAGAGGAAAAATCAATTGTAAGTTAGAAGAGGGGAAAGGTATTGAAACGGATATGATTTCTTGGTAAATATCAATTATGCGTTGCAAAACCTCAAGATTGAATTAAATCATTATAGGTGAAAGACCTTGATGTGTTGTAAGATTATTAAAATATGCTCAAAATGTTGCTGTGCAGGATTACCTGCAGAACTATAATGCTGATAATTTTTACTCCCTTTGATGTAGGAAAAACAAACACATGGAAAAAAAAAAAGTGATTTTTGCTTTGTCATGTCTTCAGTTTTATCATACCTGTGGGGTTTTCTTTTTTTGGACCTAAAATCACTTATTTTTTCCCCAAAGTGTAACTTGCCTCTAAAAATTTTGAGGCTTAGTAAGCTATAATCGACCAGTCTGATTCAGTGTGAAACTATACATAAAACAGTTAAGACTTTACCTCCTAGTTTTGTTTTCCATAATCTGCCTTGTTCTGAGGACCAAGCAAAAATACTACATTATGATTCCTAATGTCTCAGTCAGGAAGAGCAAAGCACACCCATGCCGTAATGATGAAAAAGGCTCTTTCGTTCCCGCAGCTGCCGAACAGATGAGCAGTTTTTAATGGAGCTAAGATTCACAATGAAGTCTGGGCCCAGAACTAATCAGATCTAATTAAGACAGACGTGTTGTGGTCCAGTACTGTTGACAGGGTCAAGGTTCCTGTAGCTCTAAATGAGGCATGTTATAATTATGATCTAATTGAAAAGCTGGGAGTGATACAGAACCTGTGCACTGCAGGGTCTGAAAGAAAAGTTGCTGTTCAGGTCCTGTTGTATTTCTTATTAGGTTGTTAATGCTCAATTAGACAGCTGTGCATTGGAGAAAAAAGCGGATGCAACAGTTGCACGTGGTTCAGAGAAAACCTATATGAATTTTCAATATCTGTTTGGATTTGATTCATGAAGGTCTACTGAACATATACAGAAACAAGCTTTTGCATTTGCTTTTTCCTTCACAACCTATCTTGATATACAGCAAGGCAAAGGGTTCTTAGATTGTTATCATGATTCAAAAATATAGTGGCGGCATTTCAAAGTGTGGTATGTGTATGCATCAATCTGCAGTATGATGTATGAAAGTTAGAGGCTGTATTTTCCAGCTCTAATCTATCACTATGAAGCTATCAAAGGGCTGTGGAGTGGCTTTTTCATTCTAGAGACTGTTGTCCCAGAATTTGTTGTATGACTGACATATGGTCTTATATAAACTGTCATACCTTACCACAGACTGCATCATATACAGTTTCAATTTTCCCTTCTTCTGGTGTGGAATTTATGGTTTCAAATTCATTCATTTCTTTTTATAAGACCATGTCTGCAATGAAAAGCTTTATTAGAAAGCAGGGCATCTCATTCCACCTTGAAAAGTCATTCACACATGCACTGAGTGCACAGGAAACTGCTGCCATTGAAGTGTAGAGTTCTGCTTTGATCTAGTGTGTTCTTGCATCAAGCATGCACAGGTACACATGAGTAAGAAAGATATCCAGCCTAAATGTGTACACACTCAAAAAAAGTGCTCTTCTCAGAGTAGGCAGCCAAATGCAGAGTTGTGCAAACTGTATCAATTAGTGGCTGAATTATGAAATCATCTCTAGCTGGATGTTTTTTTTCTCAGGTTGATGGTAAGGATTTTACAGGTTCCTTTTGTGTATGCTGTGCATCTGCCTGCTGACTTCTTCCTCCCTCAAATAATCAGTGTAGTCAGCTAAATGGCTAGCCAAGCAGGGAAACAAATAAAAAATAAAGCATTCACTACCTTAATAAAAGCTCAGGCTGCTTCTGCCTTCTACATATTTCAGGCCAACAGGATAGCGCTTTGATCTGCTGCCAGCAGGCTCTCTCCCCCATCTCTGTGGGGCTGCAGAAGCAGGCTTCCCCCCTCACTCAGGGGGATTAGCCAGCCTGGGAGAAGGCAAATAATTATGTCAAACCACTCCTGTGCTGATCTAGTAATAGCTGTGGCTGCCTGAAAAAAATTGCGTTGATTTTAACCACCTTTCTGGAGGCTTTGGTCTGAATTTCACAATCTTGAATGCCTGAGGAGATCTGAGTGCATGGCCAGGGAATGGGAGCATGGATATTTATAGCTTTGGCTGCCTGTCAGTGGCATGGCCATCCCCACTCATTGCTCTACGGGAGGAGGGAGAAGTGTTAGAAACAGCAGCTGGTGGGATTTAGTTAATAAACTCTCTGCTCCGAACTGCTATGTCACCCAGTCCTTGCAAGCAGTGTCCGTCAGCTCTGCAGCAGCTACAGGAGGCCAGCAGCGGTGACCCCAGTGGGGCCGAGTCAGCCAGCTGAAGGCTGCTGCCTGTGGCTTTGCGCAGCTCTCCTTCCAAGCAGGATCTACGCCCAGACCTGCAGGATGTCTCCTTGCTTCCTTGCCTTTTTTTGGTGTTTTTTGTTTGTTTTGTTTTGTTTTCGAACAGTGGTAGTAAAGGGACCACAAGATGAGTCTTATTGAGTAAAGCCTAACTTTTCTCACCACGTATGAAAAGAGTTGCTGGCATTCAGTTATTATCCCGTTGTGCTCGTGGCTCAGGATATGCTGTCAATAAGCATATGTGGAATGAAACTTCTTGGTTGTTGCAAAACAATGTTCAATATTTTTATTCTTAAAAGAAGTTTCTAAAAATTTACTCTTGCCCTCTCCCATCCCAAAATTATAAATACTATACCATACAGTGATCAGATATGTCAGTGATTTAACAGTCTTTCAGGATTATGTGGAGAAGGGAACAGGTAATGATGGATTTCAGTGGTGTGTGCTGACCAATGGAAAATAATGACTTCTAATTGAAAACACTTATTTCTAAGAAAAATTTAGGATGTTTCATAGGGAGCTATTTTTAGAGTCAACATTTCTTTTAAAAGCACACTGAAAAATACACAGGCAGATGTTTCCATGTTCTATTTAAACAGTATCTTAAAGACTTGCATAATAGCTTAACTCATTTCACTTAGTATCATAAAGAACATCTTAATTTTTTTGTAATGTACTTGTTCAGACAACATTCATCTTTAGAATTACAGAAATAACTTTACTCCTTTACTTCTCTTCACCTTCCAAACTATTATGAATTTTTTGCACAACAATTTCGAAATTGTACTTTTAGCATGATTAAAAACCATATTTTCTCTGATTCTTATTTTCTATTGAACTTAACATTCTAAAATTATTAGCTAGTCTGTGAATTGCTACTATTTCCTAACCTCTTTCATAAAGACAGGAGTGTTAGGAAAGAGGTTAGATAAAGACAAGAGGTTAAAAAGATATTCTTTGATTCCTCGGCTGAAGAGATTTTAAGAGATTTTGCCAGTTGCATGTTTTCTTAAAATTCATTCTCATTAATTTTGAGCTGCAGTCTTGATCTCCACGTAAAGGCATTTGCTGTCTTGTAGGTACACGTAAAGGCATTTGCTGTCTTGTAGGTACCCTATGTGAATCAAGCCTCACTGTGCACCAGGAGAAAAATACTGGACCTTATTTTAAGGGTGTGTTTTTTCATTTTTTTAATAAGAAGTTCATATTAATAACGTATTTCCTTGTGACTATGCCTATACACATCAGGGCTCCTAAGAAACTGACCCTTCCTATGGATGCAGAAGTCTAGTCTATCACCTGCAGTAACTCCTAATTATTCAGAGTGTACATGTGTCAAGTGCTGATAAACTTTGACATTAATTCTTTTTCCACATGAGTTATCATCAATATTTCATGTGGGCTGGCAGGATGTAGTATTTGCTATTCTGTTTTCCTTTCACTGCACTTTGTTTTGCCTCTGCAAGTTACAGTGAAAAAAATACTTAATATGTACGGGGGACTTCAACAGATATGGCAGACTTCTGAATGTTGTTTCTTCAATGGTGTTTATTTTTTATTTTAATTTTTAAAAAACTAGGACTATAAATACGGGCTCAATCCTCATTTCTCCTGAACATCTTCTCTATATTGAGGACTGCTATGCCAAAAAGAATAGATTCAAAAGCAAGACAGTGTGCAAAATATTTGGTACTGGCTCTGTGGGCATAGTGGCTATGAGGTTAATGGAAATGGAAAGCTTTGAGGAATTGCTGAATAGTACTGCACACAAAAGCACAGCTAAGGTTAAGGATATACTGTATTTACTTCCCTCACAGGCCAGCGCCTGCAACATTGTTAGATGTGCAAGGAGTTTTGTTTGATGTTCTCAGTCCATAGGACAAGTGTGTTGGTTTTGGTCAACACTCAAGGCCCTGAGAAGCTAACAGGATAATGGATGGATCTAACACCTTGATGTTTCTTTCACCAGCACTTGGTTTCTGCAGAAGTTGTTATTGGTCTTTCAGGAGGGGTCATCCTCCCCCCTCTCTGTACCTTCCAGACTCCTTTCAATTGTATCCACATGGCCTGCTTATGGAGGTACAGCAGAAACAAGAAAAATGGATCTGCTTTTCTGGGAGCAACTGGGTGACAACCACATCATAATATCATGAATTGCTGTAGCTGTATGAGGATGATAGGTCAGGACAAAGTAGAAATATTAATGGGCTAGGTATATATGCATCTTTCTGTTTACTTTTGCTCCAGGAACACTTCTACAGATGTGGAAAATGCAGGAAAAAAAGTGTGGTTAATCATATTTCATTGGAAGTCCTATCAACTGTCAACTGAAAATAAGCATACACTTGCAAAATAAAGGAAAGGGGGGGAAAAAAAAAGAAAAGATGAGGAGGGAGTCCTTTGTGAACGAAAAGGGGAACACAACTTTGGCTGCACCACTAGATGCTCCTAGGGGCTTGGGGAAGCAGTGTCTTGGGGAAACAACTGTTCTCCAAGCAGAGAGGAGAGAGAGGAGGGTGTAGTGTGTCGTGCTGGCATGGGCTCCACCACTGTGACTGGCTAGCTCATCTTAACAAATAAAACATCCTTCATGCAAAAGGGACTTGTGTAACAGCTATTATGTTATCCGTTAAAGCAAAGCAGTGTTCTGAAGGCTTAAAGGGTCTTACTTAAAGAAATTAGACAAATTATTTGAAAAATAAGGTGAAAAAATAATTGAGCTTCTCAGTAGAAAACCTAATCTTAACTACTCTTTTTTTTTTAAAGTATCATAGTCATGAAATCTACTGGGGCGGATGGGGGGCGAGGAGGAATCAGTCACTGACATTCCTTATCACTAATGGAAAGCTATTCACAGTTTAAAGCAGAAAATGTACAATGTTCAACTGCCTTAAGTAATAATCTCTCAAATCAAGAACAAGAGAAGCATGCACAGCTGCTAACTTATAACTAAAAATGCTCAAGTAGTCTAATCTAATGAATCTAATACTTGTATAGATATTTTAAATTGTTTTATTGGTATTTTGATCATAGAGCTTGGCCTCAACACTCAATAGTGTATGCTTGCTTTTTTATGCACTTTGTAGGAGTTATAGAAAGTATATCTGGGAGAGTACAAATGGGGAAAAACAGAGAGGAACACTTCATGCTGTTGCTTGAGTAGTATTAACAAATAAGGACACTGCAATACCTGTTGTACAAGAAAGAATATTTAAGCTTATTTAATTTGACTTCAGTGTTTTTTCCTTTACTGATTCCATAGTTGATTCAGAATCTTTAAAACAATTCAGTTGATTGTTGCAAAGGTGCGTTCAACTCTAATAGCTTACAAACCAGAAATCTGTAGCCAGTTCTGAGCATAAATGGCATTATCTGCACCACACAACGCTTGCTTTCTCTTGTTATTTTCATTTTGCTAACCCTTTCTTCTGTTTAGCCAGTCTGTAGTAGTTCAAGTAAAGTTAGAAAAACTACATGCTGATGGTCTGCTTGACTTTGCCATAGTGCATCCAGCAACAGGATTTGTCTGCATGAATGTACTTGTAATGGCATGGATCCCTCCGTCACAAAATAGGTGGTTTCATATTCCCACTTCTGATCTGTTTGACATGAATGTTCTAAAATTGTGGCTTTAAAAATTTAATGCCTAGTTGTCCTCTGCCCCAAAATAACTGTTTTCTCTCATCCCTCAATCTTGGCAACAACAAAAATAAGTACTAGCCAACAGAATTCTGCGATGTAACTTTCTGCTGTGCATCATGCAAGAGTTGATGAAGTGTCTTATGTCTTGCATAAAACTTGCTTTTTGATCATTGCCCTGATGGAGAAAACAAAGCACTAGAAAACAGGAAAAACAAATCCAGTCTTTACTCCTCAGATTTGTAGCTAATGGATTGTTGATGAGCTCATTTGAACTTCTAATTCCTTAATGCAGAGCTCTAGTGTAAGCCATAATTGCTGTACTTTTGGATTAGTTGCTGAAGGGAGAATGCTTACCTACTTCTTTGGTAAGTAGTATAATTGTTAGCTTAGCAGTTAATATATGTATAAAGTATCTGTCTTCCTTTGCTATTGATTGGAATGTTTCGTCAATGAGAGGATGCCACACAAGACAGTCAAGTGCAAAATGCATTCCCTCGCAACCGGTGAGAACACAAAAACTCAAAACGAAGCTTCCTTACAGTTTTGTGTCATGGAGCTCCTGAGGAATTCCTCTATGGATAAAAGTAAGGGAGGATTCTCTGCCTGGAAACAGCATCGTGACAGCTGTGAGCTGACTTTTGACATTTTTGTAGTCTAGATAAATGATAGGTTTTATCTTTCTTTTTTAATTCATGCAGATAGAAAAAAAGAATGAGAAGGACTAACGTCCATTGCTTAAGTAATGTTTCTTCAAGAGTTTTCAAAATGTATGAAAGGGTTTTGCCTTCAACACATTTTAGAGACCAGGAAGTGGACCTCACAGTATTTGGTAGATAACTTCAGGGAAAGTAGAAAAAGTAGAACCTGGCTAGTGAAACAGGTAACTTTTTTTGTTGTTTGTATGATTTTTTTTTCTTCTTTCCTTTTCTGGAAACTCTGAAGAAAAGCATGTAAATATTAGTGAAGCTACAAATTACTATTACACATTTAAAAATTAACACTAATGTTATGTTGTACCCCATCTGAATCCCAAAACTTTGCATCCTAAGATAACCAAGTAGGAGTGGCAAGACCCAATACAACTGGTTTTTGAGAAAAATTAGAACACTAAGACACTAAGTGACTACAGACTCTTCTTCCTTTCAGCGTAGCTTTCTTTTCAGCATGTACTTCTGTTCCTCATTCTCATCCTTCTTAGTATGCAGTCATTTAAAAAAAAAAAATCGAAATTTCAATTAATAGATTCTATTGATAGTAGTTTTCATCTACTTTATATTTTGCTATAGTCTCAGTAAGTTACGTTCCACATTAATTTACCTCTAAACCCTGAAGCCTTTAATCTCCTTTAGCATGTTGAGGAGGGAAAAATTGGGTTGGCAATCGTTAATGAAACATCTGTATAAAGTGCAATATCTTGCTCCCCTGCGCTTTCTACAGTCCTTTGTTTTTAGTTTTTCTTATTTCTTTGGCAAAAGCATGCCTTCCTCGTTTTCTTTTCAGAGTTATTTGCACAAATACAAGTGCAGATTAATCAACTATATTTTCAAATTATACTATTAAAGAACATATCAAAATTTAAATTTGGGTCAGCCTGTGCCTGAAATGAAGTCTCATCTGAAGATCTGCAGAACATGGAGGTATTCAAACAGTCAGTCTTAGATGTGTATTTTGTTGTGGGGTTCTTCAAAGCATTATGCTTTTTCAGCAAGTTGTATGAAGATATCACTGTTGATGCTTGCTTTTCAGCTTCACAGAACACTTCCATATTGGCATTTACACACTGTGGTAATATTCTTGTCCATTACTTTTGAATTTTAGAGGTAAAAACTAAGAATTTTTTGTGAAGTACCTTCAGAAAACTATCTGCCATGTATTAATATAAGTTTTAGCTGTTCATCTTATACCTTTTCAAACGTAAAGCTGAGAAATGAAATCTTGACAGCAAACACCTTGGGGGGAGGTGTTTTTGTATGAGTTCAACATTTTATTTTTTTAAACCCCATATTGAGCTTAGCATGTAAAATTCATAAGGAAATGGTAAGTAATACTATGTTAGTCCTCTGTCCTCTGAAACATCTTTAGCTGTTGGTTCTCCATAGTTGCAAACACATTGACCATGCCTCTTTCCTCTCCTGACCACCTATTACTTGGCCTTTCCAAGTTAACCTAGGAAAAGACTTAATGCCATGAAGAGATGTTCCTTCAAAATGCAACTTTTTGCTAAGGAACCCTGCCCATGCTCTGCTGCCTAATGTAACATAAGCAGCAGAATCACCAGAGTCCTACACTAAATATTGGGGAGGATTATTCTTCCTGTCTACAGGAAAAACTATGAAATCCTTGAGGAGTCCTTTCCAGCCTTCTTGGCTTTGGTCTTATGAATACCAGCCTTGATCCGTGGAAGGCTGTGTGGAGTCTCCCATAAGAGTCCAGTACACTAAAAGAGCAGGCTTCAAATGTTTGATCTGTCAGGCTGAGCACTCGGCAGTAGGTAAACTGTAATGGCTTCTAAATTTTCGGCAATATGAACTCCTTGATAATCAGATCATTTGGACATATTTCCTGTACCTTGTCTTTCTCTACATAAACTTAATTTTGACTCACTTCCCTTGTGCCCCACCACATCATAGTATTTCTTCTTCAACAAAAAACAACCCAATAACTGTACCAAACTAATTCTTCAAATAATGGCAAGATAAGGATGGATAACCTCTTTCTTTAAATAGCTGATAGTCAAGGCTGCATTTTCTTCAATGCTATTGCACCGTATGTTTCAATGGAACAAGGTGGTAAATAGATCAATGTATACTGAAATAGTGTTTTATTTTTTTAAAATGCTGAGAGAACTGGTACTTTATTTACAAGTGGTAGTCATTTTTCATGTCATTGTTCCCACGAGAATTAACATAAATCAGAGGAGCTCAAATGTTCTAATTTCAGTGTGGGACCAGCAGCTGTTTCCCAGAAGTTCAGACATGCAGGACTCAGTAAGTCACAAGTCAGACAGGCAAAGTCAGCTATATCCAGTTTCGTGTTATGATATATTCACACTACATATGCCCACTAGAGATTATGATAACAAAAGGATTGTGTAGGGCTTCCGAGAAATTATAAGTTTAAGTAAACACTTATGTAATTGTCCCCCTTCACACTCTGTAAATCATAGTGGCATAAAAGTGCAATCTGTTAGTGACAAGTTCTTTGGAGGTATGCAGTAGTGAACTGACGTAAACACGAGTTATTGAGTAGCAAGACTTAAAACCACTTTTTTTTGGTGTGTTAAGCATGCAAATAGAAGTAGACAAAGGAATGTAATGTGTGCTTTTCAGTCTACAGAATACCTTCAAAAAAAAAACACTGAAATATTAGAGTAGCTGGGAAAAAGTAAATAGCTTCTACTTTATTCTTCTGACTTGTGATTGGACTGTTCTGGCACAATCCATAGAAAGGAAAAAAGCCTTGCCACAGAGGTATCTCAGAAGGATCTACAGATCCTTCTTTGTCCCTTTTAAGTGGTAGATTTACCTGGTCAGCCCTTTCTCAACATTAGCTGTGATTTACTGGCCAGCATGTGGGAAGAAAGCAAAGACAAAGGAAGGAACCTTTATCCTATTTTACTGATAAAGGTATCAACTTGATAATTTACTGCATTTGTCACTTGGAAGCGTGCTGTGCCAGATCACGGAAAACAGTAAGTTTTAGAAATATCATCTATGTCTTGAGTTGAACCATTGAATTTAAGGCCCGGTGCCCAGATCTGAGGATGAACTCTCCATTCTTATGAAGGACTTATGAAGTTTCTGATACCAGTAAATCTAGGACTTCTTTCCGCCCTTGTGTTATGTGTATGGGAATGGAGAAGGAACAGGTGAGAGAGAGTGGTAAGCATCTCTGTCTTCCCATTGCACTTCAGTACATTCTCATCACTTCAGTACATCTGGGATCAGGTTCTAGATTCACATGTGATGAAGTGTACTCATGACAGTAACTGTCAAAAATCTAGAGCAATTAACTACTGTAACATGAGCATTGGTCTAAAATTTCAACATTTTCAAATATCCATAATTAACAATTTGGGGGAAAATTCTGTATTTAATATAATGCATACATTTGTTTTACATGAAGCATTTTTGTAAAAATCACTTAATCATTTTGATCTACTCACAGTTTTGCAACAAATTAGTCCAATGTGGCTGTTGGTTATTGTTGTTCTTTTTTTCTCTGAAGGCTTCCTTTTACAACACTGAAATTTCCGCGCTCAGATACAAAACATGTTATGGTGCTACGACAGCAGAAGGGACTGTCAGCTTGCAGTCATCACGTGGCACCACCACTCTAGTGAGAGGCGACATTATGGTTCTGATTTACAGATACATGTTTTTAAGAAAAAATTATATCTTGAAAACTGTGTATCAGTTAATTACATAGCACGTATAAATGATGAATGTAGCTAACTAATGACCGGGTCCTTGATGGCATCCAAGTTATTAGCATTTTTTTCTTTAAGTACACGCATTACTTATAGGGAGAAAATCATTTCCAGACTTATTACTTCAATACTAATTGGAATTTACTGCAGATTTACTACATTAGGCCTGAAGGTTCCATTTGGCTATTTCATTAATATGACTGATCTTTTTTTTTCCTACAAAAAGAAAGCAGTATCTTACCTTTATTATTGAATGTTTTTCAACAGTCTAGCTGCAGTGGATCTATCTCCTTGAAGTGTATGTTTGAGTAATCATCTCCTTTTTTTAATCTCTCATTACTTTTATTTCTTATTCCAAAAGCAAAATGAAGCAGGATGAGATTGATGAATGTAGAAATAAGGAGGTTAGGCAGACTGCACTTCTGCTGACTTTTGACTTCGGCCTAATAGAGATATATTGGGATATTTTAAAATGGCAGTTTGGGTCTAAAGATTAATATCCTTATACTATTGCTTAAATCTCATCATTCTCCTGGTCACAGAGCTCTAGTATAAAACCCTTGGTAAACAGATTTGAATTATGCATTAATTGAAAGTGGAAACTTAATTTGTTTTTATATATATATTAAAAAAAAAAAGCTTTAAAACCTATACTAGGATATGCAGAAATCATTACTGTGAACGAAATTAGAGTATGCTCAGAACAGCAAATAATACTTACAGTTCATAAATAGATTGTTACCAATCAGTTTAAAGGAAACAAAAACATAAAGAAATGTATGCAATAGAAAGATTATTTGTACATGTCTTTCTCTTTAGTACATTTAAGTGGCTGCTAATGGTATTTAACATACTCAGTAGTGTCAGTAGTGCTACCTTTGTGAAAAAGTAAAGATGACTTCATAACAGCAAAAAAAAAAAAAAATACACAGGTAGTGCTGTGAGTCTCTGCAGCTTTGTCAGTAAAACAGATTTACACTACCATGGAAAATCTCTTATCTCTTATTTGAAATGTGATCAGATACAGGATCTGGCCAAGTAGATTTTGAAACCTGCCCAGAGTATTTGGAACTACTAACTGCAAGATTCATTGATCTGTCCCAAATTCTGTATCTGTGTCAAAGTGGAGGCCAGTCAAGGAGGATAGAAACTATGCTATTTGTTTTCATTTGGTGGGGAGGAGGAATAAAAATAAACCGGAGGTCTGTTCTGGGTATCCTATCATTAATTAAAATTTAAGAAATGAATAACTGTACACCTTAAATTAGGAAAAGGATCTATTTCTATTCTAAAGGTTTATTTTTAGTTTGAATGGCATTTGACCCTTGGGAATGGGCTTCCTGTGAAAACATCACAGGCTGTTCTCCCTGCATTTAGTCTGATCAATGATATTAAAAAGTACTAAATATCTTATATCAGTGCCCCTTCTTGTGATACATGCATTAGTGGTAAAACAATTTGCTGAATAGTTAGAAAAGTATTTTGCAGCCCGGTATGTAGAACAGATATGTTCTCACTTGAAAGAGAAAACAGTAATTTAAGATTTAAAAAAAAAAAAGACAATAGCTGCTGATATGCACTAAGAGGTATCATGTTAGTACTACTTGCAACACCATGTCAGGCAGAAGGTTGAAGGTCGGGCTCTGGGGGCAGCTGTGAAGTTCTGAAAGAGCCGATTCAATAAAGAAAACCACAGCGCTGGGCGCAGGGGAGATTTATTGCCAGACCAGTGGATCTGCATCTGCTCTCTTTGGTTTCATACGGATCCAAAACCTGAGTTTTGGATTGCTTATCAGCACATGACTTAGGCTATTGAGAAGCAATTCCCATTTGAGCTTGTTTCATTCAGTCTTATGTAGGTAGATCATTTATCTTGCCGTGAGGCACAGACACAGAAAGCACTGAGGGACTGTGATTTCGTCAGTCTGGATAGGGTTTGTTTGCACACAAATGTTGATTTCTATACTAAGTTGCTGATAGCATATTGGGGAACAGCTCATGACATAACTAAAGCTGGGTTGACAGAAACAAGCTAATGCCACTAAGAAGCTTCCTGTGTGTCATCCATCTGCCCCGGCAGCTACTGAGGGGAAAAAGGAAGACCTGCCTCTCTTCTTTTTCAAGCAATGGCCTGGAAACAGTATGAAAATAAGTCACACTTACATAATTTTGGGGCTCCTGGAGTAGTTAGGAGATTCCTTCTTGCTTATTATAAATGTAGGTATCTCTTTAATTAAAAACTTCCCCAGAATAATATTGTACATGTAATTTCTAAGTATGTTAGGTAAAAAGTAAAATATCTTGTGAAGCCTAGCTGTAGAAATTTTTTTGATTTTAAAAAGTAGTTTTACACAGAAAGAGAATGATATTCAGTGTAATACAGATAATCACTGTTAATACTTACAAATTTATGCAAGATCTGAGCTGATTTTTTAAAAAAAAACTTTTCCATTTTGCAGCCATTTAAAACAAAAAAAGAAACCAATTGTTTTCCATTGTGGTTTTTTTTTTTAGAGTACACTTCAGTGGCGCTGCTCAACTGTAACTTGATTTGATGGAAGTGAAAGTTACTACAGTGAGCACATCCGATACTTGAAAATATGCTTTGAATTAACTTGGTTTGTTTGTTGCTGGGGCTTTTTGCTTCCTTTTCTTTTGAAAAGGCACAGTGCTTCTTGAAGATCTCTAAAATTTCTGGGGAATGTGCTCTAAGGATTCTTTTTTTTGTAAGCATTCCCAGAAGATTGTTTTAAAGATATTTCCCTCCAGGGTTGGCAGGTGTGAGGATGAAATACCCAAGCCTTTCTGCAATATCGGGTTTAGAATTTCATAAGGGAATGAGACTGCAACCAAGATGGTTAAATAGTTCAGTAAACCCTTTAAAACCGGGAAGTTAACAGGGAAAACTGAGGAGCTTAAGTGTGAGGCGAAGCCCATTCCGACTTCAGCTTCTCTATTGCAGTTGTAAAGTTTGGAAGAACAGAGAGGACAGCGTGTCAGGCAGATTCAGTGCTTGGGAAAGGCTGTGTAATGAAGTATTCCAGCATTTGCTCTTCAGCCACTGATCTTCAAAGAGAGCTGTTCCTATAAAGCCAGCTGAGGGCTATCACGTTTGTCCTGCAGCCGTCGCGGTGGCCCTCGCTCGCTCGGTTGCAAGGACAGCAGTGTGCAGCGGGGTCCCGCCAGCCCCCAGAGGCCGACCTTCTGCCTCGCGTGGTGTGCAACTACTCCTGCCTCCTGTCTTCTAGTGCTTATCTGCAGTTGCTGTACTACTAGGTGGACTGGCACTCCACCAGGCAGTGGAAAATAGTATTGTTGATTTGTGTTCCTAGTGTAAATGAAGCAAAAACCTGACAGTATGTTTGACCTAATGTTACCTTGTAAATTAAACCTCGTCTTATTTTTACTCTTCTTACTTATGAATACGTATGAAGACGTGAATACAACAAAAAGGATGCAACAACCCAAATTCAGATCTGTAAGAGTAATGATCTGTGTACTACACTGAATTCTTACAATGATAGCATTATCTGACATGAAAACAATGTTATGGAAAACTCACTAAATTAAAACAACAATGCCGTAGTTTTCTTTCGGCTCTTTGACCAAACATTTCAAGCAATTAACAGGTTTTCTCTGTACAAACACAACATCTAGCTTAGAATTTTAGAGAGACCGTTTCTCTGAAATACCTCAAAATACAATGCTCTGAATTCTGCCTGTGGTTTTCAAATGAAACAGAAAGCTATTTCTGATTGTGTTAATCATCCTAGTAAACAAAATTCCTCTCTGTATGTTACCCCCAGAAAAGCTACAGCCTTTCTTTGAAACTTCTTTACCTTTTCCTGATGGGCTTTTCTCTCTGTCAGAGTGGGGGGAAGCATTTTTCTTTTTTTTCCACTTCTGGTATCTCAGAGATGACAGTGTTGCCAGCTGCCACTACATGTGGGGATAGTTTTTTTGTGATTTGGACACCTGTCAGCAAGAAACTGAAAACCACATGGAACACAAAACAGCTGCCATGCGTAATGATTTACTATTAGCATGAAATAAGGAGCTAGGACATGTTTCTCTTTTTGTATTGCACTACAAAATAAGAGATGTAGGTGAATCATTTTGTGATACCATCCAGCATTTGACATGCGCTGTCAAGTGTTTCATAAATAAAATGAAAACTACTTTACTAACTCCTTTTTTAATTAGATTTTTAAACTGCTTTTGTTATCTGGCATGATACAGAAAGTGTCTTTTCCTCTAGCCCTGCATACTCAAAACCAACTGCGTATTTTCCAGGATATGCTGTAATGCATGCCTATGTGTGTCAGATTGGAGTTGAGCCAGCATCTTATCCATCAGCATTAAGAGCGTGATAGGGAGCTGTTCTGTATGTGTGTGTGTATCTATGGTCCAAAATGTTACTGCATTGTATTTCAGATCTACTTGTTTTTATACAATTCTGTTGGGAATGCTCCCAGAGTAAAGTCAGTGTTTCTAATCTGAAAGTAAAGCCATACCAACCCTCCTTGTTTGCATATGTTTCATACACTACTGTCATGCATTTTCCAAGTGTTGGTCTGTGTTCTGGAAGAAGCTGTTCTCACTCGTTTTGTTTACTGTTTTATAAATTGTTATATATAGGATTTTCATATGTCATTGGAAGATGAAGTTGAAAACATAAAGTGATGCTCAGAAATGCAATGTGGCATGATAATCATTAAAATAAAAATTTTCAATGACTTAAGAAACAATAGTACTATTATCACTCCCCAGATTATTCTGGGGTAGTAGAGCATCTCGTATGCCACATTTCTTGCATTTTCTATACAGAGGACAGTGCTTTCCAAAATTAGAGGGGAAAATTGTATGACTTCCTTGTTCTCAGTGACACTGTGCTTCCATCTCCATCTGCTAGTCTAGCTAATCTTTGTCCATATCCTGGAGGGTTAAGTCAAGGGTGGAGCATGGCAAGCTAATTCACATCTTTTTTTCAAGCTAGCTTCAACCATTTGACTTTGGGAACATTCCAAAATACATCCATTTGTACAAGTTGCCACAGATGATTTAGTGGATAGGGAGGGCCATGTTTTATTTTGATTTCTGTTTAATTTCTGGTTTTATAATTTATAGTGAAGAAATCTAAGAGGTCTCGTTTAAAGCCCTTTTATTTTCTTCTGTGCAAATACTGACTAAAACAATTTTAACAATAAGTCTATTGTTTAGACTTGACAGAATAAGCTGTGTATTTCTAATCCCTTCACTAAGGGAAGGTTTAATACTGGAGTGAGGGGTTGGGGGAGATGAAAGCAACAGTGTTGTACGAACTTGAAAGTAGACCAGCTGTGACCTCACAGGAATGTGAAGTCTCGTGAACTTGACGGTATCTTTCACTGACATCTGTGGCATTTCTGAAAATCAGTGGATGTTTGTTCCACTAGTTCAGATTTTGTTTTTGTCCCATTTGTTTGGACCATGTGAGGTGGTCCCACAAAATATAGCCTTCTACAAATTTCACTGCTGCGCTTTGTCAAGCACACCATCTAAAAAACAATTGTTTATGGATCATTTGTCCTCCCTTCTTCTTTTTGTTTGCTGGCTGGAAACAATTTATAGGAATTATTAAACAGTGAATTTATTTATTTGTAGTAAACTGTAGTAATTTTAAAAGCCTTGTTGGAAAACTAGCTTTTATAAGCCCTTGATGTTGATTTTGTTTCTGCTGGGAGTGGTTTAAAAACCAGAGTATGACTATACAGTTTGCTAAAAATATGTGGATAATTTAAGCGATTGCGTTGATCTGTGCAGGCTCGTTCAAAAAGTGAGTTTGTTTTATCTGGTTTTAGGATTTTTGCTTGTATTCCCAGGCAGAGCTCCTTAGGGAATAGAAAGTGTTGACTCCTCAGTGATGCCATTTTTCACACTGAAGGGTTACACGTTTTGAGGAGGATAATAAATGTGCCCTAAGTGACAGAGCTGACATCTCGAAATCTGGAAGTGTTTTTGAATAAGCTTATTCACAGGGTACAGCTAGGTTTTCATTTGAATCTATAATATGTTAGACTGAGTCAGTTCTGATTCATTTCTATACAGATTATACCTTCCTAAGCTTAATTACTATTCTTTTCCTAATATATCCCTGAAGAGCATCTATTTTACTGCAATTACTGAAAATGAAAAGGAGAATAAAATGCCGTGACAGTAAACTAGGGTCCTCAGCTGTACATATTCATTTTAGGGTTCTGTTTTTTGTTGTTTTTTTTTCCTCTGCTGAATGAAAGACAGTTCCCAGTTCATTATGAATCTAACAATCAAGCTTTTAAAAGCCATAGAACCAAATTCTTTCCTGTTAATATCATATTGACGTAATTAGGGACAGATATTGTTAAATTCAACTCTTGTTGTTGTTGTTGTTGTTGTTACAGTAGGCTTAGGATGCTTTTCAAATACCAAAGGTTAAACAGTGTTTTTGATATAGATTCCAGACATTGGTTGTATCTCCTGAGGGTGTTTGTTTATTTTTGTTTATTTTGTTTTGTTTATTTGGTTTTTGTTTGTTTTTGGATTTTTGGAATCAATCTAGAGTAGAATTACTAGATGAAATTTTTAATGGTGCATTCATTAAAACAATTATTTTAAATATCTTCAATTAGAAGCAAGTATCTCTGTGGCATGTACATCTGGAATGTAATTAGTAAATGAAATTAGGGCTATACTGTATGACTACAGATTTAATGCAGGTATATATGATACTGTCCAAACTCCCAAGCAAAATCAGGGTGATAAGATTTGAGCTCCTAACCACAAGTAATAAGAAAGCTGATGAACTTCCAGCAAACATAGTCTTAACCTTAAGCTGTCCAAATGTGGGTTGGTCAGACTTGAGAGATCAAAAGAACATAGGTGATCCTATGGGTTGCAAAAGAAAAATAGAAAATGCGCTCTTTTCTTTTTTTTTTAAATATATACATTTGTACTTCAAAGAACTGTAGTAAGTAAGGCTCTAGCCTTGCTCTTTTTTCCACCCATGATTGACAGTAAGTAGGGTTTCTGAATGAGCTAGGCCTGTACCTTGAAGGGAAAATATGAACAAAAAAAACCACAATTACATGCAATGTCCCCTTCCTTTCCATTTCTGGAACTTTTTTGTACTGATAGCAGATGTGAAAATAGCTGTTCTAAAATTTTTTCTTTTTTCTTGGTATCAAATAATTGTTTTGTATAGTACCTATCTGTAAGCAGAAAGCCCTGTAAGCAGAAAGGAGTCCTAACTGTTTCAGCTTTGGCTAGCAGGATTTCTGATTAATAAATTTTTGCCCTCCCTACGTTTTCATTTGCTTGATGTAGTGTTCTCAAAGGTAGCAGTTAGGAGAATTGCTTGAATATCCTCTTGTTAAGGTTATGTTTGCAATAGGAAAATTCTCAGGAGAAATCATTTGATACAATTTATTGTCCAAAGCACACTTATAAGAAAAACATTACTTTCACTCAAAAATCTTGTCTTCTGGAGTATGAGATATCCAAGAATAATTTTCTGCAAAATTATTAACTAAACTGCATTAGTCTAGGTGACTTTCTAATTTCTTAAAGTATAACTGATGAAATACATCTAGTCAGGCAATTCAGCATTTTTAAAAGACTGTACTTTTTCCTTGTGAGATTTTATTATTAGGCTAGAAACACTAGATAATTTATTTAGAGTAAAATTAGGAGTCTCATGCCATGAAGCTTAGATTGACAGGCATTCTGGGACACAGCTATTTTAGTGATCGGTTGAGCCTCAAATAGTTGAGTCTTGATGGAAGCTGAAAGGCCAGACTACGGTAAACCTGAGTGGGGGTACAGCAGTGACTTCTGTTGCCCAGAGACAAGGTTCATCTTCTGGTATCTAGAGGAGTGGGACCCAAACCTGGCTTTTTAAGGGATGTGGCAATATCTGAGTGTGTGTGTTGGATGAAAGGGAGAGGGAAGACCCAGACCAGTCAGACACTCTCCTACCCTTGGGATTTCAGTTTGGTGCAGGTTCAGATGGGAGAGAGAAGACAGTTGCAGATGTTCAAGAATCATACTCTGTGTTCACCCCAAGTCAGGTCAGATTTGACACACCGAAGGTAATTTTATAATCGTTTCTATATATTACCACATAGCAGACAGCAAAATGGTGCATTTTGTTTAGGTTTGAGATATTATTTCTGCATTCATTAATGTTTATCTAGGTTCCTATGTCCAATTTTTAAAAGACATATTGCTTATGCTGAGGGTCTGAAGTTGAAAGCTGTAAACACTCACACTGCAACTGAGAAGCACTGGCTGATTTCAGAATTAGTGGGGAGGAGTTAACCCAAAGCACAGTGGATGAGAATTGGTCATTCACTGATACCTCCTCCTCAATACTGTCTCCTCATGTGCTACCTTGTAGGCCAAATCACTTCTGAAAATCATTCTCCTTACCTTACTGCACTCAGAGAATGCTCACAAGGTGGAATTAGTATCAGAATAGCATGTTTTTTGTAATTTTTCATCCCATATCACTTTCAATTTCTGCTTTATAAAGACAACCCTATGGCATTACATTTTTTTAGGTGTTTGAGAGCTTAGTATCCAATAATTTGATGTGATTTAAATGCAAAAGTTATGTATGTCTTTTCAAAAACATTGCTGTGTCTTATGCTCACCACAACACATGAGTGATGTTAATGGCAAAATTTGGGTCATGGAATCTTGGTGTCTGTATGGACTTGAGTTTTGCATTCTGTTGGCTTCTCTCTCACTGTGACGGTAGTACAGCTATGGAGGCATAAGGTGCAGGAGGACACCTAGGGTAGGTTGGTGCTCCCCACATTCTAGGATAGTCAAGAGCCGTATTTGTATACAATGCATACTGTGCAAAGAGAGGCTGCCCAGACTATAAAGGAGCCTTTTTGTCAGACAATAAGGTAAGTTATTGAGGGAAACCTTGAGAGAAATTACTCTTTTAGTCAAATAAATTGGCTACATTTGTGGATCCAGTTCCTATCAAGCTGCAATTTTTTAAATACTTGGTATTTATATGTGGCTAATTTCACCATTATATTTTTAAGTATCTCAATGGAATACTTAAGCAGTAAAAAAGAAAATAGTTTGAAACTATTCAAATTTGTGTAAAGGCAATTATTTGTTTCACTTAAGTTGTTGTTCCATATAACATGAATGCTCTTCGAAACCAATGTTTTCATATATTAGAAGGTGAATATAATTTATTGAATTATACTGCTTCTAGCTATGACAGATGACTTCATGTGACATAAGTACCTTAAAAAGAAAATAAAAAAAGATGAAAGAAATTGTATAGTTAATAGGAATAGAAATCAATATATAATAAAGGAAGAGGTATGTAGTATAAAAAGTACAATGTCAGCACAAATAAAGACAGATGCTGAAGCCCTATGGATAGTGCTAATATGTGGCATCAGCCATTCTCTGACAGATAAGTAGCTCAGACTGTGGTCACACAACTCTTATAAGGCATTAAAAAGACGTGTTTGTGAAGGACTGCGTAAAACTATAGTATTAATAAGTGCTAATATTAGACAAACACTGAATGCATCAGCAGAAATTCCTCCTTATTATATCAGTGAATTAAGTGGAATTTTTCTTTCAGGAAAACTGAAGTTAGGCTGTTACCTCTGATGGCAGATGAGGCTCCTGACTTGCATGTGCTGAGACCTAGCTGGGTGACAGAAACATTATTAGCTGCATTTTCCACAGAGACTGGGCAGGCACAAGACACCACAAGTACTGCAATGAGAGTCTGACCTGAAGCCAAACCAGTGGAGCACACAAGTTTCCCACTCCAGCCAAGGGCCTGGTTCAGTACACTATGTGGTGTGGTGAGGCCTAGGGGCATGGAGGGACACCCCGGTCACCTCAGTTGACAGAGTTTGCAGCCTGATAGCAGTGACACCACTTTGAGTTCACAGGGATCGTTTCTGAACTCAAAGGCACCGGGCACCATGCTTAAAGACTGAGAAAGAAAATGGAAGAGTTTCTCCTTTGGTCAAACCTCACAGTTGAATTGCAACTTTGAGAAAGCTTCATTTAAGTAAACCCTTGCCTTTTTTGAGCACTCAGATTATGACTGCTGCATGAACAGATCATTTTGGTGCGTAGACTGTGGATCTGGTACTTGGTTTGACATTCTTGCTGGGAGGGAGGAGTGGAGCTAAAGGTGAGGCTGAAAAGGAGTCAGCTTAACTGGAAGGCTCCCCCTTCTCACAGATAAATGCGTGCTTAAGTAAGAGACTAAGGAACTACGATGAATATCAGTGACACGCAAAGGCAGGATGGAGCGTTCTGAATGGCAGTTAGCACTTCCCAGGTTGTCTCTAACTCCTCAATGTTTTCAACTGTATAGGTCAGGTTTGGTTTTTCTTCTGCCATTTCAGTCCCAGCTGACCCACCAAATAAACCCCAGATGACTGCAGCTGTCCCTGCCAAAATAGCCATGACACCTAAATCATACTGATTTTGAAAAGTATACATAACAAATAATAAATTACGGAAAAAAATCTTGAAAAAAATGTCCTAGATCATGAACGTATGAAATGACAGTATTGTGCAGATGGTTTTGTGGAATAGTGTCCTCAGATGAATTGGTCTAGGCTTTTCTGAGATGAACAAATAAAACAGGGTATTCCTTCTAAACGTAGGACATAGTACAAGAACCTTCCAAAAGTGAAGCTATCTTCCACTTAACGTACTAATAATCTTAGACTGACAATAATATTTTTGTCTGCTGATCAGTCACCATGTAAGTTGTGAGAAATTTCTTATGAGGTTTATTTACCTTGCCAAAGATGAAAAAGAAAAAAGACTTTCTACTGCTTTACAATGCAGTCTCTTGCCTGTGTCATAGAAGTCTCAATTTGATTACTGTTGAGTGTGCTTCTATTATGATTAATAAAAACCCATGAAGCATCCCCTACACAAAAGTATAGGGAAAACGTGCAATAGTCTTTTCTGTCTAACTACAGAAATAAAAGCCCCTTTTAGAAAGTCTACTCTGATTAACTTCTAAACTTGGATCAATAATGCCTGTCTGAAAACAAAGAAAAAAAATTTATTGTAAACGTTTCTCAAAAAAAAAAAAGCTAATTAAAAAGTCTGCAATTAATGAACAGGAATTATTTATTGAACTTGGAAAAAAATCTTCTGTTTTCATGTAATCTATCTGCAATTTTCATTTATGCCTTCCTTTTCTTATGACTTGTTTGTTATCTCCTATTGCATCTCTAGACCTAAAACATGCGCTTTGAATTACATCTGAGTAATAGTAGTTGTCACACATACCTATATTTCATCTGAAGTTTACATTAAAACCTCTGTTACAAATAGAGTGAAAGTAGGAATTGTAAAGTACAGTGATATTTGGAACTTTATCTTAAATTAATTTCAGCAACACTGCTGTCTTCATTCTTTCCATCTCAGCTTTGGCACAAGTGATTTCTACTTACATCTTGAATTATGACAGGGAGGCAGTATCTTCAAGATTTCTAGAAACTGTCACTCTAATGCAGCTTTGAATTTGGGATTATAACCTTGTTCTGCATTGTTCTGGGGAAATACATATATCCATTGACAGCTGACTTTGCATGACATGGACACTTCATTTTAGCCCATAAAAAAGATTTTCTTTGTACATTGATCTTTGCATTTCAGAAACAGTACAGGGAAAGGGGAGCTATCTTCGATTTGAAGAAGCTTTAAGTACTGTTTCTTGAGGTGTTTGGGATACGTTTAGTCCTGGTAGTTGTGCAGCTGAGAGGGAGCCATGAGTACTGTAGGGGTGTGAGGGCAGCCGTGAAGTCGAAGACCTGTTCCACTTCCAAACCTTGACCAGTCCCTAAAGAACTGAAAAGGAAGCCACAGCTCTTAGTCAGGGTTTTTAACGTTGCTTACGGCAAGGAAAACCTGCAGCTATATAGCTGTAGAAGGAGTGGTATGTGAACTCCAGTTAGAAGTAATCTGCACACTGAGACACCCTTCAACCACACAGCTTTACGTGTTCTCTGTGTAGTCCATTGCCAAACACGTGCAGATAGAATTCTGTGACACACCTACAATGTCTTTTGCACTGCATTTTCACGCCACGTTGTTTATTGTGAATCTTTATAACCAACAGTTGTGTGTTTAACTAGGAAAATACAATTTAAAGGTGATTTCTGTATCCTGCTTGGGACTGGGTGATTTGCACATCTCTTTCCTTTTGGATCATTTGTTCTTACTTCAAAGCAAATTGCAAGTTCTGTTTGTGCCTGTATAGACTGTATAGCCAGAAGGTAAGGGAAAGCACATCAGATGTTTGTATCAGAGTTTGTTTTTTAATGTCAGCACTCAGCAATTAACAGTGAAGTGCATTTATGTGGTAATGCATTTATTTAAGTAGTGCATTTATGAAGCACAGCAGTTTTAGGAGCAAGTACAGTGACATCCTTTGAAAGGAAGGATCATTGGAAAGTAGGAAAGCGAGGTCCTAAAGGCAAGTGTCAATAGCGACCTGTAAAAGAAGACTTTTAAATAGTTAATAATTATTGCACTTATTTCATATTTCATTTTGGTATGTATGTCTTTTAATATCCAATTCAGGATATTCCATGATCCTAGTATTATGGGAAAAAAAAAATCAGAAGGGCAATTACTTTTTGTATTTATTTTACAGGGATGAAATAAGCTTCTTCCATGGTTTGTGCATTTGTTTTAATTAAGATATGTACAAACCTAGTAAAATTTTAATATATTAAGAAGAAAACAGATTAAGACGCATCTGAAGTTATGATAGTTTTTAGTTTGTTTTTCTATGGGCTAACTTGTAAATGGTTTTTCTTATTGTGGGAAAAGCTTTGCAACTCTAATAAAACTTTTGATCAAAAGTGTTTAAATAGAAACTTCACCAGCATAATAATATTATCTTTTACTGGCTTACTGAAGTATAAAGGAAGACTGATTTTGCAGTAATTGGAGGGAAAAAAAAAAATACACAAGCAGTAGAACTTGTTGTAACACCAGACGATAAGAGTCTGTTCTGTCTTGGAATTCTGAATATCATTAAGAAATGCTGAGAATGGAATTTCCAAAGTGCATATGAAGTAATACAATATTTATGATGATAAAGAATGTACCACATTGGCTTCCCCCCTAATCCCTTGAGGCTCGTTAGCTGCATAATTAACGTAGGTATAAATTAGATTTCAGTAAAATCAAATGATGATTTCATTTTTTAGCAAAAGGACAAAGACTCTACCAAAAGATAAGCATCAGAAACTTGGTAACACATGACTACCTTCTTTTTTTTTTTAACTGTAAATGACATGCTGCCTTGTGTCAGAGGCAGAAATGGTAGTGGGCTATAACAGCTAAAGCTGACGGCTAAAAGCAGATTTTTGGCTGTGTGATAGTGATTGCTGCAGGGCTCGATGAAGAGGTCTGAATAGATACTAGAAACTGATAGATTGATTGCCCTTGTGAATGTGTGGTGTCCCATTAGAATGTTTAATCATCAAAGTCAAAAGTCACTAACTTTATATAGAATCTAACTTAAAAAAGTGGGCTTCTCAGCTAAAATTAATTGTGCAGTAATATTTGTACACAGCCTACATCTGGGCTTAAAAATTCCTTCTAGGACTGGAATTAGAGGAACCAAACCATCAAAATGTTAAGCACTTACATGTTGTCTTCTCATCTGAGTGACCTGTTATCATGAGTCCTCCATTTCATTTAAAGCGCATGCTCAATTCACTGGTGCTGGCCAGAAGTGACACTGGTAGAGTAGGCACAGTTTTTAGAAGCAAAACTAGGATACTTTGAAATTAAATGCAATTATTAACTATTGACTATAGACTTTTGGCTGCTTTTCCGAGGTTACTGACAGTCATCTTCACTTCCTTAGGGAGAGACCCTGGCCTGTTGAAATCAACTGGAATTTTGACACTTCATTATAGTCAGGAATTCTCTTTTGATGCCTGAATGAACGTAAGGGAATGAAGTACCAAAGAAATGTTTAGTCCAGAAATTAAGAATGGTGTTCAGCTGTGAGTTCTGAGTCTACAAAATATTTTCTCAATGAGAAACTGCTTGGTATATGTCTCTATTAATTGTCCATATGCGATAATCTCTTTGCAACATAACATGTATTAAAGGAGGTGGTACTTTGTGGCTCATTGAGGAAAAAAACTCAAATTTTCTGTGGTGTTCAAATCAACCATGGCTGCCTAGAAAGTTTTAAGTTGTTTTTAGCTGGTGGAGCCTGAGACAGATGCTTTTATAAACTTTACTATTGTCTGATAATTGCTTTGTGTGAGGTTTTAAAAAATAAATAAATCAAGGTTGTATTTTTTATTTTTCACTATACAAAGCAATTATTGATTCCCCTGTCCTTGGCATAGTGTAAAGATTTATTAGCATTAGAAATTAATATTGATCAAAACTCAGATGGTGGGTCAATTAATATTAAATTAAGGAATTTTTGTCTTCCTAAGGTTAAGCTAAGATTTTGCTGTGCGATTTCTGTCACTGAGATTTTGCTTCTAGTTTCAGATATGCCAAAAATGTAATTGCAGATGCAGGATTCTAATTCTCAGTGCTCTTTGATAAGTGACAATATGTTCCAGGTGGTTTTAAGACAGATGAAAATGATTATCAAAATCATGCAAGCTGTTTTTTGTTGTTTTTCATTTTGTTTTAAAAAAAGACTGAAGCCTTTCTGTACATAAAAGGCTTGCCTACACTGGTATATTAGTTCCTAGACCTGACTGACGTGCTGGCAGATGTGCTGATGGTGGATTATCTAATCACGATACGTGTATACAGATTGCTCTTGCGTACCATGGCTCTACAGACCCTATTGATCTTGTATCACCTTCAGGAGACAGAGAAGTCTTTTGCAGAATTGGGAAGCTGGAAGTTGCTACTGCCTCCACAGGTCACGTTTTTTCTAATTTGTTTCTTCTTAAGGCTGCCTCTGCCCATCTTTTTTTTTCCTCTGATTCTAGCCTATTTCCCGAAAAATAATCTTTACTGTAGATGGGCAAAACACCCTTCTGAACTACAGATTTTTCTTTCTTTTTTGAAAGAAATGGTTTGATGTTTTTACTAGTATAAAATACCTTTACCGGGATACACACCAGGGTCTGTTTGGCTTGACACTTTGAAACATTAGTTGTGCACTTTGGCAAGTACTTTCAAGACTTACCTCATATGATCTTTTGCTTACAGCTCTTCCTTCATTACTAAATTTTATCTGTAAAGAAAAGAATATGGATTTTTTGTCAAAAAAAAAAAATTTAAAAATCTGCTGCTTAAAATGGTGATCTTGAATGAAAACTGAACTTAGCACTTAAGCCTAATGTCTTTAAAGCATCTTTGCAGAGTGTGAACAAAGAACTATTTCAAATTCTGTTTTCTAAAAATAAGTTCTTTCAGCCTTATTTTTAACTACAGGGCTAGATGATCAGAGATCCATAGACCAAGATAGTAATTTAAATATTTCCAGTTAAACCTGTGTTGGGGGCAAAATAAAACTGTAAGGTTGACAAAGATATGAGAGTCCAAAAAGACGGAGGGGGGAAAAAAAAAATACTGCTGGCAGTTAAGACAGTATTTGTTTCCTGCTTCTCTTCTCCAGGCAGGGACAGGGGGTGTTTCTACCTTTCTGTGTCTGTTGCATTTGTATTTCTTTGTCTTAACTGGCTAGATTTAGAGATGGAACCATCTCTTGCAGACTGCTCAGTGTTGAGAAATGTATAATACTACAAAAAATGGAAAACTGTCTATATTCAGATGAGTATTTATTCATTAGAGCAGATAGCTTCAGACTGGGGCCTGAGAGCCAAGTTAAAAGATCTCCAAAGGCCAATGAATTAAGCTTACGTATTGCTTTGCAGTGGGTGCCGGATATACATAAAGGCTGGGGTCCAGAAGTCATCATGAATATTTCATGATGGGAATGGGAAATGAAGTATTAGAATTGGGCATATACCATAGAGAACTAAAGCGTAATTTATAATGTCAGTAATACTGGGTTCTGCTTTAGTTTCCTTGGATCTGTCCTACATTGGGTGAGATCCGGCCTGTGCTAGAGCAAGATGAGAGGAGAGGGAGGGTGAAGTGGAGTCTTTCCTTCCTCCCCACCTTCTGCGCTGGTCCTATGGCCCTTCTCCAGACCTCCAGCACCTGTAATGGCACCAGAGCAGCAGCAGTGACCAGGAAGTTTCTCCCGTCTCCTGGCTACATTACATTTTTCTATACACAGCCCTCTTTTGATCTATGCCCAGGCCGTCTCCTTTGAGCAAGTAGAAGAATACCAGACTCCACAGAGGGGCTTTTTTGTGGCCCCATTCTTAGCATCCCCTGCAGATAGCAGAGGGAGTAGGCTTTTCACGGCTGGCGCTTCTTGCTTAGTTTTGCTGGAGCTCAGGAAGCTAGTGAAGGCAAATGGGCCAACAAGCAACGCATTTATGCTGCTCCATTGTAGGCTAAGGCTGTCTGAATTTGTGTGTTACTTCAAAACAAAATGCACGGAAACAAATCATTTTCTTAAATAGCTATTGGTAGTACCTTGCCCTGTGAACCAAGCAGAAAATAGGAAGGCTTGGACAGAGCCACCCTCCTGTTCTTGGACTGATTTTGAAGCACAGCAATTACATGCTGTCCTATGTACTAAGTTAATTTAAAACATAATTTTGCCCTTGTAACATGATGACTTAAGTGATTCTCTTAATTCTCCTAGAATTCTGTATTTCAATGTCATGTCTGAAGGCTGAAGTACCAAAACTGAGTGCAAACACATGGGTTTGAGATGACAGATTTGCCTTTAATGCTCAACTTTGTTCTGTCAAAAAAGTTCCTGATTTGTATTCATTTCCTGCTTCCTTTCTTCATTCTGCACTTGGGTAGAAAGCTTGAAAAGTCTTATTCTCACTGACTTTCTCATCTTAATTTTTTCTTTGATCCTTTTTTTAGCTCTTTTTCCCTTTTAACCTTTCTGTAGCTGTACATGTTGTCTAAAGCTGTTATTCTCTCCAAAAATCTTTCTTTTCCTCAAGATAATTTCTGTCCTTGAATAAAATTTTCAAAGTAGCTCAAGTCCCGTATTCAGAAGATATATAATTACTTGGAAACCTTTTCTCTTCGAGTATCATTGAACTAAATGTTAAGCTAATCACTTTCAAGTACTAAATTTATGTTCCAAGCTCATCTTTGTAATCTTGAAAATTTTGCCTTGTCCTTTTAGTTTTCCTCATGTGTGTGTAGTTCTTTCTCTCTTTCTCTCTATCCATTCCCGTATTTCTCTTTACTGTTTATTCTTCTGTTTTTTTCCATGTCCACATTTTTCTTGTATCCATATCCTTTTTTTTTTTTTACTGATTGAATTTTATTTATTTACTTGTTTCACAGTCCCATCATATTTCCTACATCACTTTTTTTTCTTAACTTTGATCTGGTCTTTTCTTCCAAGTCTGTGCAAGAGCAATGGTTGTATCTTACCAAAGCAAAGAAAGAAAACAACTCTATGTATCAGCTAAATCTAGTCTTTTATTCAGCTCCTTATATTCTGTTGATAAGACACCCTCTTCATATCCATCTTTTGGCTCAGTTTCTGAAATGCAAGCAATACAAATGTCTCTTAAGGGAGAATTTGTGAACCTCAGCAAGGTAAGCTGACAGCCTCAGAAGAGAAAAATTTAATACTTTCATTAAGTGTAGCTACAAGGCAAAGATACTCTTCAATCTCTAGTAAATTCCCCAAGCACTTTCTTTCCTAAGTTATTCTTTCTACAAAATGGTATGAAGTTGAGTCTCTTTTTATGCGTTCAGGGTAGCCTATTACACTACAAATTACAGTCCGAAATTTTTAACCTCTCAGTTCCTTCTACATATTCTTTCTTTAACAACTTTTATTATTGAAAAACTTAGTAAGAATTATGCAGTGAAATCTGATGCTCTCCCAAAATTGAATTAGGCTATCAGTGTACAGAAATCGTGATAGGAGTATATGCTATGGAAACCAAATATTGTATCTTTCTAAAACAAAGTATGTTGGGGTAATATGACAGTAATAAAAATATACATTTGTGTAAGAGATGATTCACCCTAAATTAACAAATTCCATTAAGTCCAAGAAGAAATGAAAATGAAGCCTATACATATTTTTGTTCATGGTAATATAGTATGTTATACTATATTATGTTAGTATGAGACATTGATTTGCATTTCAAAAGAGGTTACGCCTATGTCACAACAGATTGCAAACTGTTTTTGTACCTTATGCGTAATCATTTACAGGTTTGTTGGTTCCAACTTGCTGTTACCAGTGAGCATCCATGTTTCTTAAATTAGGCCAAGACAGGTAGTAGTCCTGTCAGAAAAGTGTTAAAAACTGACCTGATTAAGCTGTGAATTGTGAAGTATTTGTGGGTGAAAGGTCTGAGTCTGAGAAGCTTCCTGGGAAGAGCTTGAACATAAAAGGTTACATCCTCTGTGTAAGATGTCCTTCAGATGAAGGTTTGTCTTAGATCTGGTTGCCAGCTGTGAGCCTTTGCTTGCCAATCCCAGCACCTAGTTAGTTGGATAAAGTGAGAACGAAGCTGCTTGGAAATTAGCTGAAGTATAGGTAGTTGTAAGGATCATTTTCTTATCTGTGTATGCCTTTCTGTAAACCTGTTAATTCTTAATGTTTTAATTATAATAAGTAAATTGCTTCATTACTTCTACATTAACATGTCTTGGGTGTCCAAGCTGTTTTCAGGTTAACTGACAAGCTCGAGGTGTGATATGGTGAGCCTTAAAATAAGGGACCCGGACAAGTCTTGTATTCTGATACTCACAGCACAAGATGCCAGCCTGCCTTGGGAGCAAGGCTGCTTCTCAATTAACTATCGGAGATTTTGAGGCTGGTAATGCACGCTGCTGGTGTGGAAGATGCCTCTTGTAGCCCACCAGCTAGCCCTTCGGCACGCGGCTGCAGCAGCAGGGAAACCCTCCAGATGCCCATTCAAGGGTGCAGCGCCTGTCATAAGCGAGGTGTGGGTGTAATCCCTCTAGTTACATTCATGAGTAGATTTGGCCGTTCCTCTGATATAGAGTAAATTAGTGATCAAAGTCAAAGGCTTGTTTTATATAAACTTTTCTGGCAAGTTACTAAATTGGCATACATTACTGCTGAGTTAGTTACTTACTGATACTTACTGATGAGTTAGTGACCTATTGATGAGATCATAACTGATAAATTGCTAAATTGGTAAGATTCATTCCTGTACATTGATGCTTTTTTTCTAAGGCAGTGCAGTCAGGTAAATTTTTAAGTTTATGCATATGAAGCTGTATATTAAGAGGCTTACCAAAATCCTAATAACACTCAACACAGTTTCAGCTGTTAGAAATGCTACTTTTGTCATTATTTTGAATGTTTTTTATTTTCCCCGGAATCAGAGGAAATGATTATTTTTTTCATTAAAAGGAGATGATAAAACAGATAAATTAAAAGAATAAAACAGGTACTGAAAAAATCTTTTAGATTTTTGAAATATTATTTTACTATATATGTGAAGTTTTTATTTCCTTATGTATTATTACATGACCGTAGTAGTAATAGTACACTTTTGTGTTATTCTGACATGATCGTAATAAAATGTTCTCTTCTATTTTTATTTTAGTACATTTCTGAAGTCACTGTGGACAGCTGCTGCTAAGTAAAATCTCATCTCTTTTTTTCTCAAGAATGTCTCTTGGTCATAAAAACAGCTTGACAGAACTCTTATGTAGATACATCTATTTCAACTGCAAACACACAGCATGATCAAAAGTAAATCTAAGATTTTTTTTCACTGTAAAAAAGGTAAAATGCAGTACAAAATTGTGAAATCCTTGATTTCTTAAAACAAAACCTTAAACTTGAGATGCATTTTCCCATGGAAGTTTTCTTCTAAGGCAAAGTGTTTTCCTACAGATCTTGCTTCAAAATTGTTCCATCCCTCTTCCTTCCTTTATCTTTCTCCCTTCACCTCCCACAAAAGTGAAAAAAATTTTAGTAGCTCAGCACATAAAAATAAATCAAGGATCCCAGACAGTGATTAGAAACCCATCTCCTAATGAAAAAAAAGGACATTGTGGAACCACATCAGCACGCTGTTACAGCGTTATGCATTAGGACATCATAGGTATAGTGGCTGTTCTGACTTAGGGAAGAGTGTTGAACACAGTTTATCTGTGACACAGCTTTATTTCACATTCTATGTAGATATTTCAAGTTCTACATAGAATTCAGAGCTACTTCTCAGATGTTACATGTCACAGCATCTGCTCTTTGGACTATTGCATTTCTGTACGTTACAGCCATGGTCCCGGGTTCTTGGAGTGCTGCAGCTGTTCAGTAAATACAAAGCACTACAATTACAGTCAGTTTTATTTCTCCTGTATTTAGTTTCTAGGGGGGGAAAAAAAGTCTTCATGCACTGCCCTCCCCAGCTTCCTCGTTGAACATATGTGCTTTTCAAGCAGCAGTTCTAACTACATGACAATTTTCTCATGGTTTCTATGTTTTGATGCTGCTGTGTTTATGACTATCGAGCATTTACCTTTTCTCTGCCTTCTAGACTCTTTAGACTAATTCTAGATTATATTCTAGAATTCTTATTTATATGAACAGAATATTATTCACTTCATTTCATTCCTATTTGCAAAATATCTATTTTGGCATAAAAGTGATTAATAAAAGTTTATAGATGTATTCAGTATACAGCTTTTAATTTTTGTGAAAAGTATGTTGACAAACTTTTTGTTACATTGTTTTGGTTCTTCCTCAGAGCACAAAATGCTGTCAGTAGTCAGTGATACATTTAAATGTTATGAATCCTTTGAAGGAAAGGATTTTGTTTTGGATTTTAAGGAAAGAAACTGAAAACAGAATCCAGAAATCTCAAATTCCAGGGTGTAGAATCACATTGACACTTTTTCAGGTTATTATGAACCTACAAAGCTTTCATTCTGCAGCAATATCCAGCATGAAAATCTTTGCCTGGATAATGAAAGGTATTGGCAATTGCAAGGTGAGTCTTAGGAAAAGAATCAGCCACACCATCACACAACATTAGCGATGGACATGATCATCTTCACCAACTATTATTAAAATATATATCTTTGAGTCTAAGTGCAGTCTTCTTTGTGCCTTTTGGCAGTGATTTCCATGGCCTGCCTGCGTGGTAAGTTCTTTTCTTTCGACTGTTATCAGCTTGCTGCATTTTAAGCACTTTGAGCATTCTCTTGTTCCTGTATTGCGAGGTAAGCTTTGGATTATTTTTGTCTTTAGTTTTTCACTGTTAAGCTGTATGATTCCTTTTATTCGTCTTTTTTGAAGACAAGCACACTCTTCCTCCTTGCCCCTACTTCTTACTCTAATCCCTTTGCTGGACAGCTTTTAAAGAAAAGGTTTTACCAACATTTTCTACTTACCTGAGATCTTGCAAATGAAACCAGTTTCACTTCACTTAAAAGCTGAAACTACAGCTGAAAAAATATGCTGCAGCATGATGCGTATTCTAGTGTCTGTTGTTCCAGATCACAGAGCCAGATGCTACTGAGATTGTTACTCAGTTACAGCACTAAGAGAACAAACTTGTGTATACCACATTGGTACAACTCAGGTACTCTAACTTATTCTGCCATTCAGAGTGAGGACTCTTCTCTGTGAAGCCTTCAAAGAGAAATCAGCAGCTGAAGAAAGTGATTTTTGTGTTTCTTATTTCTTTGTTTTTGGATGGAAATATAACTTCATATAATTTCCTAGCAAAAGCTGGTTTTGAAGCCACACCAACTTAATAAAGCACTTCGCAAAACACAGTTTTGTTCAAAATTGGCACTTTGAGATTCTCTGTTTCGGATGACTTCTTAGTTAAATTTCAGATTTTCACGCTCTTATAGAATGAAATGCCACTGAAAGAAAGTTTTCTTTTGTTTCTTTTTATTTTTTTAATCTATTTTTTATTATTCCAAAGAGTATATGCATTATTTGTGTCTGGCTCTACTAGCAGCTTAAGAACGCAATAGCAGCTTAAGATCTAAATAGCATCATAAATGTTTACTGTTGGAAGAAAATCCAGGGTTTCACTTCATAAGTCCCACTGGTGTAAAAGGGTCTAATCATTTAAAGACTTCCAGCAGGGCAATGCATTCCCAAGTTCAACATGTACTCCTAAGTCTACATATGTGCTGTTAAGAGAAGCTTGTTTATTCAGTAAGCATAGCCTTCCAGTTAAAATACAGTCTTTATGTCCCATTACTGTTTTTACTTGCATCTGGTGTACAAATTGGTTTTTGTTTACCATTTGTGTACTTTCACCTTTTACTTGAGGAGTATGAGGCTTACAGAAGATCCAGGGTGCCTTGTGAGCATTGTAGTACAAAGGACCGAAAGCTTTTTCTTTCTTTCCTTATGGAATTCAGTGTTGAAACTGAGGCGTGTAAGCACAGTTGTTGAAAAGCTTCTGTTGTGAGCAGAACTTGAAAAGAAAACAATACCATAGCAAGTCACTTGTTATTTTATTGCTTCTCCCTGTGCAACCTGCTTTTAGCTGTTTATTTTATGCTGATTAAACAGACTCCTTTCATTAAGTGCACTTCCTTAGATATTGTTTCTTCTGCAAACATGGCAAGTGCCAAAAATAAGTCATTTTTTGAGCTTGGTTCAACCTGAACTTTTGCTAAGCCATTCCCATGTACTCTGTAAATAATAAATATAATATGATTCCATTAACCTAATCATCCTAGCACAGAAGGACGATATTTGACCAAGTCAAAAACACATTTGGCAATACAACCTGGAGACAAATAGCAGCTGGTTGGTGAAAGAAAGACAGACAAAGATAGGTGAAAACTTTTCAGACCACCTCTTTTTATTCATCCTTCACATCACCTCAGACTTTTTCTGAAGTTAGAAAATATTCCTTGTGTTGTTTTCTTTTTTTGGGGGGTGGGGTGGGGTGGAGAGTTTTCTATCATTCAAGGTAATATTTGTTTCCATTATTCAGAAAAATGGAATACTGTGGTATTCTGTAGTGCTGGGCAGATGCCCACTCACCCCCAAAGAGTTATTTCAGGTCTGACAGGGAAAGTTAATTAGCTAGCCATGAGCTCTGTCTTGCAGAACCACTTGGGTACTTCTGCACAACACTCCTCGTTGTGTCAGGTTTATTCATGGTGGCAGCATGCCTCCCTGGCTCTGCGCTGCTGCAGGACAGGACTGTAGCGCCAGGCATTTGTCTTTTCTTCCTGCTGCAAACCTGTCCTCCCCGCTGAGTTTGACCAAGCCGAGTTCTGTCAACCGGGGGGCCGAGATGGCTCCCAAATTGGTTCAGTGTTGGCTGTCACACACAACTGTGCTTGGGCTTAATAAGGATGACATGGGGCCAGCACAGGTGTCAACAGCTGTTCTAGTAACTGGTAAATGGCTGAGCTATTATGTATTCGTTCTTGTTGAATATTACCTTGCCGTGTATACTCCCACCATTGTGGCTGTGGGTTTCAGAAGGACTTCCTGAAGATTTTAATTTAAGAAGGAAAATAGTGTTACTTCGTATCTGAATTCCTTTCACTCTTGGAAAACATTGAGCACCCTGACCTTGATCCAGCCCATTGTGTAAATACATGCTGGTCTGGTGGTTCTCCTTGCCTGTTGATTAGAGAGATTTCAAAGCTCAGAACTGAAGAAAACAATGCAGCTAGCTGTTTCCTTGTTGCCAGCCTCACCTCAACCATTTAATTTTTAGCACTGCCGGGGGGGGGGGGGGGAGCTCTCCAAGCCCCTTTTCTCTGTTTTTTCACTACCAAACACCTGACTTCACAAGGTATTCATCACAGCCCNGAAAACAATGCAGCTAGCTGTTTCCTTGTTGCCAGCCTCACCTCAACCATTTAATTTTTAGCACTGCCGGGGGGGGGGAGGGGAAGCTCTCCAAGCCCTTTTACTCTGTTTTTTCACTACCAAACACCTGACTTCACAAGGTCTTCATCACAGCCCTTTGTAACAAATCAAAGCATGGAAAGTTTTGTTTCACACTGACTCCTGAATGTTTATGCAGGAATAACTATAAGGTTTTGACTACCTCTGTTAGATTGGATGGGTCTCGATTCATACTTTCCTTTTCAATTCACACTGAGATTTTTACAGCAAAAGAGGTTTATATAAGGATGCATCAAGAGGTTGAGTTGGTATGTGTTATTCTTCAAAACTAAGTAGTTGCATGTCTTGTTTATATTAAGTAGGCCTGTTATAGCCAGGTAGTATATGGTCCAGAAAAACAGCTTAAGGACAGGTCACCAACCTTAAACATTTTAAGCAAGCCTTTCACACTTTGTTCTCCTATTTTATATATTTACAAAATACAAACTCCTAAACTGCATCTGGACTCACAATTAGTGTGTGCTTCCTGCCATGTTTCTGTTGTTGTAATGGTAATTTAACCTAACACCTAATTACTAACTATACCTGTTCTTGATAACCCTATGTATTCTTGTGTGTGTGTGTGTGTATATATATGTAATATATATATATTCAAATCTAGCAATGGTAACGTACCTTTACTTTTCTATTGATACAAAGAAGTGTTTTTTGCGTAGTCCCATGGGTAACAGGGATCTTACTGTGATGTCTGCAGTTGAATTGTTTTATTTTAAAATGAATGAGTTTTTTATTTTAGGCTTTTCAGATCTAAATTTTCTTAATTCCTATATTCCAGTTTCTTTAGTGCTTAAAAAAAAAAGTCAGCAAGTCATTAAATCAAAGTGAAAGTGTCCCCTATAATAATACATTTCTTGTAAAAGAATTTTGGGGGTTGTGTTCATTCAGCAAACCCCAAACTAGTGTTTATAGGTTGATGTATTCTTGAAGTCACACTGAAATACGTCCAACAGAAACTCAAACACATCTAAGAAGCATTGAACCATTGTTTTATTTATTTTCCTGGCTCTATACTACAGTAAATAAGAGCTGCTCGATTGTTTTGTAGTTCAAGTAGATTTTAGAGCAAGAAGTACTGGATCCTTAAAACTGTGTGCAAGAAACTTTGCACGTAACAGGTCTGTCAGATAAGCCAGCTGAAAACAATAGGTAGACTGTATAGCTTTATGTTTAGCCATCCAGTCAAACATAGACACATAGTGGAGAAGATACAATGTAATATGTTGAAAAATAAATAATGGGTTTTTTTTGGTTTAATTCTCCTGTCAAGATCAGTAATAGTTTTACTTTAGCTTTCACAGAAATGATGTTTAGGATAATCGGGAATTATTTAAAACTAGCACTACGTGTTATTATCAAGCTATCTAGGGTAGAAGAAATATTAGTATAAATTCATTAATGGTAATGAATAAAACATCTGATAAAAACTGTATATATTTTTTTGCAGCCACCTTCCTTCATATATTTTTCAAAAATGGTCTTAGTAGCACAAGTTCCTGACTGAGCAAAAATTGCATTTTGAAATACTTCTTACTTGCATGAATCAGAAATTTGGAAAGTCACTTGTTATCAGTGCATCACTAGTACATAGAAATGAAATGCAAGGTTCCTGCCCTCCTCTTTCACTTTCCTCCCACACACTCTTGTCTTCTCTATCACTGTTTTTCTTTGCCTGCCTCTGGCTCATTGGAGAAGCCCAAGGCTGTGTGTGTGGAACAGAGCAAGTTTGTCAGTGCTGAAGTGTCTGTCAGAGAGGTTATCTAGTCTTAGCATTATCAAAAGTCATTAAAACCTGTCAGGACAGTAGGAACAATATGAGGGCAGTCCTGCAAAGGCTGGGATGCTTTGGGAACGGAGCGGGGTGTGAGGAGAGGATGTGGTGCCCAGGGCTGGGATGTTGTGGGGCATCGTTAGGCATGAGGCGCAGCAGAGGTCAGTGGAGAGGAGAAAGGGGTTTGTGGCTACCTTGCTCATGTTAACTTAGTCTAACTGCTCAATCTATTTATTGAGTCTCTATGGGACCAGGGTAAAGTCACTCTTGTTCCTCATCTTCAATGTGACAGTAATGACAGCATTTCTGTGATGAGTGAATGTATCCCAGATACAAAACACTGTGAAAGAGATGAGTAATGTTATTTTGTTTGGGATTTAAGATGGAAAGAAGGAACTTTTGGAACAGATCTGAGGAAAGTTAGCCACACACATGCACATGAGGAAAAAAAAAAGGAGTCTCACTCATTTACTGACCTCTTAACCCTGTGATATCCAAAAAGTGTCCCACAGTTCTGTACAACTTATCTCCCTACTGTAGAAGAAATGTCTTGATGAGTGAAATGAAATTCATCGAGAACTATGCTAATACTTCTAGAGCAAGATGAGCACTCCTTGCTGACATCTTCAACAGAGCTGGTTGGGAGATGCAATTTGTTTTACATTTAGATACTTTAAGAAAACCTTATAGGACACTGAAAAACTAAAAGGAAATCTTTAGTTCTGTGATTTTGGTGTTTTCCCCCCCTTCCCTCTCCCCTTAAATACTGGAGATCCCTTTTTAATCTGTACAGCAAAATGTAGTATTTCCATTTTAACTACCATATTTTTCTAGCACTGTACAAAAGTATATAAACAGACATGCTCTTATTCTAAAAAGCTCTGAACAGACTGTTGAAGTTTCCCCTCCCATTTTACTTGCCTGATTTATAGCTAGAGTTGGCAGCTAATGCCTATAGCTAAAGTTTCTTAACACTTTCTGTTACTAGGTCTGTTTTCAATTGCTTATAATTTTGCTAGCTTCAGCTGCTTCCTAGTGTTTTTAGACCTTTTGGCTTGGCCAGTGGTTTTGAGCTTTTATGATACTGGTGAGTTACTTCAGAAGTTTTATGGACCTCATCCTGAGCTGATCTAAATTTGTGTAACTGAAACACTGGGCTTAGCTACACTTTCCTGGATGTAATGCTACAGAAAGAAGCCCAGCTGGTTTTGTTTATTTTTCAGAGAGTTGTGATGTGAATGAGAATGAGACAGACAGTAAGGAAGATGGAAGGAAGTTGGGCTGGAAACTCTAGTCATGACATGTAGTAACTTCTTTCTGTTATTCTGCCTTTTCGTGTTGTATAAGCATGTGGATTCTATTTGACTGTAGCCAGCTCTGCCCTTCATCAGGCTTAAATTTCTTGCTATTGTAAAAGCAAGCTTGAGGAGGTTATCCTCAAAAAGGAGAACTTCAGTAAGTAACCTAGTGCATTTTTCTCTAAACTCTTATACAGAGGAGGCAGAAGAAAGAGTTGCCTCCTTTATTCGAGCAGTCCTGCATTTGTTATCCGCCCCCCCCCTCC
>VXAL01013743.1:74024-104353 GCA_013399475.1 Chauna torquata | reverse complement strand
CCCAAGATTGAACTCCCCTGCCTGCTGTAGGAGTGGCTCCTCTGGGATACCTGAGTTTCTGCCACTGATGTGCAATAACACAAAGTCTGTAGCAGGAGGTTGCCCTTCAGTGTGAGTGCCAGAGAACAGCAGCACACTTGCAGCAGCAGATGCTGCAGTCAGAACATGACTGGTGTAGCAAAGTGGAGCAACCCACAGTGACAGCAGTAAAGCTGCACACACACAGAGGGTTCACATTTACTGCCTTAAAGGCGATTGCAAGATTTTTCTTAATTTTATGAACAGAAATAATATGAATGATAACTTAATCAGAAGGATTTGAGTCCTGCAACAACGTTTTAGCTTAACAAAGTGTACCTAATCACCGTGCATGTTGCTAGTTCCACTCAGATACAATGCTTTATTTCTGTTGAGCTGACCCTTATTTTGGGTACCTGACACAATTTGTAGCTAAACTGGCCATGGTAAAAATAAGGTCTAGTGTCTTGCACAAAGGAAAAAGTAATCTGTCTTGTTCAAGAGCATGAAACTCTTCTGACCCAACATCTTCCTTTTAACACTGGTCTGCATGTTGCATGTGCCTTTATTAGACTTTTACATCAAGAAATCAGAAGTTCTGAAAAATAGTGTTTTTACTAAAAATCATATGCTTGCCTTCAACACGCTTGTTTTTTCTTCTGGAAATTTTAATTCTTTTTCTTTTTTTTTTGTGAATAAACCCTCTAAGTGTCTGATAGAAAGCAGATGAATGGTGTCAGGGAAAAAAAAACATTTTAACCAGATCATTGTTTTCCAGTGAAAAATGGAGGAATACTTCACTATATTTTTGCTAACTGATCAATCGTTACCTCCTCAGGTTCTCAGTCCTCAGGACACATTTTGGTTTCTGTGACTCAGTTTCACCATCTTGAGATTTGCTTGATAATTAACCATGCACCTTAATATAAACATGTCTTTACCATTCAGTTGTTTTTTTGTTTTTGTTTTGTTTTTACCCTTTAATGCAAATAGGAATGTTTGCATTGAATATTCCTCTAAACTGTATTTGGTATGGCATTCAAAAGTATTATGCATTTTTAAACAACTTTAATGCCTATCTCCATTTTCTCTGTGATTTCAGCTTTTGGACTTTATCCTGTTTTCTCATCATCTCTTAGTTATCTAAAAACAGTACTCTGTTATACTGAGTCTGTGCTTACTCTATTACAGGCATTTATGGGCTACAGCTAAGCAAGTCTCTGTGTAGTACACTCTATTTAATTTCCAGTACTTCACTGAAGGTGTCAGTATTTTCAAGGAGACTCCAGTGTTGCTGAAAATGTGGCAGTCTTATGTAGTCAGTACTATGGCTAAAATCACATGCAAAAATTTAAAGAGGATACTTAATTAAATCCTTAATTAAAGTTCAGTTTACTTATCTGAGCTCTTAGTAGGGCATGTGTAGTTAGTAATGCAGTAATGACACCTGATTGTTTCATTTTTCTTTACAAAAATGGCTGGGGGTAGGGGTTGGAAGAAGGACTGAAGCAGCAGCTTTTTATTCATGTCAAAATCTGTTTTAGTTCGACCATATTAGAGATGGTATGTTCTGTTGCATTAGGTAACTTATTAAGAAAATTGATCCAAAGAAAGAAAAAAAAAGACATACAAAAACCCCAGCCAGATTATATTTAACCTGAGCCCATTTTTGAGCACAGTTCTCTGCATGGTGTCAGCCACAGCTGCCCTGGCCCCACTGAGGATGTGCTGCTTTGGTTAGTACTGTTGCTGCTTGGCAAGCTGAGGTTTGAGCACTGCACAAAAGCAATTTCCAGACAGTGGGTTTGCTTAGACCAACAAATCAATACTTTGATATTATCTGTGCATCCAGCTGTTCCCACTCTACTCCCCAGGAGAGCCAGTACCACAGTAATCTTTACAAGTCGTGCAACTTTGTAGAGGAAAAATGTTTGAATTACTTGGAAGAGTAGTAGAGCTACTTCTCAGGAGACTCTCTTCAGATCTAAGACCTCATGAATGCATTCAGGATTGCATTAGATTTTTGAAGAAGGCCACCATTTCAGTTTGGTCTTTCAAAGACTGTTGCAACTTTTCCAAACATTCATCCTGTTTTACTCACCCTTCACCATCGAGTTCCGATTCTTCCCCCCCACTTCCCCTGCCCCCTCATAAACTCCTGGTACTGGTTAGTGAATACATCTTTTAGTGAAATAATCAATGCCTATTACTCTGCATGGATGCAGAATTCACACCTTTGGGTTCAGACAAGCTGAGCTAGCAGGATGCAAGATGGGGCGGCTTTATCATCCCTCAATTGCTACGTGTCAAGGCCTACTGTCACACTACATTTCAACGTTTGAATGCTATCTTAAACTGTTTTTTCTGAGAGTACGTTAAAAAGCAACTTCAGAGTACAGTAATGCTCTGACAGCATGCAGCAATGTGCTCTTGATAGCTGAGCTCCTGTTACCAGCATATTCTATTTGCTTGTTCTCAGCTATTGAAATTAAGTGAAATTACAGTGTAACTGGACAACACGGGTGTAGCTGATCGCATGGTTCACTGTCATGGAAAGGGATAGTCCTATTTTCCCCTCCATCTGTTCCTTATGCTGTCCTGATGCTCAGATGTGAGTCCTAGGTAAACTAAAGCAGCACAAAAGGGGACAGAAATGTAATATAAGGGGGAGGGCAAGGAGGGTAGATTTCTGCTACCGTGGTGAGCCACATCAGCTTGCTGTTAAGTCAGATTAATACCGCAGTCAGTGCAAGAGAGGCACAAGAGCATTTATCTGGGAGTAACAGAGAATCAGGAGACAGCAAAGAGGTGGACTGCCCCTTTCGGTAGTCTTTTAGGTCAGCTGAGCCGTCTTGCCTGCCATCACTCTGAATTTTATAGTCTTTTTATGCCGACACAGACATGCAAAGTGGATAGAGTTTGACCCACAATCTGGCCCTTCATGTTCTTGAGAAAAGTCTCCCAGGAGGAATGGTATTTGAAGGAGAACGCAAGACGACTCTTCTAATGGACCATGAAGTGCTGACAGGCTGCTTTTAAAACAAACAAAAGCCCAAACCATTGAAAATCCCTGCTTCTCATATGTTTTTGGATCTCAACTCCTCAAATGTGTGTAGATGTCATACATAATATTACACTTTGAGAATGTTTTAGGTCATCAGTCTGTTACTTACAGGATTAAAAAAATTGTCTTAAAAGATATTATGATCTGTCTGGACGGCTGGTGAAAATGTATCCCTCTTACAGTTAATCTCTACATCTGCCCCCATAGAATGCTTTCATGTGATCTGCCCATGTTGTTTTTTAGGCTTATGTGACTGATGTTAGATAAAGATTATATAGATCAAATGGGCAAGAAGTATTATTATTTTACATANAGAGGATAATTATCTTCTCCTGCACAGTCAGTTACATAAGAAAGGTTGAACTCATCAATATGAGAATATTGCCCCAAGTTATAAAGTGAAAAAAGTAGAGGGTTGAAACTAAGAACAAAGGCTTGTCAGACTAAAGTAGATACAGCTGTGCCTACAATTTTAATACTGTTCTTAAGGAATTATGTTAAGACTTCTAGAAAAAGAACCAGGTGATCACCAAAGTGGACACTTCTGGAATGTAGAAATACAGCAATAGTGGAAGTTTTTAAAGTGAATTTGAATGGATCATTCTTGCTTAGGTATGTTATACTACCTACTTCTTGTATTTTGAACACTGGCACTCGGTCAGCCACAGCTCGCTGTAAGCCTAACGTCTGCGAGCTGCAGTAGCTGTTGAGATGTTAGAACATGCATCAGTTGCTGTGAGCATCCCTGCCCTAAAACCTCAGTTGTGTGAGTGTGGTAGCTGTTATTTGATGCAACAAAGGTTTTAAAAGAAAAACGTCTTCATCTCCTACTGTTTTTCATATGTTTTAATAACATTAAGTGATTTCCTGAGCTACTTCCATGGTAAGAATAGTTGGTAAGTCAACACATGCAAAGCATAGGAGGGATTCTGCCTGAGAAAATCTCTTGCAAAATCCAACTAATTTTGCATGCAATTAAGATGGTATTGCCCTTTCTTAGTACTAGTCAATATGATTGATGGCTTTCTTTCAGGGCAGTCGATTTGCTTTATTGAAAACTTTTAAACAGTGACTGATAACTACTTTTTTTTTTAACTGACAGAGCTTAAAGAACTGCCAGAAGGAAGTATTGAGTATAAAATAACATTTTGAAATTAGAAATTGTACTAAAAAGTTTCATGGAAACAGTAAATCGCTGTACATTCTTTTGCAGAAAGGTTATAACTAGAAAGTTTTAAGTCTTTGTGACAGTACATTGGGATTCTTTTTTGTTTGATATCTGTTAGGATGTACAATGATTATTTTAAATTCTTATTGTCAGTTAATGTGCTGTAGCAGCATTCAAAATAAAGTCAAAATGTTACTGCTTAAAACAGTAACACAATTACCTGTCAGAAAACAAAGCGTGTAATTCCAGAGAATATTTTTAAAAGTGTATGATTTATGTGGGCAGAAGGTATTTTCAAAAGCATGAGTGATAGAGCAAACCAAATTCTTGTGGCTGTGGGATGTAGCTATCCAACCAATATACAATCTTCTCAAGGTCTGTCTGTGGCATGAGTTTCACTGACACAGGCTATTCAAGGCAGGAAGACACCTTTGGAGATAGGCTGGTCCAACCACCTGCTCAGAGCAGGGTCAACTACAGAAGGTTGCTTAGGGCCATGTCCAGTTGGGTTTTGATTATCTCCAAGGATGGAGACTTCTTCAGGACTTCCTCTTACTTAAAATGCACTTTGTTCATGCTACTGGTTATTGTAAATGCTCTTGTAAGGAGCTTATCTCTCCCTAGGTATCCTGTATTGAATTCAGGTGACAGACTTAAAAATGAACAGTTCTGCCTGGGAACTAGACAGATTCTCGTAAGTTTTATGTTCCTTTGTACCTTTTCTAAATTGTACCTGGCATCCTTCTGTGGGCATGCAGTTTCACAGGCGGATGGGATCTCATTAAAGGCAGAGTGGACCACTGGAGAACTCTTCTCTCTCTCCGCTTTGGTTGGCAAACTGGGTTCTTGCCAATTACCCAGTACCAGGCTTAGTACTGTGTGGGTACATCTTCAGCCACATAAGGCATCTGATCCAGCTAAAAACAATATTCTTGGTATCTTTTTTTGTTTTGTTTTGAAGAGAATGAGGTTAGTTTTCAGCTCGATCTGTTTAAAGATTGAAGAGAAGCAGCAGAAGTAGGCTGAGGCTTCTCAAGAAAATTTAACCTAAAACCAGAGACTGCTAGGCTTTTCACTGCTACCTCCTGAGGCTGTTTTTTTTGTTTGATTGATTTTTGTTTTTATTGTTGTTGTTGTTTTATGATATCATTGTGCCCTTCTTACTTGCTAGTCTTGGTGTTCTTACAGTAATCTTCTCCCCTGTGAATTAAGTATGTAGGTGGATGGACCTATTTGTTTACACTTTAGATGCCTTTAGTTTTCATTTCTTTTTGTTTTAAATCCTAGTGTCAGTGTTTGCAAAGAGCTACTGCTTAGGAACACTGGAAACTGAGATACATATTTTTTCACAGATAAATTCTGCTTTAGCAGAGACAATGGCTGGGGGACCAGTTCAGTGGTAGAAATCCACAGTAGGTTGGTTGGTCTTGGCAAAATCCTCTGCTATAATCCTCTGATTCAGGTATCTCTGTGGGAAATGTACTCATACTTCTTTCATAGTCTGCAATGTAATGAAAGCAGGTTTTTTAGTATTACTGTTCAAGTTCAGGGTTTATTTAGGTGATGTTATTAAGAAGGACTTGATAGCGTTTGTAAACTTATTTTAATAACTTCACTGAAATTTAATTTATCAACATTGGTAATATGCTGTTATCATGAAGTAATAGAAGTAGGTGTTATAAAGATGTCAACAATAGCTGCTTCTTCCCTCAGGAGGTGAAACAACATTATGACTGTAGCTTGTGTAATGGTGGCATCAGAAATTATAAATGTGAGGCATTGTATCATTTCAGTTTGACTTCTTGTAGCCCAGGATGTGTAGGTTCAAGTTTTGATGCAACAGAAATAATATGTGATGGTAGGAGAGTCAAGCAATCTTGGCATAAATTTTCTGTAATAAATAAATACATAAATTAGAGATGACAAGATTTTTTTTATCTCACAGTATATTAATTTTGTACTAAATATGTAGTTCAAATTCTGTAGTGTTGAGTGTTGTACAAGATCATGGGTCTGGACAAATACGCTGCTCATGGAAGCATCCGGATGAAAGGCGTGTGGTGGGTTAATGTTGCCTAAGGGCTACAGGTCCACTCAGCTGCTCACTTGCTCTTTTTTCTACAAGACTGAGAGAAAATATGCTGAAAAAACTCACGGGTCTTAATAAAGACAGGAAGATCACTTACCAGTTAACATCCTGGGCTAAAAACAGACCAGAACAGACTTGGGGAAAACTAATTTATTGACAATTTTGGTAGTGAGAAACAAACAAACAAACCATTTTCCCTCTGCCGCCTTTTTCCAGGCTCACCCTCATTCCTGCATCGCTGACTTCTCTACCTCCCCTCCCTGAGCAGTGCAGGGGAATGGGGGCTGTCAGTCCATAACAGCTCCTCTCTACCACACACACTTTTTTCCTGCTCCAGCATGAGTCCTCCACAGACGGCAGTTCCTTCAAGATAAACGTGCTCTAGCATGGGCTAGAGGGCCACAGGTCTTTCAGGGCACATCCACGTGCTCTCTGGTGTGGGATCCTCCACGGGCTGCAGTGTAGATATGCCCTGGAGTGGTCCTCTCCATGGGCTGTAGGGAAATACCTGCTCCACCATGGCCTCCTAAACAGGCTGCAGGGGCACCTCTGCTCTCCCCGGGGTGCCTGCAGGGCCGTTTCTCACACCGTTCCCTCACCCCTCCCTGCCGGGTGGTGTTTGCCCGCTCCTCCCCAGGCTGTTCCCGAGGCGCCCCCAGGGCGGCTGCGGGGCCCGGCCGTGCCCTGCGGTGGGGCCGTTGGAGCCGGCTGGAACCGGCTGTGTCCGGCACCGGGCAGCCCCGGCCTCACCTCACGCACCAGCCCCGCAGCCCCTGCTGCCACCGCATGGGCCTGGGCCCAGCATAAAATGACAGTAGTTCCAATGAAAAATTTAAATCATAAAATATTGTGTAAAAAGATCATGTTTACCTTTCCGCAGATTTTTCAGGGATGAAAGTATGGAGGTTTCTTACAATTTCTACAAAAATGTACTGAACATAGCATAGCAGACAGGTAAGTTTGTGCAATTTAGAAAATTTCCCTACTTTAGCTGACTAAATGTACCAGTCATTTCTGTTTCTAAAAGTAATGTTAGGAAGGTATTTTTATATCAAAAGACAGGTAGCATGCATGCTGCAGATTAAAATATTTTCCTTCATTTTCTGGCTTTCATATGAAACAAATAGTTTTCTGCTTTGAGACATGCAGCGTTCTTTCCTGTGGCTTTTCTTGGCATGTGTTTCCATGACGCTTGGGATGGAGACAGCAGTGAACTTTGTGGAAATTTTGCAGCAGGCATTTTGGTCAGCTGCCTTAGGGAAGGTAAAAAGCCTATGGGAATAGTCGTATGGTATTTCATATGCATGTAGAATTTCCAAATCGTAAGTATAATTTGTCATCTTATTTGTACATATATGAAATAAATACACATATATGATAGTGAAGAGAATATGTATCAATTATGTTGGTATTTGTCCTGCTAGCAACAATTTCAAAGACGGAGAAAGAAGCTACTTGGATAGGTAGGTGTTAGGAAACGTTGTTATTCCCTGTTCTACAATTTCGCAGAACATATGGCTCATTTGTCAGAGTTCCCACTTGTCCTTCTCTGTGTGACATCGCATTGCTAAAAGAGTTGATCAGTGACCTGTACAAATCAATGGACCATCTTTCTGGTATTTGACAGATAGGTATGGATGAGTTGCATGCGGTTAGTCAGTTTGCCTGTATTGCTAACAAATATTCTTGACCACAAGACACCGAAGATCAGAGAATAGGAGGGCTGCTTTTCTGACTTGCACTGTCTTTGTGGCTGTCTCAGCTCCATCAAACTTGCATGCTGAAAGAAAAGGGAATGGCAGTCTGGTGATTTCTAATCTCCTCTGACATCAGTAGGTCCTGTGGTTAAGTATACATGACCAAAGAGAGGTGGAGGAAAAACATTTGGACTTACTGAACAAATGGAGGACACTTTTTGTTTGGAGATACTGCTTCTACTATATCCTTCAAACGTACTTACAGAGAAGTCTACTTTATCTAGGAAAGTCACCTATACAGGAACCATCTGTCTTTTTGTTGCCCTGTATTGTTTACATGTTCCTGGTCTAGTTCTCTGGGATATCGATGTGTCTGTGCTTCCATGACAATTTAACTGTGGAAGCATTACTCTACTGGATAATTAAGCCACTACTTCCAAAGCATCAGAGTATATTAAGGGCTCCATTTTCAGAGATAACTTATCGGTTTGAATTGGGTGAGAGTTCTGACTCAGGGGACAAGGCTTGTTGGGGATTCTTACATTACCTTATTAGACTAGATGACGCAGCTGGAAAATACAGGTTCCTTGGCTCTCAGACACCAAGGTCAGAAACAGCAAACTTCAAGCTAATCACAGAGCAGAAGAATTGCTTCAAGCTTAACTTAATTATATTACGGAATTTGAAGAGAAAACTCTTGTTGGTACTTCTTAGAGCAGAGGTGAATGTGAGCAAGTGGAGACTTGATAAGATCATAGAGAATCTTTAACACTTTTTAAATGAAAAGTATTGAGTAAAATGCTTTTAATAGCAAAACTCTTGCTGTCAGGAAGAATAGCCCTGAGACCAGAAGAGCTACAAAGGCTGGCTTCCTCCTTCTCTGAAGACTTAAACACTCCCATTGATCCCTGTAGCTTAACTCCCTGCCCAATCTCTACTATATTTCTGTTTAAATTCATTATGTTACTTGCCGTATCCTCATATATTACTTAGTAAATTCTTAAGCCATCCTGAAAATGTTATACTTCCACCAACTGTTAATAGCAACAGGATTTGCAACACACTGACACTGTTTGATCAAAGAGAAATCATTTAGACTAAAAAGTTATTACTAGATTCTACTTGTGTCCTGTTATTTATACAGTTCTATAAATACATGTTTTTACAAAAAAAAAAGGGAAAAAACTACTTCATCAGTTACCATCTAAATTATGCAAAGATGAGGTTATTTTAAGGGGAAAAAAAAATGGGGGGGAAAAAAAAGGTGTAGCCTGTTCTAAATGACTAAATCAAACAAAATGCAGATGGGTCTCTGCTTTCCCTCTTGGAAGAATTAGGGAGGCAATATCAAGCAGCCATAATTTTTTGTTTACTTAGCTTGGTCATGTAAAGACATTAGTTTTCCTAGTTGTTTAAATAACTAATCTGAAGAAGGCATATTTTACTTAGAATCGTAGAATTATAGACCGGTTTGGGTTGGAAGGGACCTTAAGGATCACCTAGTTCTAACCCCCCTGCCATGGGCAGGGACATCTCCCACTAGACCAGGTTGCTGAAAGCCCAATCCAGCCTGGCCTTGAACACTTCCAGGGACTGGGCATCCACAACTTCTCTGGGCAACCAGTTCTAGTGTCTCACCACCCTCATAGTAAAGAATTTCTTCCTTACATCTAATCTAAATCTCCCTTCTTTTAGTGTAAAGCCATTCCCCCTTGTCCTATCACTACACTCCTAAACAGAGAGTCCCTCTACAGCTTTCCTATAGGCCCCCTCTAGGTACTGGAAGGCCGCTGTAAGGTCTCCCTGGAGCATTCTCTTCTGCAGGCTGAACAACCCCACCACTCTCAGCCTTCCTTCATAGGAGAGGTGCTCCAGCCCTCTGATCATCTTCATGGCCCTCNNGGGGGGGGGGGGGGGGGAGAGTGGAAGAAAAATCCATATATCAACTTACACTGGGAGAAGAGTTAGTTCTTCTGACTTGCAGGCTCTAGACTACACAAATGTTAGCATAGAGTATATCTGATGTTATCCAGAAGTAACAGAAGCTATTTTTACTACATCATTAGTGGATATTTCATGTCTTGCTTTATAAAGAATTTTTACATCTCTTTATTTTTGAGATTATTTTTCTACCCATAGTATCAAGGAGGCAAAAAAACATAGAACTTGTTTTTCAGTATACTGTTTTTCAATATACTGTTAGCATTCCTTCTAGAAACTGATCTGCTTTACAGGATTCATGTCTTTTTAGAAGATATTATCATACACAAGAGAGCCAGAACCACTTTAGTAGTGTTACTGTTGCTTCATCTTTGCAGCAATATTGTTATTCATATATATATGTGCATGCATATAAATATCCCATCAGCAGAACTGATGGGAGAGATTGATGGCATCATGAAATGCAGTCCTGATTCATCGCAGGGCAACTTAATGTATAATTTCTTTAAAATTATACATTATTTTAAATTATAATTTCCATAAGAACTGGTGGCAGTATATTATCACACACTTATGAGAAAAATGAGCAGTGTGGCTCAAAAGAGCTGGGCAATTAATTAAATGATATGCTTGTTCATCTTGCAGGTCAAGCAGTTAATTGTGCCAAGAATTGCTTTGAAATCATGCATGCCTCAACTTAGACCTTTTGCCTCCCGAGAGAATTCCTCAGGTCTTACTGAGTATCACGCTTCCTGTGGATGCCAGTCTAATGCTAGCTAATCCTATTAGCAAGTATAATAGATACAGTGATATCTGGAAATCTGAATCTATATTCAGTAGTACTGCACACCAGTGTAGGACAAAATTGAAATCTTTGTGGCTTCCTGAATGTGAGAGCAAAATATGATTCATAGTTAAAATTAGTGCCATGTGCTCCAATAATTCATACTTCACAGGTCAGAGAAATAACTGCAAGCTAGTATTAAAGATTTTTCAGCTACTTTGTATATTTTAAATATACAGTGAATCTTGTGTTTGAATGGGTTCCATGCTTTTCAGGTCCCTATACTCCTATATGTATAGGAGTCTACTTTTCCAGTGCAGTTTTCCTTTTGGATTTGATATTTTTGTATAAATCTGTATCAGAAAGGGGTAGCTGATAAGAATTGGTTTGAATTTTTTTCTTTGTTTTAAAAGGTGGAAAAAAATTCCTTCAGTTTCTGAATGTTGAATCTTGAATCTTCAGGAAATGTTCAGACAGTGGAAAGCAGTCTACAGTCAATGATAGCTGACCCTTTATAGGCTTTCGTCCGTCCTTGAAACGTAGACGGTCTAACCATGACCCCACCCAGTCATCAGCAGTGTCAGTAGAGCAATGCAAAGATCAGGTCCAGTTGAGTTGTAGGGTTCATTTTAGAGAAGTTCGTAGTCGTAGAGACTATTCAGAAAGATTCACGTGGAATTGTAATATAAGTATTCTGCTGCAAATGTATTAATATTGCTTATTACTTGTAGTCCAGCATATTGCACTTCAAGCATATTTTATTATATTATTTATTATATTTATTACATTTATTATATGTGCTTTTTTGTGAAGAACTTGAAGTTGGTTGACACACATAATTTCAAGTTACTAAATATTGCTATTGACCAAAATACATTTTTATGCAACTACTCTTATCAGAAGATTGGGCAGATTTAAAATAAATAAAAAAATCCTGAGAGAATTGCTCAGAATCAATATCTACAGTTTTGTAAATATTTGCAAGTGATATAAAAGTTTCCTCAGGTCCAAGTAAGCCAATTGTTAAGTATGTGAACCATTAAGAGTCCTCAAAACAATGGCAAATGGACTTGTGCCTGTCACAACAAAATGACTATGTATTAGATGAAGAATGTACAAGGCAGATGTAGCCAAGGACGTTTGGCTACACCCCAGCTGTTGCAAAGATTTTTTCTCTCTTTCTTCAAAGCAAGAAAAATGATTTTCAATATTCCTTCTAGAAACTGAGATCTTCTCTGCTTTACAGTATTCATGTCTTTTCAGGGGATGTTATCATACACAAAGATCCAGTAGGATCTTGAGATCTGCTACAATGACTTCAAATAACACAATGATGTATATTAATATAATATATACACCTAATTTGTAGGAGAATAGAAGGCTTTCTTCCCTTTAAGCCTGCTGTTAGATAAACGATTTCTGTGTTTTTAAACAAAATTAACCTCATTTAAATGAAATCCACTTTCTAATGTGGAAGGAGGAATATGTCGTGTTGCTAATGCAATGATCTTTAAATAGTGTGAAGGCTTCCAAATAATAAATATAGATACTTGTGGCATAGACATTTCCAAAAGTGTTGCATAGGGTTTCTTTTACCAGCTCTGTAAAAGTGAAAAGGATTTTCTATCTTTGTAATGCTTTTCAAACTCCACATTCAACGGATAGGGAAAGCAGATTGGTTTTCCAAGGATCTTCTGCAGAAAGTCCTTCTTTCCTGGTATCATGACCTCAAATTATTACTTGAATACCACAAACATCTCCAAGCCTTTGTAGGCCCTTTAGTACAGGCTGTACATGTAGTAACCATTTCTGTACAAAGCCTTCAGATTGTAAATGCATTAAAAAAAAAAAATGGAAGGAATGGAAAAGAAAGCAGCTGAAGAGGCTAAAAAATTCCACTTGTATATTAGTGACATTTACTGACAAAATTATTTGTTGAAAATCTTCCATGATAATATTTTAATGATAAAGTTCATTTATTTCAAAACTAGCCTAGCTAGCCTTATGTAATATGCGGTAAGAACTTCCACTATTCTCTCACACATTCAAGAAAAGGAAAAAAAATAAATAAAAATTACAGTTTCACTTTTTCATGAGATCATTTTGTGTAAGACAACATAGCCCTAATAATTATCCTCATTTCATATAAGAAGAAGCTAAAGAAGATCAGTCAGGTATTTACTTCAGGTAATTGTCAGGAAAGATTCCATACCTGATTCTTTTCAGACCTGACATTTACTTACGCACCAGAGTCATAGCTTCTGCAAATGAACATGAATTCAGTCAAAAAAAAAAAAAAAAATCATTCTCTGGCCTTTTGCAGTTCTGTTCTCAACCTTTTGTTCCATCTGCCGCTGTTATTTGGAGAGTATTAGTAGGTACCTTTAAATACATGAATATTGCTGAGATCACCCAATATTTTTGTTTTAAGTGCTATATATGTATTCCTCAGGAAACACTGATGTATCCTTCATGACAGTACAGTGTCCTTGCAGTAACATTGTTTATTCTTTGTGTTCAATATTTTCAGTAGGGTTGGTTGCTGAAAAGATAGAAAGATGCACTATTCATTGAAAAATGATCTGCTCATTCAGATCTCCAGGTATTGCAGGCTACATTTCTGCAGCATGTCCTGGGAATATGAAGTTCTCCTTTTGACTCAGTCGTTTATTGTTGATTTAATGAGTTCAGGTTGCTTGTTTGCAAGCTGCATCCCGTTGGCCTTCATGCTTCTAGCCATTTGCTAATAACAATTGAAGTCTGCTCTGGTGATGGATGTTGTAGTGGGTTATTTTGCTCTCTAATAAAGCTAATCCTATCTGTAGTCAAGGAATTTTTTGTTTAAGAGGAGGAGAAGAGGAGGAATCCCAGGCTCCTGGTCAAGAAAGCATTTTAAAATATTTATTAAGTTTTATTGAATTCACTGCTACTTAGAATGAAAATAAGTATGTGCTTAAAGAGTTAGCTTTAGAGGGGTGCTTTCCTGGATTGGGACCTCTATTGAATCACTGTCCTATTTAGTCTACAATTTGAAATTCTTGCTCATTTCTCTTGTGAATACCTTGCTGTCTTAGTTGTTATGAATAGAGCTCTTTGTTTTCTGTATCTGGAATTTAGTCTAAATAATGACCTCCAATGAAGTACTTCTGTAAGGTCACAAATGCCTCTCAGAGCCCAGCTAAAGTAAACATCCTAAATAATGATATTTTATTTTTTATGGACCTAATATATCACTGACATATATTGAAAGTTCCCCAGTAAGGGAATGGCAACTCACCACGTCAGTTTCATTGATCTGTAGACTGCTTTTTCTTCTGAAGAGTTTGCGTAATTGCAAAGGACTGAACTCTGAGTACTTGTAACAGCACGTATGGCTAATTTGAAGCCAGTAAGTCTGGTTCAGAAGAAGATGGTTAAAATAGACTGATTCTGTATTGGTGAAAGTCCCTCAGCAAGGCACTGTAGATACTTTTCATTCTGAAGCACTTGCTTCTGATCCAGAGTGTCATGGTCTGTACGGAGTCTTGCTTGAGATGTCTAGGCAGAAGACCTGCTTTTTCTGTGATAAACTGAAATCCTGAACAGTGTTATCTGATACCTTTATTAGGGAAGCCTGCAGCTGTTCGTATTTTCTCTCCACAGCACGTGTCACTGTGGCAAATGGAAAATATTTTCATCCTCTAGGATTACAGAGCTGCTGAAAAGCCATAAACAAAATGTAACTAGAATTGTGTATATAAGTGACAGTTAATGCGATCTCTCAGAAGGCAAGGTAGAAAGGAAAAAAACACAAGACAGAATTCATACTTTCATTTGCAAGAATACATTTCAGAGAGAATTTCAAAGGAAATTATAACACGAATCAGTGGAAATGTTTTGCTTCCATTGTTCTCAAACTGAACACAAATACACAAACCTGCAAAAAATACTTTATAAGGAGCTGTTTGTGTGTGCATGTCTATGTAGAAGTAAAGTCCTGGTGGGTGAAGTGAGGATCCCTTTAAAGTCATCCATTTCAGAAAACAGTTGAACCTGTGTTAATGCACTTTCAAGGTTTACCTATAGTATTTGACAAATGTGCTTGCCTTTTTTGATAATGAAGGAGAAAGTGTCAATACTCACACTTTAAGACCCGATTTAGAGGCAAAGTGCTTTTTCAAGGCCAAACAGAAAGGCTGTGTCTTAAATCTTGATTTCATCAGGCCTAGTCCTGGTGGTCTTACTGTTTTGTGGTGAGGAGAAGGTAGCCTTAGAGTGTTTCTCAGCGTTGCTGATCCTGTCCACATTCTATCCCAAATTTATCCCCACAGTAGAGATGTGCTCAATGGAAAAATAGTTATTAATAAAATAATTTGGAAACTTTCATTTTGTGTGTTGTCACTGGTTAAAGTATGTTGAAACAGGACTTTTCCTGGAGAAGAGTAGAGTGGTGCTGTTTATTTAGACTCTGAGGAGAAGACAGGACATCCCCTGCTTTTCATACTGAAGATGGTGCTGGAAGCGATTACTGAATTTTATCCAAGCCACCTCTGATGTATCTTCCTCCACTCCCCCCAGTCACGGCTCTTATTGGAGTGACATGGCAAACCAGAAACATGGTGCCAGTATTTCCCAAACCTCACCTTCCTGTTCTGCTTTCTGTCAACAAATGCCTGCTGAGCAGGGCTGCTGAGGGATCCCAGTGTGACAGACTTCCTTTGATGGGGCATCATTTTGACACTCCTGCGTAAAAGCGACACAGGTATTCCTGAGTGAACTGCACCATTCGACACTTGAGTGTCTGTTGTTCCTGCTGGAAAAAGAAACGTTTAATAACTGAAATAGAAAGGTGGCAGTCACAGCATGATGTAAGGATCAGTTCACTGGGGTGATGTCCTAAACGTAAAAAAGATACGGCAGTGTCAGAAACCACTCATGTAGCTAAATAGAGATGACCTGATAATCTTTTTTTTATTTTTCTTTGGTGTGGTGTTTGAACGGGGTGGGGGAGGAGGGCTTGAAGCCAGCTTTTAGTCTTGGCATCTACAGCCACTGGAGTTCCGCAGAAAGCAGTGCGGCTGCCCATGGGCTGGCCGTTCCCAAGGCAGACGGAGCTGTGCCCATGTCTGGCAGTCCCAAACATGCTGCCCTACAATTGACTGTGTGTGGTGTTTGTTACAAGTGCAAATGAACTGATCGCCCGCATGGCATGATCCTGTGTCTTTTTGCAGTAGTGGTAAGGCTGTTGACTGAGTAGGCTCAAAGCAACAAGATCTTTATAGAAGGTATTACTTGGTGGCTAAATGCGGTCTGCTAATTCACTTCCGTTGCTTTTTCAAGTATTAAAACTAGTGTCTAGAAATAAACTCAGACATCTAGGCACAGAAACAAGAACAATATTTTAGGGTTTAAAAAGTTAATACTGAAGATATAAAATGTCTATTGTTTAATCAAACAAGTGACATTATTACTACTTAAAAAATAATCTGATGAATGTGATTTGGTAACCCAGCTGGGACTCAATGTTCACCTCCTTACTGAGAGCACACAATAGAAATAAAAAAAGCTGAAAAAGGATTTAAAATGCTCTTTTCCTGATGAGGTGACAGGAAGGCCACAGTCAGCAGGGTTGAAGATGCATATTTCACGTGGACAACATGTGACGTACTTCTAGCATCAAATCTGTCCGTTGCATCAAATCATATTTTCAAAGATGCCCTGCTGAATTCATAGCTTTGGTTTACTAACAGTGTTTTGGTGAATAAAAGCTATGAAACTGGTTTTTCCTTTCTATTTTAATTCTGCTACTTAGAAAGCAAGGGTATATGAACACAAAATACCTGAGCATTCTTCATGAAGAGATTTTTACTCTCTTGCTTTCCCTTTTGTTTGGGATTAACTCCTTGGAACATACTGCTAGGGTAAAAAGTAGGTTTACAAACTATATTAATAGAAGGGCATCAGAGGAGTATATATGTGCAGAAATTGTACAAAAAGGGACATTCATATATTTGAGACTGCATAAAGTGAGAGAAACAGTTTTGAATTTACAGCTGGGACATGGTTAAGATTCTGTTTTATTGGGTTTGGCTACCATGCAATTTTGAATTTCGCTTTCATTTGGCTTGTGACACAAAGTCATGATCTCTCTTCACACATTGGCGCTGAAGTGCTGTTGGCACGTGCACAGCACAGAGAGTGAGTGCCACAAGTTGGCACTCAGACCCAGCAATGTTTCCAGTTCCTGTGGTGTATACGGGACTGGTAGGAAGTACTAGATTTCACTTATGGGCCACAGTCCCAGAAGGATCCTACAGCAGACAAGGATTATCCTTTTAGATATAGACTACACCTTTCCTGCTAGTTTGCTCTTCATACTTTCCCTGAACATAATATAGATGTATACCACATGCTAATTGTAGTATGCAGTCAGAATATTCCCACTTAAAATTCCCAGTTTATATTCATTTCTGATTACCTATCAATTATATATCCAGAAGGAAACAAAATTCAACTTGTAAGTTATGCAGTTAACCTATTTCAAGTGTGTTTTCCTTATCTGCTTTGGAAAATGACCTCATGAAATGTGGCCCTATGAGAGGAGCCATAGCGATGAGGTTCAGCATGGAGACAATGGAAGTCTGGATTCACAGTGACATCACAATATCTGATGGAAGCAACTGGTTGTGTCTCAAAGTGGTACGATGATGTCGTTCCCTAGGGAAAAACAACTGCCAACCTTTTGCTTTGGGGTTGTTGATCAGTCTGGTATACATAGCATGAAAGTACGAAACTTCCTGACTGTCATGGCTGCTGGCCATTTTCATGGCTTCAAAGTCTGTGAGTTGACCATGTACGTTATGGGCTACTAATACAATGCGTAGTTCAAAAAAAAAAAAAATGAAGAATTATATGCTATAATACCATTACTTACATACTTCTGCCTTGCAGTTTGAGTATTTTAATTGTACCATCTAAGAGGGGTGGCATCTGAATGACATGCTGTCATGAATTATTGTGAAGTGAGGGAACGTATAATTTACACAATAGGATGGCTGCATGAATGGTTGGCTATCATAATGAATTTCTCATTTAGAAGTTTATATGGAACTAACATCCATTTTACAAATGGAGCAAATGGCTTATAGGAGCAGGTGGCTGTTCACAGGAATTACTTCAGCAGGTCTGAGTTTATAAGGGAAGAATATCTTGTGCTCTGTTTTAGTTATGCCTATACAGTTTCACTACAGATGGCAGTAGCAGTTTCCCCAACAAGGCCTTCTAAAGACTTCAGTGATTAACCATAAAGCAATTGTTTTACATCTTCCCCAAGGCACAAAAATCAGAACTGTGCATGAGGAATTCTAGCATTCCTTTATAGTCATAAGAGTACTGAGGCTGTGCTGTAAGGTGTCTAAAACACTACTTTCCTGTAACTCAAGCTTAATTGGAAATTATCATTTGTCGGGGTATGTAGTGTTTTGGTGCCAAATCTACTAAAATATCTACTGAAATAAAATTATTTCAGTTGTAATGTTTATGATTTACTATGACAATTATTATATTTCAGTTTGGAAAGCTATTGTACTCCTTGTACAAGAATTTAAAAAATATATATTCTGTTATTGGAGTTGGAAGGAAAGATTAAAATGATGAGCATCTGAGAAGGGAGCTTCCAGTTAAAACGTAGAATTCATAGTAAGTTTTTGAAGCATGCATTTGTTGCTTGACATTGTTAATATTCAAGATTGTTAGTATCCAATTTCTTAGATATTTAAAATTTGTTTTAGAAGTTAAAATTTTGTCATTTAGTTTTCAAACCAATGGCCATATGCTTTTGTAAATCATGAAAGCTTTGATATAGCTTTGTGCCATGGTCAAAGCAAGGAGGAACTGAGCAAGGAAGTGATTTAAAAATCCCTCTAGAATGAAACATAAAAGCCAGTTAAGAATTTTTTTTTTTTTTGGTACTTGGTGGAACATCATTGCCTCCATGATGTTTCTGTGTGTTCCTTCATCCCAGGCTGCCCAGTGAGGTGGCTGTTGTTGGGATAATTTGTATGGGGGTGTGTGTGACTATTTCATGGAAATACATATATGATTCTTCAGATAATTAATCACATCTATTCTGTGTCATATTTGGCACACTTACAAAACTGTGAGAGATCTGGCCAGATTTTGGCTCTCCCTTTGGGAAAATACAACTACTGTGTGTCAAATCATGCCAAATTACTGCATTTAAAATCCCTACTTTTGCTACAGTGGTAATAAGTCACATTCAAATACTTTTTTGCTACCATTTTATTATAAATATTTACTTAATAAACTACTTACTTCACTTGTAAATTGGACAGTATCTGCAGTTATTAATGGAATAATGCTAATTTACATGTGATGATATTCTGTATTTCTAATGAATAAAAGTTATGCAGAGGGAATAGCAGAACAGTGCACAATTATCTGAAACCAAGTGTTTTGTTTTGTATGAACACCGTGGACAAGCAGTTACCTTTGGCTGTATAGGTCCTGAGTGATGACTTGATCTCAGTTCATTTCTTTTGTCTGTGGAGTCACAAGTCACCATCGGGATCTGAACGTTGAGTTAGTGAAAGAAAAAAAAGTTAAACTGTTTCTTTTCTTTAAAACACAATTCTATCTTATTTATTTGACATGCAAACAAACAAAAAATGTTTTGTAGTTCAGTGACATCTGTATTGTTAGCGAGCTACAGCCCATCATCCATTATAGCTCCAGCTTTGGAAGACAAATCCCTGTATGCAGGAAGGGTTCCATTGCCTTGCGTCCCTCTGATACTTTCCAGAACTGAAAACTGTATCCAACATTAAAGGCATTCTGTGGTGATTTTCTTGTAAATTTGACACCAGTGATAAAAAACAGCCCCGCAGCACCCACAGTTAACTGCTAAATTTGAGGCGCCAGTGGCATGATGCCATTCCGTGTCCATGAAATTACCCCTGGCACATATTTCCCCTTCTGAAAATCCTTGTGTTCAGGGTACCTGCCGGAAAGTGGCCCAATGTCAGTGTCTCAGAAAAATGAAATGAATTTGAAGGTGGTTGCAATGGTTAAGAACAAAATGTCACATAAGTGTAGTGTAGCATCCAGAAAATTGATATCCTTACAGCAAAATGAAAAAAGCCAGTATAACAACCATCAGAGAAGAGAGCTGATGGGTTTAAACTGAAGCATGTGGGGGACTTTTTATTCAGAGTCCTTCTTGGAATCCTTATTCTGAAATAACATATGTAGGCAGTATGTCATTTCCCTCTATATCCACCACCTCATTAATACAGGCTGGCAGTAGACAGAAAGAAAAAAAGAATGTACGAACAAAGTTTGCTGCATATATTAAAAGGGGCTTTTTGCATACAGTCAAAATAGGTTTCGTTTGGGTGTCTATCCTGTGGTATCTTTCCTGTCCCACTGATGGTGAAAATAGTGTTTTCCTTAATAGGTGTCACAATCTAAGGGCAGATCTCTGAGCTGCTACAAAACCTACCAACGAACATATGGAAGCCTGGGACTTCATGTAAACACTAATTCTAGCTTCAAAACGCTAGTAAAGTTAAAACCAAAAGGTTGTGTCTCAGTTTTGGGGGTAAGTGCATAGTATATATGCAAACACTTGCATTTCATGTGCAAGTGTAGAATTTGGATTGAGGGTATAACAATAGGTGATTACTGGGGAGAAGATTTAGTAATACTGTGCTCGCACCTAATATTTCCACACTAACAGCTGCGGAGCAAGGTTATGCTAATTCAGGCTTCATCCCCACGAGAGGTGCAGAGATCTTTCTGAGAACTGGGAGTTGTCAGACATGGACTGTGGGGAACACATTTGCACAGCCTCCATAACTTGTAGCGGTAGACCTGGGAATTTTAGCGTGTCAGGACATCTGCAGCAGGTTTACTTTTCATCTGCAAAGTAGCTGGCCTGTTCACAGCCAGGGTCAGGAGTCTCTCAGGGGCTGCAAGGCTCACAAGGCCACAGAGGTTGTGAAGATTTGTCTTTTGGTGTGCTATTGTCATTGGCTTGGAGCTGTCAAGCTCCTGCATGGTTATTTTTCTTCTCTCACCTGTACCTCTGTGGATGAAACACAGTTCTGCTGAATTCAGAGCAGGACTGAACTTAGTGTCCATCTGCTTCTTCGGTACTGGCCCTGTATTTTGTCCAGTATGAGTCCAAATCGGAACAGTCAGAAATCAGTAAATTGTGGCACATTTCATGCTAAGTGGTGGGAAGATGACTCAAGAAGGTTACAGGAATATTCTAGTGTCATATAGGAAAGGAGTGCCTCTCTTACACCTTCTCATTAATTATTTTTATGCTGCAGTAGTAACTGCCTCCCCACTTGATTTGTAACGTGTATGCCAATGGAATGTAGCTTTCCAGTTTTTAATTAGTCTCTTTTTGCAGCTTCATATTTGTTATGCTTGTGTATGGAAAGATTCATAATACTCCCTGTTTGACCAAAGTCTTTGAAATTATCTTGCATCATCCATTTGTATAAAGTATACTCTCTGTATTTTTAGCACTTTAGAGTGACTATAACTTCTGGCAAGTTTAATTTCAGGAGTTTAGAGAGAAGGAAAAGTGTTACAGATTCTATTTCTTTCAGGTCTTTTATGACCTAAACTGTTTTTCAGCATGGAATCTATTGCTAAAACAGTGTTCTGAAAAGAAAATACTGTTTACAAAGTAAACATTTTTTCTGGCTGCAAGATTGTTTACTGTCCAGGAAGCAAACACATTCTACTTCATTACATATATTTTGAGTGTATGAAAGGAAAATAAGTTTATACATTTTAAACATGCAGCTCACAGACTTTCCGGCTGGAGCCCACTTGGGAGTCATAACACATTTCCAGGACCTCCCCTAGCGAGACTCCTCAGATATCAGAGTCATAGTGACTCATCGACCGCAGGAGAGGCAATTGAATTAAAACTTAAATATTTATATGTCTGACTCACTCAAATTGCAAAACAAATACAGCCTGATTTCTGGGTGAGATATCTGTGTTTCTCAAGAAAAGCTGGAGCTGGTATTTCAAGAGCTGCAATGGCCCGAATTTGGCTGTTGGTCCTTATTTTCAGACCATTTTTTTTTAAAGTGGTTTTCACAGCTTCAGAGCTATAGGGAGAGTATAGCTTAGTTATTAAACATGTCTGGAGCACTTGATAGCAGTGACAGAGATGAAATTTCTAGCAGGTAGTTCAGCATATTCCTTTGCACTGTTAGCTGTTGCTTTTGGATGAACTGAGGGTCTGAGGTAAAGGTGACCATGCACATTACTGTATTAGAACGGTATCATCATACCATCACTTGCCTGATATGTAAATGACTATTGTAGATGAAGTGCAATGAAAAATTGAGAAACAGAAGAGATGCTGTAACTAGTGCTGGCAAGCTGTTTTGCCAAGTCCGGAGATTGACAGTAACAGCCACCAGGTCAAATGTCTTGCTGTCCCCAGCACAACATCAAGCAAGACCTTTGCAAAAAGTTGAGCTTGATCCTCTGAATTTGTTTCTGAAGCTGGCCTTGCTAACCAAATACAGCACAGATGTTGCTACCCACTCTCCACCTCCCCGTCCCCCAGCAGTCAGGTGCTGAGGCTGAGGCGATTTGATTCTTCCAGGTCAGTCTGTTTGGAGAAGGCTATAATACGTATGTAATTAGCTTACAGCTAAGAAAGCCTTAGCAGATCCTACGTATTGAAAACTGAGCATGTGCTTGCTACAGTCATAATTTGAACTCTATTTTATTACATATTTTCTGGTCCAAAATCCTGATTTCCAGCTTGCCTTTGAACAAGAAGCACAGGCACTTGTCTGTCATCAACAAGATATAAGGTATTTCATGAAACCACAAATAAAGCTGTTGTTCTGCAATTGCAAGTACAGCAAGTGCTTGCTTTTCTTGAGACAGCTTTCTAAACAACATGAAAATGTGATCTGAAAATATAACCAAATATTGTATTCAACATTCTTTATTTAAAGAGTCTTATGTGCTACTGCCAATGATTATCAGCTCTTCACGGTCTATGGGAAAAAATACACAACTTGTTCCAGTTGTCTTTTTTTTTTTTTTTTTTTTTTTTTTTTTTTTTTTAAATGTTCTTATTTAGTGTCACATCAGAAATATCTTCTGCCACTCCTATTTCCAGGTCTTAACCAGATTTATAGATTTGGCTAGAAAGAGGGCCTGAAATGTGTTCAAGTTTATATTCTACGTGTATAGATGGATTATCCAGATGTAAGTCATAATGCTATTTCATTAGGCTTCTTTTCTGATGCTGTTATGCAATGCGTGTTGTTTATCCTTTTTGTTCTGGTTGCAGTAGGGATGATTCCACAAATTAGATAAAATCAAATTAAGCTGGATTTGTGGCTAGTCATATATTCTTTGATCAACTTCAGCTTCACAAATGCTTTGAATTAAACTTGGATGATTGGTCCCATCCCTAGTTGTAGTGGTAACTGCAGCTTGGTATGGCAATATTGTCTACTGCAGAATAAAACTGAAATTTCAGGATGATTCTGTGATTACAGGTGTGTGTTTTTACAATCCGAAAGAAATTTTAGGGTAGTGTGATATTAGACTCTTTTCACATGGAACTATTTGGCTAACTTCAAGTGCTCTTCTCTGATCATTGGGTACATTGTTTTCTTAAATTCCGTTGTGCTTGTTGCTGAGGGTCTAAGTCTTTGGTTATAATAAAAGCTGGGAAGTGTTCATCCAGTGTAGAACAAAATAAATATAGCTTGCTGCTGCCATCTCTGAAGGTCATAAAAATATTACGGATTTGAGGGAGCTTGATCAGTTTACATAAGGGATTACAAAATGTGGTTGCCTGTAATACCCAGAGATTGTATTTGATGTCCTAAGAATTTTCTTCAGGTTTTTCATTATTAAAATCCAGTCATAAGAAAGGAAACAAAACCACGATACCACCTATGGTATGATATTACATGTTCGGTATGTAGTCTGTTGCTTAGCCGATAAATGCTGTGTTGCTGAAGTTTACCAACTGAATGAATGACACAGCTGAGCATTGAATGCTGCCCAAGTTGAGAATCATACAGACCATTTCACTATTCCATTAGCATATTTGCACATTGTAAACAGTACATAACAGGTTATGCTGGGAGGACCTAAACTCTAATCCATGTAAGAAGGTGAATAAATGCCAAATTTTCCTTTGGGGCCTCCGTCATGAGTAACCCGAAAGAGCATTCTGTCTGGCCTGCTAAATGCACAGGCGAATCAACAGCATATTTTGGTCATAGTATCAGAAGCTGCTTATAATGCTAATAAAAAATTATTTGAGGGCAGCCTTCCCTGGGCCATTATGTTGATGGGGTTACAGTTCCATTTCCACATCATTTCAGGCTGTAAAGAATAAATAACAAATATTATGGAATCCAATTGTTCCTGGAGTTGGCTCATTACAACTTCCTTAGTAACTCTTTACAGTCTGGTAGCTCTTTTGCTATTTAGGTTAACAATACAGATAAATTTTACTGTTTTCAGTAAAAATAATAATAATAAAAAAATTACCCAAGGTTTGTTGTAATGGTCCTCTTAAAGGAAGGTATTAACAAGCATTGCCAAGTGCCTGATATTTTTATGTCAGCTTTATTATTTCTACCAGCTCCACGTATATCTGATGAAAGTTACATTTGTTGAAACCAAAATAAAATAGCAGAAATTGCTTTTTTACAGGTTTTCTTTAAAAGCCAAAAAATGAAAATAATATATTTGTAGTATGCTTTTCAGGAACATACTCATGGCTAGAGTGCTTTCAGAGAGCTTTACTGAAGCTTCTAAAGATGGCCTAAAAGGTTTAATTATGTTATTTTTATAGTCATTTTAATCACATCATTATTATTCTTTAGGAGAACTGAAAACCTAAAGTATGTGCTGTGAATTACTATATTCAGAATTAATCTGCAGATATCTCTGAATAAAGAATACATGTAATGCATCACATTTTAAAAGCAGCATAATTTATACGTGGTCAGTGAAGAGAAAGGTAAACTGTAAGCCTTGTATTTTTTAGGATGTCTTGCGACTGTGATGACTTTTATCCTTTTGGCTCAGCTGGCACTTTGAATAAGTAAGAACTCATTATTTGCTGAATCTTGGCAGACATGTTGAGTCAAATCTTTTTACATGCCCTACTGATTTTCATCAGTGAAAAAAAAAAAAAAAAAAAAAAATCCTGGCTTTGCCTGTGTAGAGCTCTAGGACACTGACCTCATTTTTAGATTTTTAAATGCGTTGGCATTCTTGTGTTCTCTAAAACTGTTTCAAGAAGTTATAATGCAAAATAAAATGTTGTGTGCTACTAGTGTTAAACATACAAATATGTTATCCATAATCCACTCTTGGCATCCTACTTAACACGATCATTTAACTGTTTTTCATTCTTAAGTTCATCTTATTTTTTGAGTTGCTTTTAACACACCTGATGTGAAACCTCCACTAAGATTTCAAACCATGCAAGTGTTTTCATGGAGGATATTTCATGTTTGAGGAATCCAAGTATGATGAACAATAATTGCTTAGTTTTGTTCACAAGGTGTTGTTATCTCAAGGAAAAAGAAGTTTTACAAATACTGATGAATGTCAGGAAAAGGAAAAGCAGACAGTCACAGCAAAGATACAGCTGAGAGCTCATGTTTTTTAAAAAAAAAAAAAAAAATTGATTACAGCCAATTGTGGAGATAGAAAGAACCTCCCAGGGATCACTGCAGACCAGGCAGAATAGCTTTAGTCAAAAAGTCACTCAGTGAGTGAAACAAAGGTCTAAGGCAAATATGCAAAGGCAAGGAGGGCAGTGGGAATTGTCAGTGAATTTTTACATTACTTTTCTGTCTTTTCTGTACATGGAGTTTTCGCTGTTTTAGAAGTTAAGTACTGAAGGTTTTATTTGAATAAAACCTTGATTTTGATCCTCTGGTCCATTTTGAGTACTCAATGTAAGAGAAGGGCCTAAATCCATGGCCTATTCAGTGTCCCATCTCACCATGCAAAAAGTGGAAAAAAGCCCAAGTAGTGGGACACCACAACTTCAAGTTTATTGATTTTTATCATTCCACAAAATGCAGTTTGAGTTTCTCTAACACATCCCAGCGTGTCTACTCAGCAGAGATATTAAAGCAGTTGTCCAATATTGGTTCACATACAGAAGTCAATTAATTAATTTATTTAAGCTGCAATTTGGTTCAGGTTGTTAGGGAATTGCAGTGAATTGTAAGACAGTTCAGTTACCTTAGTGTGTCACAATTGACAATACAGACAGCACTGAGTGATATTCTGGAGAAGAAATATTTTTAACTTTGTGTGCTACTTTTTCAGTTGGTCGATGCAGATGTTAGTATTGTTTCAAGAGAGAGGAAGGTGCCAGAGAGCAGCTGTGAGCAGTGGAAGCCTCTTCCTTAACAAAGAGGCTCTGTATTTGACACTGGATTTAAGTGTTACATCAGCTCCCAAGCTCATGTAGAATGTTATGGGAAACGAGCTAATGCTTAGGCGCCCAGGTGGAATGACTGAAGAGTTTCTGAATAGGAAAGAGCTCATTTAGAGTGCAAGGATCCAGCAGATCATCAGCCTTCCCCCAGGCACAGCAGGAGCAGATCCACAGCCAGCTCTTCCAGACACTGAACGTCTCCTAAGCGAGCCAGCTGCCAGGAGACTGTCCACAACACAGACTGTCATTTACCATTGGCAGTCACTGCTACTATATATGTATTTTAGTTCGTATTTCAGTATAAGCCTGCTCCAAGATGAATACTGGGTTCCAAAAACCCACTGGAATCAGGTGGGTTCTAGGCTGGCTGATTTTTGGAACCAGCATCTGATCTGTGAAGAAGCCCAGTTGAAAATCACTGGCAAAGCTTTCCATCAGAGAAGTAATTGGCCACGTTAGTGAGAATGGAAGGCAGCAGCAAAAGCGACGCAATGAAGCATTTTCAAGGAACTTTGGTGTTAACCTGCACAGGATGCATTTGTGTGAATACTAGAGTACGGTAATCACACGTCACTTCTTAAACATACTTCATAGATGTTGCACTTGAGATGTGAGACAAAGTTCCCTGCAGAGGAGAAGGTGTTCTAGGTATACCCTTCTCATCCACAATTTACTGCAATATTTCCTATTAGGTACTGATCTTGCTTTTAAGATTTTTTCATGCTGAAAGTATGGAGAGTTGCAGGTGCCTTGGTAACAAGGAATGGGCTGTGGTTGGCTCTGACTGTGCTTAAGTCCCTGCTTCTCAGCGCAGTTTGCTACACTAAAATAAGACCTTCAGAACATGAAAGCTAGACACATGGTACCTGTGCGTGTATAAATATTTTTGTTATAAATAATGGATGCTGGGGCATTTAGTGGTCCCTTCAGAAATACGAACCGTCACTATTGTGATCCTAATCATCATGTAACTCATACCTATGAACAGACTATTGTGTTTGACATCTGTGAAAGTCTGCTTCCTACTCGAGCATACTGCTCTCCCAGCGAAGTGTACTAAATCTTCTCAGCAGGGAAGTAACCCTAACTGATAGAGATAGCATAGCCTTGAGTCCGAAGAGATTTATGATTATTAGTGCAACTAAACATCGAAGTCCTTGTATCATGAATTAGCTCAGGCATGCATATTGTTCTCGCTGACTCTGGGAGTCTATGACCAGATCCAATGGAGGTTCAAAAGTAGGAAGTACAGGGAATTAAACAGTGTCCAGAAATGAATGGTAAAACATCAGCTGTATTCTGAACACTGAGAGCAATGTAAGAACATGCAGTTGTGGAAATACTTAAATTCAGTACAGTTGCAGAATAACACAGTCGTCAACTCTAGCAATTCCTTCTACTTACAGAGGAGATGCTGAGAAGGTATGAAAATCAGTAAGCCAGACTTGCTGATCTGTGAGTCACAGACTGGGACACCTTTCCTTGATTACTGCCATCAAACATCCTGTAGAACAACCTCTCTCAAAGCTGGAGATACAAATCTGTCATTGCCTTACACATATACTCTGGGCAAACAGTTTGCTTCTTCCTCTGCTACAGATTTTTTTTGCTTTTTGCTTTAGCCCACCCGAATTCAAAAGCAAGAATTTTTGTATAGTCAATCTGTCTTGCTCCCCTCAAGCCTTTTTTTTTAAATTTAGATAATCTTCTGTTAGCGACTCCCGTTCCCTTTTGCAGAAGCACAGTCCTAAGAATGGAAAGATCTGAGAATCAGTTAAGGAAATTAGTAAACAGATTTTACTCTGTGCTGGAGAATTACTTCAGTTTGGAAGTGCTGTGTGAATGTTGTATATTGGAAGTCAATGTTTTACAGACTTGCTTCGCACTGTCAAGATTCGCTTAGTTAATGACTTGCAAACCTATTCTCATAAATGAAATGTTCATCTAAATATTACAGGAAACATGCTTGTAAAGGACTTTAAACTGTCTCCCAGGGTGCTGTAACAATTTCCCCTATGAACTGCTCCAATGTATGCTAGCTAATCTTGCTATCAAAGCATTCCTGTAACAGAAAGAGTAACCCAAGCATAATTACCTCCTGATTAATCAGCTCATTTGCATGTTTGCCACTCCGGTGCCTGTGGCGTTACTATGCTAAACACAGATGGGTCCTCTGATTCTCCTCACATTTAGGTTCGGTGCAGCTGCACGTGAAACCAGTGGTGGGAATAGCAACACAGATGTAGCTACAGTCAGTCCGGAGAAACCTGAGCAGAGCAGTTTCACCTTTATTGTGCGGAGCTGGAATTCTTTAGGGGTTATCTCCTTCCCTGCACATATTTGGAATTTTTGTGCTAATCTTGCCCTTCTGCATCACATCCTAAATACATTTAACATGTGGCAGTGATTTCCACCCCAAGTGCATTGTTCGGGACTCCTATAGTTGTGGCAGTTAGCAGCAGTTACTGAAATGTTTGGTGTGTCTCTCTGACAAGGACTGTATCTTGTTTCTCTATAACTTGTTTTACTTTTACTCTTTTTTCCTTTAAAAATAAGCTAACTCATTCTTCTAACCATAAATGGATTATAAATAGTCTTCCTCCATCTCCAACACTGTATAATAGGTTAGGTACATTTTAGTTCTCTGAACATCCAGCACGGATAGAAATCTGGGCTTGATAGAACCAGTTATCAGATTTACTATGGCTGGTCCTGTATTTCATCAGTCTCTAGCCACATTATCAAAAGATGCCAGGAAATAACATTGTGCTCCATGATTTATCACTTGCTTACGTATGAGCAGACATTTGTATCCTTTTTAACTCTTTCAATTTCTCCTATCCCTCCCTAGATTAACTTAGTTTGTAATTTGGTGGTTTAGTTCCAGTACTTGTCTGTCAAAAGCTGCCATATTCATCCAGTAGGCTGTAAAAGCAGGTGTTTACTATTATTGTCCAATATTGGAGAGGTAGCTTGCCTTGATACAGATGCCCCAAATTTTGGGTGGTTTGAAAAGATGTTTTGCTAAGAATGTGCACTTTGAATTCACAGGGTATTACAAATTAGCTTGCCTTTTTCCACAAAAAAAAAGAAGAAAGAACTATTGGAGGGAGTGGGTGGGAGCATTTGTTGTTGTTGTTGTTCGTAGAGTTTTCTTGTATTTTCTGAGTATCTTTCATTTGCAAGTACTCCTTAGCTCCTTGAAAGCATTTTTCCTACAGTATAAACAGGATAGAATACCACTGAGGGAGGCTAAGTAGCTTATGGAAAGTTGTATGGATAAAACTGCAGCTCAGCCACAGTGGAATTGGGTATGTGTCATCAAAAATAAAGCTGCGATTTATTTCTAGATTTGTCTTCAAACTAATAGAAAATAAAGATTGCTGAGAAGCTAGGTACTTTAGTTAGAAGAAGCTAGATCTGTTGAAAATGAGTTGAATAACAAGTAAAAATCCAAGGATTTTCACTGGGTTAGATATCAGAAGTTGTTTTAAAAATGTACAGAATGAAGGTTGTTGCCTTAAATAAAGTTAGTGGAAAGTTGTGTTACAGTAGCTATGATATGATTGAGGTTCTGAAATGGACGCTATTTTACAAAAATCTGAAAGCAATTAGAAGTGAAAATAAGGAAAGAAGAGGACAATGATACATGCAGTGTGAATAAAAGCATTGATGTTATCACTAGTATTTTCTGGATTGTTTTTTATTCTGTAACCTATTAATTTTATTTTATTTTTTATTTGGAAATTACTTATATCTATTCTAAAAACATGTCGTGTAAATTCTGATGACTTAAATAATTTAACTTTTAGCTGTGCTGCTAGGTGGTATTAGCAGAATCCTTTGCATTATCTGCAGTGTAGATGGTAAAGAGCTGGCTTTTCTGTTCTTTCAAAAACTCTGGCCAATGTGGGAAAGTAAATTTAGAAAGCAGCATGATTTACTGCAGCAGCAAATTTGCATCCTGGACATATTCTCTGCAGCTCTGGCAACACTAGCATCTGAAAGTTGCAGACTGGGGTTCCTGGGAGCTAAACTAACTTATTACTTATCGCTCATTGAAATATACTGGAAATGAACTTCTAGAATGAAA
>VXAL01013743.1:5206-73953 GCA_013399475.1 Chauna torquata | reverse complement strand
TTAAAAAAAAAAAAAAAAAAAAAAAGAATGCCCACCAGAAGTGGACATTCTGACAAAAGTCAGAATGCTTACCTGCCTTTTCTACATTCCTTTTTCCAAACATCTTTAGGAAAAAAAAAAACAAACTAAAAAAGTAGCCTCTTGTAAGTGTTTAAAAACCCTAATACTTCCATCTAACAATAAAAACCCTCTAATAATACCATGTTTATGTTGGTAAAGTAATATTACAATACTGAGCCATCTAATACCAACACAGTTTTTTTGAAATTATTGTTTTAGTTTATTGCTTTCTAAGAATAACATTGGAAAATACCATTTATTAAAGTGCAAATTTTTGTGGAGTGCATCTCCCTGGGCAGCAAAAGTGATCTCTGCAGAGTTCCTGTAGAGTTATGGAATATGGTGCATGGTGATGTTGATTTTGTTAACAACGTTCAAAGACAAAAAGACTTTTTGAATCTATTGTGCAAATGATGTGCAGCCCGTGCTTTCAAATTCATACTTTGATAATATGAATCTTTATTAGAGAGGAGTTTGTTCGCCATGCTTGGCTTTTTTTTGCTACAGCCACCAGCTGTTCCTCATCAGGAATTATACTATACCAGTATCTGCTCTTGGACTACTTACCTGATTCACATGTAGTGCATGAAACAGTCATTGGCTTGTATTGACTTTCTGTCACTATTCATCTGACAGAATTTGAACCAGTAACCTACAGGTGAGAGGCAATATATTCCTTAATTCTCTGAGAATTTGTATCCTGCCAGTATTTTGTCCATATTTCAAGATTTAGAATAAATGAAATTTCATCATATTTATAATCCATAGTTCAATATAAAGAAATATTGTCTTCCAAACTACAGGTCAGCCTGGAGTATTTCCCAAGTTTATCCCTCTGAAGATCATTACAGGTACCTTTCGTTCACGTCTACACATTTTCAGACTAAAGGCTCAAGGTGACTTGGCTGAATTTGATACTTTTTTTTTCTATTCAGTATCTGGAAATACTTTAAAAAAAAAAAAAAATCCCTTTGTCTGTGCTCTACTGCATTGACAGATTAACATCCAAGCACACAGTTCTACAGTATGCTTCTCAGAAGACTTGTGGAACTTCATCAGCATTAGCTGATAAAATTACAGTGCTCCTTCTAGGCCAGCACAAGAATGAGAATTTTTAGGGTTCTTTTATCCCTCTCAAGCGTCAGGGGTTGGTTCTTTGCCTTCCGTATTCCTAAAACCAAAGCAAGGCTTGAAGATTTTAGCCCACTGTCACAGAACATGAATATATGTAAACAAAACTTAAGAAAATTGAGTGATTTTAGAGATAACAGACATGTTATAAACTGTAATAAGAAATATTCTAGAGTAATAACATACCAGTTTCTAGAATTCCTTCATGTTTTGTTAAGCTGGTGAAACATCACTGGTTTAGAATTCCACATGTTTTTTTACTTTGTAGTTTCTCAAAAAACACTTACATGTAGCTTTATTTTCTTTCTAGTAATGCCAAATACAACAGTGCAGTTGTCGGATGAAGCTGTTTTAATAATGCAGTCTTAATAATACACAACGCTCACGCTTCTTACTGATTTCAAGTATTTTTCAGATATTTGTTTCCTGCATGTAATAAATTACGGGGCTGTAGATTTTTGTACGTCTGCCTCTTCTCCAGGATTTTAAATGGGACTGAGGTATTTTAAGTGGTTTTGTTAATTTGTTTAAACAAGGAACCCAAACCAAACAGTCTATGTTTAATCTTGAATCATTAACTGAACATTCATGGAGAGGAGACCACATAGTAAAAAATAAATAAATACATAAAATCAGAACTCAAATCTTTAGAGTTCATCTTTTCTTTTCTTATCCAAGGGATAAATAATAGGGAGTACCAACAGTGAGATATCTTCCATTGCACAGGCACCTTAAACAATTGTGCTTGACCTATACTTAACACCCTGATTATGGGTGTTCTTGCTGGAAAGGTTGTAAACATCAAGTAATACGTGTTTAAGAGCTTGTTTACAAAACTATGAATAAAAAAAGTTTTCCTTGCCCTTAAAATCAGTTGAAATTTTCTGAGAAAGCACAGAGATTGTNTATCTTCCATTGCACAGGCACCTTAAACAATTGTGCTTGACCTATACTTAACACCCTGATTATGGGTGTTCTTGCTGGAAAGGTTGTAAACATCAAGTAATACGTGTTTTAAGAGCTTGTTTACAAAACTATGAATAAAAAAAGTTTTCCTTGCCCTTAAAATCAGTTGAAATTTTCTGAGAAAGCACAGAGATTGTTTTATTGGATTATATGTTGTCTATACGAAGTTTGTTCTAGCCATGAGTACTCAAGGAATGGTCCATCAAAAAAAAAACAGATCAAGTGAAGCATCCTAAGTGCCGGCATTTTTCACTCAAGGTGTTAAACTGTGAATGGCAATTTTGAGTTCAGTCAGCCAGTGTATTACTGTAGCAGTAAAGAAATAATATATTTTTGTTTGTCTTTAGATGCCACTTACCTGTTTATCCCACTGTGGATGAGGCTGTCATGACAGCTGAACACTTAAAAGCAGTGCTTTGGCATTTGAGCGGTTTGCCTGCCACAAGCTGCCCATGTAGTTTCTGGCCACAGAGCTTTCCATTGGTTACAGGACTGCTGAGAAAAAAATGGAAAATGGAATCTCTGATAACAGTAGATATAAAAAGAGAATCTGACATAATTGCATTAGGACAGTTTGTAGAGCAACTTATTCTATTGCTATTTCATTGAGTAACAGCTGCAGGTATTCTCAGAATAGCTTCACAAAAATGTAAGAAAAGATGTGTAGCAGGAAAGTATAATCTTCCATATTATATTTGTTAATAATAAATGTGTGAATTTGCCTTTTTTAACGATGAGCATAAGAGTGAAAATGATGCAAGTCCAGGATTATCCTCTTCCTTTGCTACTTGCATCTCTGCTATGTCTGATGGACTTCCAGTTTATACAGGGAGACTGATATATTTCCATATACAAAATTAGTAACAGATGAAGTTGGTCAAATGCATACCTCTTCAACATAATCAGTTCCATAGCGCAGTCCTCTAAATTCATCATGACTACAGGGTCTCCACAACATGCATCTCTTTCTTCTGCCTCCACACAGAGTAACATAAGCTTAATTCTGAGTATGTGAAGTGAATGCCTTCTGATCATTCAGAACGCGGAGTAGTTTTTTTTCTGCGGGGATGGCTAGTTTGCATAGTTTGAAATTTCAGCTGGTGGCTGTCTTGGAGTTGGTTGTATTAGAAGTCATGTCATAGAGGGAAAGGCACGGCGTGCATAGGTGAAAGATTTTTGTGAAAGTACCCATGATCTGGTCTTTTAATATAATTTCTGTAGATTGTTTAAGGAGTAAGTGCAGTGATACTTTCTGTGTCTTAGTAACTATATGAGATCAGCATTGCATAGAGGCAGATATGTATGATTTGTATAAATAAAATGAGTAATATCAAATTATCAAATTAAAAATTTGAATCATTCTTGCTGGATGCAAACTGGATTAGAATTAGCTGGTAGTTTCTTCTCTTACATGCTCACATATGGATATGTTCTTCTATAATGTTAGTGATGTTTGATAAAGATGTGCTCCAGAAAATTCAGGTGCTTCCTAAAAGCAGCTGTGCTGATCGACATAGATCAATATATTCTCCTCCTCCTTCTTTTGTGTAACATACCTCACTTCTAGTCACCTGCATGTTGAAATTGTTCCTGATTTCTCTTTGCGGAGTTCTGTTCAGGGGGTCCCGTGATTCCTGTACTGTTATGGCTGAATAAAATATTGTTTGAACATGAAGATATTTGTTTTTGTCTGTTTTTCTAAATATGTTTACTTAGGCTTTTAATTCACATTTATTTTTTTTACAAGTGTTTACAGCACGCCCATAATGGCAGATCTACTATAATTAGCCTGAGTTCTACAGTGAAGGAAATGCAGGCGATTTTAATTTGTTTTGCTGTGGGTTTTTTGTTTGTTTGTTTTATGCTTTGCTTCTGAGCTTTCTTTATTTTCTAGAAATGAATCTGTGCATATATTTTTTCAGGACCATCTTGTTCAAGGCATATGTAAAGAGACCTGAAAATATGTAGACATCATCCTCATCCTGGGAGCAAAACTTAGATAAACGCAAACAAAATTGATGCAACTGATGGGCAGAAAAGTCAGTCACATAACACATGGGAGGATTAATGCTTCCCACTATCTCATAGTTCTCCTTTTCATGGTGTCTATGTATGTATGTATGGTCTCATACATATGTGACTTAAAACCCTAGGTAAGCTTAAGGAAGACCTTCATATTATGTTTTCTTCCTAAATGGGGACAGGAAAGGAAATACTATTAGAAAGAGATTTTTCCATATCCCATAGTAAAGTTTTCAGTGCTGTGCTTTTATTGTTAGTAGACTAAGCAATCCCTAAAGACAAGATGCAAATCCCGACGAGATTAGTAAAAGTCTTTGGATCCATCTCAAAGTCATATGTTACCTTTATCTTAAAATGTGGTAGCTGTTATCCTTCAAGATAACTTCTCTGCATCGGCATGAGAGAGCAAACAGCAGACACTTGGAGCAGCAGGAGAGTCCAGTGGATCAATCACTGACCAGTGGTGTCTCCAGGAGACAGATGAAGCATAGTTACAGGAATTACATGTGGCTTCAGGTTATAAAATACATATGGATTTGCATAACCTCCTAATTCAGACTTTGTTTGAAAAATATAACATTTCTTTTTCACTGTACTAGTTTTTGGAGGAGAATTTAGAACAAATTCCAAAATCAGATCCTTAAATTACGCATGTTTTCTGATTTTCAAGCAAAAGTATTTCTATGCTGTCACTTTATTTTTTCACTACTGCTTTTGAAACACCACTTAGGGGCAAAAAAAAAAAAAAAAAAAAAAGGCCAAAACAGCTGATGTACTTTGCTGCCTTTGTTGAAGTTCCACTGAGTCATTCTGAGATAAATGGAATTTTCTTCTTCAATCCAAGGCTTAATTATGGTAATTAGCCTGTGCAATTTGTAAAGTTTGGCAGTCAATTCAGCTCCTAATATGCATAAGCCTCTTTCTGTTACAAATTGAGTAGGTTTAATCAGTTTTAAAAAGACAGTGTCTCACTATGTCTGCATGTCACACTCTTAGATTTTCAGATTGGATGTTATTCCAAACTCTGCTACATCATTAGCAGTTTTGATATTTTTAATATTCATGAAGCTTTCATTTTAGCATTAATCCCCAGCATCTGTGATTATGATGGGTACTTTTGGGATCTGTCTATTGTGTGTCTACTGAGAATGAAAAGCCCAGCAGTTCCTGGCAGTAAATTAACCCTCACAATGCCAGTTGGTGCTACACTCCTTTTGAAATGTTGCCTTCTGCTATGTTCCTTTCTATTCAGATTTCACACTAACGTCTGATTCCCTCAGCAGACACAAGCTTCATTTCATCCTGACAGCCATCTGTGACACTAAGAATTTTTCCTTTTTTCATTCAAAGAATGTATCTTTCACCATGTGCTTTTTCCCTGCAGATTCAGTATGGTAATCAAATAGGAGAAAAATAGAGTTCAGAATGCAAATTTATATCTTAAGTGGGAAGGCGAAGGCATTAAAGAATTTTTATTATTATTATTATTATTTTCAAGATTCAAGGAAGGGAGAGGTACTCTTTTTTTTCCTTCCTTTTTTTTTTTTTTTTTTTAAGAACAATATTGATGGTAAGATTTTCTTTAGAGGAAGACTTTTTGCTAAACTTCTAAGTGTGGTTGTGCAAAGGTCTTTGACTGCAAATGAAGTCTAGTGAATGGAGAATAGACCTTGAAGCTGTGGTTACTGTTTCCCTCTCTGCTAACTTGTGGCATATAGCAAACTAAGCCTCTGTCCGTTTTCCTTCTTTTCGTATTTAGAACTGTATTTGGGGGCAGAACCCCATTTGCATTGTTTACAGTGCAGTATCAACTCACCTGTTTTAGGTATGCCATTTTAGCTGCTTATTTCCAGCTGACAAGTATTTAACAAATGAGGACTGACTCTTTCAGCCGGTAGTTGTAGTTTAGGTGCTTTAAATCACTGCGGAGGAGCTTCTCACCGTAGAAGGATCTTCAGTGGTAGGTGGCATCCAAATGAGGATGGCAAGAACGGATAGTGTAAAATATGCAGACTCTTCCTGCTGTGCAAAGCATGAAGATGTCAGCATCATCAGGGCATAAAAGTGCAATGCAAAAAATAATAGTATGTAAATAATTTTTTGGCCACTGGCAATGACTGCAGTAAGAAATCTTCACAAGTTGTCATGCTTTGCAGCAAGCATGGTGCTTGCTTCTTATCCTGAAGAAGTTCTGAGCAGCTGGGGCAGCTTTGGATTCCTCTGTAGGCTCTATTGGTGCCCCTTTAATACAGATTGCCTAAAGATTCAAGTCTCTCTTGACAAGCATCCCCTGCACCTAATTGCCTTATGAGGCACCCCTCCTGGGCTCTGCTACCTGATCACAAGTGCAGGTTGTCATGGTTTGCCACTTCATCTGTTGTTCCAAACCTTCTTTGTCTCATACTGCTTAAAGGCTGTCTGTCTACTCTGATTAAAATGAAATTTGTCTTAAAAATATATATATAAACAGGTGGCTTTTAGCACATTGTAAGTAAAGGTGGAAGGTTCTTTTTTATTTGTTTACTTCATCAAGCCCTTTCTCCAAGATTGCTTTGCTATTAACTTAAACAATATGGGTTTAATTACATAGATTTGGAGAAATACAATCGTGGATAAGTTGCTACCCTCAAAGATAGTTGGCCTGTCATTATGAACCGTGTATTTCTCTAGCTGCTCAGGGAGCTGTACCGATGCAATGGGGGCATCGAGAACATGCTTATAGCAATATGGGGAGCACAGAAAGCTGCATCAGCTGTCAAAGGCAGTGAGAAAGCTAGGCATGTAGTGTAGAAATACAGAATATCACAGACCAGAAATGAGCTGCAGAGAGGTAAGGAGACTGTGATGTCTTGACGTTGACAAGTCTTTCTGGCAGCCTAATGGGGCAGTCCCAAATGCTGTTGGTGATGCCCAAGAGCGTTCATGGAGCCTCAGGCTGGGCACACCGATATGTAAAGCGCCAGATTAGGTGGCACAACTCAAAGTTAGTCTAGACGCCCCCCCAAAATACATTGTCACCAACTTTTGCATGCTAACTCTTTGAGTGCTTCTAGCAGTTTTGACAGCAGTTAACATGCTGGCATTTGAGTGGAAAAGTGTGCATCAGCAAGTGTGCAGTAGATGATATATCTGTAGCGACGTTCTTGTGTCACAGGTCTGGATTCCATCTTCTTGTCCCCTTGTTGCATCTGTGAGATGTGGAGGGCAGAGCTTTCCTGGGCTTGTTATTATATTCCTGCCAGCAGTGTAGACTTTTCAGAAAAAAACATCTGAACTCAGATCTCCGTAGTTTTTTTTTTTTTAAGCTTGCCATGTTTGCCTGGGTTTCCTAGTTGTTCTGCTGTTTGTGGTACCTGGGGAAGGCAGTTTGTGGGTAGACACAAGTACAAGTAAGCCCAAAAGCTTGTCTCTTCTCTTCGGCTTACTGGTTGCATTGTATTGCATGTATACTGTTTCTCTGACGCTTTCTGAGAAATACTGGATATTCTGCTCATGTTTATGGGCATGCCAGGCTCCATAGTGTCTGGGAATACAGCACAAGTGTACAAAATCTTCATTGTCAGTCAGGACAATGTTTTGAGAAAGATAAAGTGAACATGCTGGGTAAGCTGCAGAGGTATTTCTTGAGCCCCATTTACCCAACACAGTGCCTTAATCAGGAGGCATTCTGCATGTGAGCATTATTGATCACTGATGACGGTGAGAGCTGAAGCGGCCTCTTCTGTGTCGTACCCATCTCCCAGCTTGCGCTTACCCTTCTGCCCCACTGGCACCCGCTCTGTGTGTCCACTGCTGTGGTCTGCATGGGGCACAGCTTGTAGCTAGGCTGTTAAAAGTAAAAATACTCTGCTCCCCACTGCCTCTTTACAAATTATGTGGCACCTTTTCATTCCTTTGGTAGGATACTTGCTATGAACTGTATTCTCCCAGTTTAGACTCAGATTTTGTAGTTATCTGATCCTAAGCACAGTAATCATGAATAACTTCAACTACTAAGGGTGGAATTTAGCAGAGGTTCAGTTTTTATTACGAAAGGAACAAGAGCTTTGCAGTCTAATAAATGAAAGAAAGGTGACAGGGCTGGAATTTGATTTAAGGAAGCAGGGCTCTAAAACATAATTCCTTCTGTGTAATTTAATAGCCATTGAGGAAGTACTGGAATCTACAGTATGTGGTCTGTTAATCTAATTAATCTACCCTAAAGGTTAAGTCACACAACCACAAGTATAAGTGGATTTTGATCAAGTTTTACTGGGCCTATAAAATATAGAATGTATGAGGACGTCCAGATTTACTTGTGTTTGCGCTGGAAATAGCTCAACTTTGTAAAGTCGCATACTGATACACACACGCATAGAGGGGTATTTTTATTTTCCTTTCCATTTCCAAACATAACATGCTGTGGATTTAAGAATCAGTTTTTATGATGCTGAATGTCATTGAAAAAGTATAGCAATAAAGGAATGAGAAAACTGCTGTTCTTTGCCAGTAAAGGTGGGGGTTAAAATGAGCATTGAATTCTAAAACCCTTTGTTTTTAAGGAGGGACAGCTTCTGGGCTCTGAAAGAGGCCCTCATCTAGCTCTGTGTCACACACAGATCAGTGCCCTTGACTTGAGCGCGCCCTGTCATCCTGGGGAGCACTGAAAGCCGAAGACGAATCTCTCTGCTCTTAGTTTCTCTTCATCTTCAACCAGACTCCTTTGACACTGACTCTTCGTGAGAAAAATCGTGCAAAATTAGCTGTTCCCCATGAATTCAGATGAGACTGGCTCATGTGCCTTGCTCTCATCTAAACCCTGATCTGAGCTAAGTGAAAAGTAGTCAGGATCTTAACAACACCAGCTCCAGCTATTAAAATGAGCCTGCATCTATGCAAATCTATAGAGAAGTTTGGTTGACGGAGACTTTCCCGTCTGTTTACTTTCAACCCATATTCCCAGTTCTACCAAAATGCAGAAGTAGCTTCTCTCTCCATGGCTTTCAATAGGTCTGCTGCCTTCCTGCAAACAGCTCTCTACAATATAAATATAATGTATACATCAATATACTTCTCATTGAATGTTCTCATTCATTTGACAGTATGTCCGCTACAGTTCTTGTGGCGACAACCCACAAAGAAACCTACACATAAATATGAAACTCAGAAGGAGATCTCCAGGAGTTTTTGTTGTCTTCTCCTTCCCCAGAGGTTTTTTGTTCTCTGTATTTAATCCAGGAAGGTTTTTCCAAGCGCATTCAAACTCTGCTGGGTCAGAACACCTTGTCACAGGTGCGTGAGGCCAGATCCCTGACTACGGCTGACTGCAGCAGCGGGGAAGCAGGAGGAGGTAATGGTGAGGCCAGCACTCAGCGTTGTTACTGGGGTCAGCTGTGAGTGGGGGTCCTTTGGCAAATGCTCTCCAGGAACTGCTTATATGTGTCATCACAGTTGTGTGCATTTCAAAATGTAAATTAGTAGCTTACCATAGGAGAAAATTATGTAATGAGACTCTAGAGAACATAAATATTTAAGCATGTTTTTAAATACTTTCAAGTATGTGTGTATGGAGAGGGGAGGGGTTAGTGGACGTAATATATCAAATAAACAAGTTCAATATTCTATTGTATAAAGTATCAACCCTGCAAATTCATACTAATTAGTATTTTGAGCTCTCATGGTGCTACTAAATCTTTGGCACCAGATGAATAAAATATTTAGAAAACTTTTTTATGATCTTATTGGTGCATTCACCGATATCAATGACAGAAATTTATCTTGCTTTAGCAAATCAACAAATTTCTTTCTTCTGCTAAATGTTTTTGGCAACACAGATGGAGAACACAGCAGTTAGGGCCCTGCTCAAAGGCGCCAGATAACTGAATGGGTTACTTCCTACATTAAAACCAGCTTGTTGACTTGGCAAAGAGCCCTGGTCAAGTAATACAACCAGTGCTGCTGCCATTTGTTAATTCTGCATAATTAAACACCAATTATACATAGTATTGTTTTGTAGCAGGCTTCTCAGCTGGCTTTTCTTTATTGCGATTCTGTGCCAGTTTTTTTCCTTATTACTAAAAAGGACTTTTTATTTGTTATTGTAATTAGGAGGTTTCAAAGATATCAATTTTTTCTAAAGAGAGAATAGCAAATGATTGTGAAAGGTGGCATATTTTACAGGAAAGACATTGTGTATAATAGGTATTTTGATTTTTTTGTATAATATGAGGAATCTGCACTGTAATGTTATATGACTCCCCAGCACAAGTCTATTAGTGAATATGCAATAATAAATGAACATATTTACAAACCACTTTCAAAGTTTGTCTTAAAAGACACAGCAAAATTCAAATGTAGAACCGATGTTCATTTCATACTGTTTTTATTCTTATTCCGCAAGGCATGTAACTGCTGTTAATCTAAGTCCTATTGAAATGAATATAGCTTAAACATGCTTAAATAGAGTATATGCTTAACTGTTGTTTAAGGGATAAACCTAACTGTGTTCAATGTTCTGATGAACTGGGAACTTTTTATGCATTGTATGGTACTATCACATGTTTGGAGACCATTTAATGAAGGAGTTCATTCATTGTCTTGGTGCTTTAAATTTTGTTGTTGTTGTCAATGATGCAATTCTATTAATAATGATGATGGAGAAATTTAGAGATGTTTTGCGTCTCTTGCTGTCTTAAAATAGGAACTGTGGAATGAGACAAGCAGAAGGTTGAAGGCACATTTTATGTTTGTTTAGAGTCTGTCTTTCCCTCAGTAATAATGGATATATTTGAAATAGATACTAAATATTAGTTTTTAGCTACTTAAATTTATGAAAATAGTCTGGAAAATGTTTTTTCCGCTTTCTTCGTGATTGATTATGTAGTAATATCACCAAAGGGTACCATACAGCCAAAATAGGTATGGGAACTATCTAGTCTTTAAATGCATATTATACAACCCATAAACTTTATTGAAGGAAAAAAGAGAAACTTTCAGGCTTGATAGTCATTAGAATTTAAAAGTTCAGGAGAGATGTTAGTTGTGTCTGTGGCTCTTAATCCATGAACTATTGGACAGTCATACGTGCATACCGAATCTGTATGCTGAATATCCTCATGAATGTTATTGAGAAACGTTTCTGCAAGTCAGCAGCTAGAGCTTACTTCTTAATAGGACTTTTTTCTCCCCTCTTCCATCCTCATGACTCTACTCTTGTTCTCCATCCTTCCCTTCCTTTCAATCCAGATAATTGGCCCCTGAACAAAAATGCTTAGTTTCAGGCTTGACAGTTCTTGTTTCTTTATTTGCTAGACCACAAGTCAACTAAACTGTTAAGAGAAGACGTGGTTGCCTGCTTGACCTTATAAGCCATGAGGTCAATGGAACTTCTCACAGCACATAATAGAAAGCACGAAATTCTTCACAAGATCGGGCTTTTGGTTCATGTTATAGTTATGTCAATGGAGCCGTTTTAAGCTGTAATTGTAAGTAAAGTAAGTAATTTCGTAACTCTTTGTAAGGAAAGGTCAGCTGTTCTGAATCATGTTGTGTTACATGTGAATGATATATATTTCAAATTCCGTAAACTCAGTAAAGCAATGCTGCTTTGTCTTACTTGCATTAAGGAACACATTATTTTGGCATTTTCTTTGGACCGTCTATTATCATAGCCCCTATTCTTCCTGTCTCAGGCATACGCTTTCATTTCAGTTATGATTTAAATGGAAAGATGAATGACTGAAGGATTGTTTACAAATATTGTAGCTAGATACAGCATTACTATACCAGGTATGCCATCATTTTATAACTACAACAAACACAGCAGAATTTAACTAGCGATACATTTTCACTACAGAAAGCTTCCTTTTTGCCTCTTATCACCAAATAAATATTTTAGAAAGACAATTAGAAATGCAACAGAGAAACTTGAAGAGAAGGGAAAAGTACAAACTGTGGAAATTACAGTGAGGGAGAGGAAATGTTATTTCTCACTGGCAGTTCTTCTAAACACCTCAGTGCTCTGGAATGTTATTTATTATCGATATTACAATGATGCCCCCAATGTGGCAGGTGTTGAAGCGTTTACAATTGCTACAGCCAAACCTGCGCCAACTTTTGAAATGTAAGTATGTAATACAAAGAGTTGGGAAAATTTTCAAATTGGCCTCAATTTGACAAAAGCTGCTGAAACACATAGGTGATTTCTCTAGTACCTGTTGTCATTGATTTCCGCAGCATTGTTTAAGAACCTTCTCTAGTCATGACACTAAGATTTTGCTTGAAGCAAAGTACCTGCATAAGTCTTATTTTGGATCAGGGTAAGTGGGGAATACACACATAAAAGTAGGTCGCAGCAGCATTATGGATGCAGCTTGGCTAATCTCTACTAAATGCTGATTTTTATTATATGCATATATACATATATTCACTTTATATATATATATATGTACACATTCTGAGTGTATCATGATATCCCACTGATTAATTGTAGTATGATGTGATAAGCTGCATTTATAATACACCTGGGAATGCTCCCCTACAGCCGTGCTGTTGAAGCAAATCTCCTGGAGTCACTTGAATAGTCTTTCCAGGATCAAAGGTTGAAGGTCACCTGGCTAACAAACCATGAAGGTTAGAAACAGCAGCTTCAAACCATGAGAAAGGATGGATCCTCAGCTTCACTTGGGGAGAGCATTTGCCTTAAGCCACGGGAAGTCCCAAAACACTGCGCCTTAATAATGTGCCGTTTTATGCCTGGAAAAGCCATTTCAGACCATAGCTGGAGCTTTTTAAGCTAATTATTTTTCTCTGCTTCTAGATTCAAAAATAATTTAACTCTCCTCCTCCCGGATTGAGAAGAAAAATAACAGGAAAAAGAAGTCAATATATTATAAATATATTGGGGGAAAAAAGGGAGGTAGTTTTATCATACAACGACACATGGAAACTCCATGTGGCATTTGTAGATGCCAAGATTTTTTTTATCTGGACTTCTTTGTCTTGAGAGTAACATGAGAGTACTGCAGCTAGCCCAGCTTCATGAAGCAAAATATTTAGACACCACATCATCATTTACTCTTTCCAAATTAGACTTTTCAATATATTTAAAAGGTCACTAATTCCTTAAACTGTAAAATAGCAAGCAGTTGTGGCCTCTTCACCCAGGCATGATCCCAGAAATCTGTTTGGTTATGAGAGGTACTTCTATGTAATAGAAAATTCAAAACTAAAATAAAACAAAACCCTCATCTTGCAGTTCATTTCTTAGTACAAATTAGCTGAATCTGAATCAACAGTCTTAGAAGCTGCTAATTAGAGTTTTGCAAATGTGGGGTTTGCATTCAGTTAGACTGTGGGAAGAAGGAAAGTATTTCTAGCTTGTATTGCTCCAGCATTGCACTGAGCAGTATTGCAAAATGTCATGTTTGAATGCTGCAGGGGGGTTCTCTAGTGCAAGGAAATACCAGAAACAATTTTGACACTAGTTTATAGTAATGACAGAAACTAATCTGTTAAGATGTAGTGTTCATATCTGGTAGGCATAGTTAGATTTTGTAGTTTAGGAGTCTCATACTAAGAAAGTTGAGTTTGTAAGACTAAGTTGTCACTTGACCATTTAAGAGAGCTGCAGTAAAAATATTTTTAATATGTAATGTATCAATATTTCTCTTTATGTAGAAGAAAATCCCTGTCATTGCCTCTAAAACATGAATGGTGTTATGTGCAATAACCTGTTATTTTACAGAATACCGAATACTTACTCTAGCCAAAGTGCTTGCTTTCAGGAGCAGTGGTGAAGTTAGGCTTAACAGAAGTATTTCTTTCACAGTGTGCAGCAGCTGATGTTTCTCAAGATGTAATTACAATGCAAATACAACGTTCTCTTCAAAGTACAGGATTAGTATGACATAAGTTGTACTTATACAATTGATAAACTTTCAGTGGTTAAGAAGCTTAAGTGGTTAAGGAATATCTTAGATACATTTATGCCCCTCATAACTTTTTAAGGGGCCCATAGAGATTATTACAGAAATATTTTTGATACTGTAGTTTATAGTAATAACAAAGATATTAAGATATTTCAATTTGATATGTGCATGTATATTTTATAATTTAGGAGTCTTTTATTCTAGTTTTATAAACTGGATAAATAGAAGCTCAGGAATAGATCTGCAGAGGTGTCTGCATGTTAATACCTGAATGGGATTTGAGTACTACTCATCTGATCATGGTAACCCAGCATGAAAGTGACAGATTGAGATATTTAAATTCAAAAGTTAGTAGCTGAGATGTCTTCTAGGTTAGCAATCTTTCTTTCAAAATGTCTCTCTCTCCTGAAGATTTCTTTTTCTATCAGCTGTCTAAATTCAAAGAGCCAAAATGTTCTCTAGAGTAATGTTTCGTTTGTTTTCTTCCCAAACAATCAGTCATAAACTGTTTCCTTAATATAATATCAGCCTTTGTCAGCATGGCCTTATTTTCTGCAGCACATACAGAAATTTGCCTCAGCAATCGATTTTCTTTCAGATGCATATTTACAAATGGCAATAGAACTTCTTTGCTTTATTGAGAGAGGGACTGGGAAGAAAATAGAAGACAGCAATCAAAGTCTGTATTTTATGTTTGATTTATTATTAGCCATACAAATATAAACCCAGATTTTTTAAGATCATATATAACATCATTTAAATGTATTTTGCAGAATTAGGCTTTAAATATGAGTCTTATTCAGAATATTACAGATTAACTATTATATCATTTAAACACATCCAGTGGAAGAGACATATGTATTTTGTACTTAGTAATTCTTTCCTAGGAATTGGAAATGCTTCTTTGTAAATTGATCAGCTAATTATTTATTGGTCTAGTAATGTTCATGAAGGTAGGAGGTGTCCCCATTTGGGGCAGGGTCACTCGCCTGGTTCCTTGGGCAAGTTAGGCTAAAACTTTGAAGCTAGTCCACTTTGTGCTATCAGACAGCAGACTAAAACATCCAAAACACTGAGGTCAGTGTACAGGAACATCACTGGTGTCCTCTTCTCCCTGTACTGGCTCCAGCTTTACAGGTTTTTATCATGGAGCTGGAAGCCTTGGTGGTGAAAGTCTGAAGAGAGTAACCTTTTTCAGAGAACTTGACTCGAACCGCAACGGTGTTTCAGATCTCTGTGTTTGAAATGGAGATGACAACAGTGCCACCTCAGCTCTCAGAGTTTTGGAAAAAATGTGTTAATTCACATCTGCAGACCTTTCAGCAGTAGTGTCTGCAAGGCTGTTGGTTTTGAAGAAGTCGAATTCCTAATCAGCGTTTGGACTTCAATTACTATGGGGCCAGGTCATTTAGCAAAATGAAGCAACCATTAGAGCAGTGTTTGGAATATGTATTAACAACAAGGACAAATCAAATATGTTGTAGTTGCTTATTGATTGAGCATCACCTGTTCTGTGCACTGGAATAATACTTTGGCATTGTCGTGAAATTAATGACAAAAACATGGCTGGGGAAGCTGCAGGCAGATCAGTCGTGCGGCTTCTTCTACGATTTCCAAGTTTTCAGGTTTGTGTCTTTGTGACTGTACAAGAGTCTTTTTACTTGCAAGGAGTTTTATTTTAGGGTGGGGCGGGTTATCTTGTAACTGCCTGTTATTTGATGCGATTGGCTAAAATAACCAGTCGCAATGTTGAAGGAATGTGTGTCTGGTAGCACTCACTTCATTGGGATTCAGGCAGCAGATTGGAGTGTTTTAAATGTTTGGTCATTATCATTTTATTTCTACTCTTTGTAGATGTCTGCAAAGCATAAAGGCAGATGAATCAGACTTTCAGGTGATGCTTTTCTTCTCCCCAGAATGGTTTCTGAGAATATTGGAGGGATGAAAGTGAAACCGTAGTGTTTCCATCCCTCCAGACATTCTGGATTTCCCCCTCCCTGCTTTAAATTCATCTCCTCCCTTGCAGCAGCAGCAGCTGTAGCTCAGCTCCATGGGCCCAGCCAAGCTCTCCCGGAGGCACTGCCGCACCCCCCTGACCTCCACGGGGCTCACGGACCCAGCTGCAGCCGTCGGGGGCTCATCCCGAGCCCGGGTTTTCCCTGTGGTTGAGCACTACATGGGACACCAGGCAGATTTCACTGAGTGTCCTTGCAGTGGGAGATCTGGTTCTGTTTTCCTCAGATATCTGTTTTCAGTTTTTCGAGTAATAAAAATACAAAAGAAATCAGTTGTTTCCTTAAAAGGAGCCACAGACTAAACCAAATGTGTTTGCTTTATCTCTCTTTTTCTTTTCTCCGAAGAGCTTAAAGAAATCATAAGATAAACTTGCCTATCACCTCACAGCTTCCCTTAGGACCTTTCAGCATCCAATGGAAGCCTGTGTGAATGCAGTTTTCCCGAAGCTGTGTCTTCAACTTTTTGTTTTCTGCTAACAGATCCTGAAACATCAACCAGTTTGAAACATTGGAAAAAAAAATGCAAGGAAGATTAAAGCTTGATTGGGAAAAAGTTTGGTATATGGAAAGAGGTTTATAAATGAAGAAAAGACTGAGAAGATCCTTGCAAAGATTACACTTTCTAAGCATTAATAATAATAACTGATTGAACTGATCTACAAATCAAGGATTGATCATCAGTTGTGCTGTTTAGTTGGAAAACCAGAACCAATTAAACAAGGAAGGTAGAATATTAATTACATTTTGTGAAAGGGAAATAATAATAATAATAACAACAAAAACTGACAGTGCTTCTAGGATTTTTAAAAAGACATTATTTTGTTGATAGTGTAGTATTAGATATGTTGTGCTGTGTTTTCATCACATCTTAGTCCAGTCTGCTCTGTACCTTTCTTCACAGATTGAAGCCAACTACACAAAGTGCAGAGCATCTGTTCTCCCTCTGGAAGACAGATCATTTCCGTTTTTCTCATTGCTCAACTTTTCTTCAAAACAGGCAAACGTTAGGGTAGAAATCTTGTGCTCTCCTCTTTACAATTCAGTGAAAGTGAAAAAACAAACTCCGTAAGATGCCTGTGAAAGCAGATATGCGTAGAAATGGCATGTCTTTTCCCTCTTCTCATCTTCAGATACCGGTAGGCTGGAGTGACCGTGGTCACAGATACCTATTTCCTCATTATTCTCTGAGTAATCAAAAGTTCCCAAGCAATACAGTACTCCTGAGCTTATCATAAAAGCGGCGCTTCACATGTATCAGATCCTCAGCTGATATAATGCTGTTGAAGTCTTTTTTAGTTATTAGTAATACGCTACTTCCAGGGGTCATCTAGTGCATATTATGCAGTATTTCCCACTGCTATTAAACAGATACGCTCTGTAACTTCAGTACATTAAATCTACTATCTAATAATCGTTCTTAACTGCACCTTCCAACATTTATCATCAAAATATTTTCCTCTGAAGTTACTATCTTATGGTTGCATTCACCTTAGTTGGATGATGTATAGAAATGAATACAAAAGAGAATCAATATAGTCATTAACTGACTCGCCCACTGGATATGATAAATGAGGGGTCAGCTTAAATTCAACTAAATTTTCTTTGATACTATACTGTCAGGAAAATCTTCATGTCATTTTTTTTCTTCTTCTGAATTGCCTTTTTTTTTTTAATTATAATAACACTTATAATTGTTCAGATTGTGGAACTGGAGCCGTGTCAGTCATTCAGATTTATGAAATGTAATTCATGTTCAGAGTAGTAATTCAAATTATGACATATAGGAAAAATCCAGCTGATATGGGATTGGGAAGGGTTTGGAAGTGTTTTATTTTAGTCTGATTTTCTACACAACAAGGTTTCTGTTATCATGCAGTCTGCATCTGTTGGGTATCCTCCTCTAGACTCTTCTGAATTCACTTGCTAATCTTAACCAAAATATTGAATAAAGATGGAAGCAGTCTTAAAGCTATGTCTGTACTAGTGGACCTGAGGTGCGGTTACATTTCATCTCCATACTAGGTCAAGATCTTGCCACACACCAACTTCTCTCTGACCTTTTGGTTTCCTTGAGAAAGATACCCGTGGCTGGATGCTGCAAGGAAACCAGGGAGAGTTTTGTCTAGGACTCTGGTTTGGGTGACTAGGGGGGCCAGGACCCTGGGACACACTCAGCCTGAATCTAGTCAAACATAATTATGTTCAAGTTTCAAGCTGATGAGAAAAGCTTAGGCAGGAGCTTACCTAGGGAGCCTTCTTAGGCATGAGTGTCAATCAGCGTAAAGCCAGTTAACATTCAGTTAATGTATGTTGTATATGTCAATGCATTCTTATCTGAGACTAAACACATTTTCAGAAATAGCTATGAAATAGCAATGAAGTAGCCATTTGCCATATAGCGATTGAGCAAAATAAAACCTATAGGGAAAACATCCTGGATTATTTTTATTCTAATTACATTATTTCCAGTGACAAATGTTTTGTTTTCATTGCTCAGTATTTTGTAGCTAAGAAAAAAATTCTAAAATGTTTATTAATTTTAGAAGCTTTTGTTAAAGTGCGCTTGAAACAGCCTTTATGTCAGACGTGAACTCTCTTTTACTGACTTGCTTAACATTCCAGTTATATTCAGCTTTGACCACTTACATACACTTGCAGCTAATTTATGAACAGCGTTTTACCTCCAAGATCATATCATGTCTACTTGATCACTGTCCAGTCAGAGAACAACAACACAAATTTCAGTACAGTTAGATAAACTATAAAGCTTGAGTAACAGGAATAAGTACTTCTTCTTTTCTTTTAAAGTTTAAATTTCCTCACCATCTTTTGAGGCAAGTTTTTCTAGCTGAGATGTTAAATTAGTGTAATGAGACAATACCAATGTACTTTGTGTTGTTTTACTTTCTAACCAGTGTTCAATGTCAGATCAGTCTCTAGCTGGATTTGTTATTTGATCCAATGTGTTAGTCTCATTTTTTCATATCTAGCACCTTCTGAAATTACAGTGTTTCTCCGGGAATTTTCTGTAGTCTGGCCTCCTAAAATGAAAATGAAAGATGATTAATTGCCTTCAATATGCTAAATATCTTTTCTTTTTCTAGGTTCTTGTGCATTTGTTTTGTTCTCTTAGGTTTCCTTTTTTCCATAAGCTTTCATACTTGTACTTCCAGCAAAGTCAGTGAAATAAATTTGAAGTCTGTAAAAATCTTAAATGTTTTTCCATTTCAGTCTATTATATGGTAGAAGTTTAGTATACTAATTAAAATCATCTCGGACATAACTTGAACTATTTAATTTCGTAATACGATGAAGTTCCAAACAAGCAAGCCTGTTACCTTAAATTTAGCAGCAGTAATGATATATCACTGTATTGTGAGCCACCACTTGTTTGCCACTGATAGGTTTTGTGCACAGATCTGGTTCTACAGCTTCGTATTTATCAGTGACTTGATCTACTGGTATGCTCTGTTACATGGTACATGTATATTGTGTTCCATGTCTTTAGTTTAAAGGTAAATATTAAAAGTTCATTGTAATGAACTAAAGTTTTCAGCTTAAGACCTAACCTATAGGTGTCCCCAATGACTAGGTAGGAAAAATGTTGCCAGAGGACATCTGATTAGGCTACTGAAGTGTCTGCCACGCTGTGAGAGCCAGTTGCCCACATGTGGCACCCAGCACGGGCTGGGGGCTGCCAGCCCCACTGCCACTGAGCTGGGGCAGCCCTGGGTTGAAGTCTCAACCGTGAGCATTTGGAGAGGGACCCTGAGAGCACCAGGGCATGCAGGAGGTGGGAGAGGGCTGCTGGCAGCCACCTCAGGGCTCAGCCTGCTTGCTGTTATCAGGAGCCCATGGGAGGAGCCCATGGGGGAGCATCTGGTGCTCATGTTGGAGCCAGAGCATCGTCTTCCCTGTTGGAGTTTCTGTGCTGGATCCCTAGCCCGTAAGGATACTTCTGACTTTTATCCAGTTTGACGCATTAAAACTTGCTGATGAATTCTGCTAGAGGCACTTGAGGGCCCCAACAATATGGAACCAATCATGCTCGAAACATATGATATGTGTAATATTGCTTCAGAAGTATTTTTTATTTCCTGCTCAAAGCAGCTGCACCAACACATTTAATGAAGTTAGGACAAACAAACAATTGGGGTTTGCTAAAGAAATTTTTCTTTCTTCAAGCTCTCACTCTTACTTCCTATACAGAGTTATACTTTAGCCCAGAGATACTAAAGCTGTGACCTAGCCAGCAATGATATACTTCGTAAACATTCTGTAAGTAAATCAGACACAGTATATTCTTAGTCATCTGTGCTTCCATTTCCAGTTCATTGCTGTGATGATAAATGAGTCCCTTACTATGAGAAGTCTAATTTCCTGATCTCCAACACTATAGGTTTTCTGGTTTTGCTTTTTAAAGGTGGCGTGTTTCCTTCCATTTGCTGTTTCAATATTGTTCTATATATACTGACACACAAACTGAAGGTTCTGATAAAGTTATATCTTATTGGGCAGTTTATCTGAAAGGTCCAGTTGGTTTTTGAACATGGATATGTGATTTGGTCTGTCTTTGCCATCCTGATACTCTTATTCATCACAATTTTGATGTGGCTGTTTTTGTTTTTTTACGCTGGCATTGTCCTCATCATATTTGTGTAGTTTAAAGCATATCATTTTTCAGCGTTCATTCTTTATTGCTTTGGGCTCTCTGCTTTCAGTTACAGCTCTAATTATTTCAGGAGTTCCCATGGATCTATTGAAGGTCTTATTTTGTTTCAAAATTACTGCCTCTAGCTAGTAATTCCCATGCTCAATGTACACAATATTACAAATTGACAATATCTAGAGATATCTGTAGATCCTTGTAAACCCAAGTACCCCTTGCTGTGTTGTGTGATTTCTTATCTGGTATTAATTCTGCAGAGCTGAATTCTGACAAGATAGAAGAGTTATTGATTGTTATCCTCCTCGGCTATTTCATTTCATTGTAGTTCTATTTTGTCTGGAGTTTGAGTTCATAAACTTGGAGTCATTTTTGACCCTGTGCTTTCTTTTGAGGCTGACATTAATCACCCTGAGAAATGAGATTCCCAGCTGGAAGATGCTAAAGAACTACTGTAAAATATTAAATTAACATACTACCATTCTATGAATCTTTCCTGGTTTAGACACAGAATTTTTAAGTTGATTGGAACATATGTGTATGTTTCATTATGACCTAGATAATAATTGCTAATTCTTTGTTTGTGGCTCTTTCTCCCATTTCCCCAAAGTATTCACAGCTGTGCTAACAGAGCCCTGAGTACAGTCAATGGGAGCATTTTGCTGCTTTAACAAGAAGGGACTTCAGCCTAATATCAAATTTTCCAGGCAAATGCTTACATGCTCAGTCATTTGTTTTCTTAAGGATATGATTTTTACTAGCGAGTAGTCAGCTCAGGTAAACAAAGAAAGGAGGAACACCTGTTGTATGGCTTCTCTTCTCTCCAAGGAACAAATTTAAAAAACCTTCTTTGTAGAATGCTTTTCATTATGCAGTACAAAAGCGGTAGCTCTTAGGAAGAGCTTTTCAGAGAGAACCCCTGTGATCTAATAACAAAAGACAAAACCTTCCTAGAAGTACTTACCTCCATTTAGTATGAATAAAAGAAAACATTCTTTAGATTAAGAAAAAAAGTTATATTGCAAGTGAGAATCATTTGATATCTCCAGCTAATTCACTGTCTTGGAAGATTAATAGGAAAGCGAATTCTGGACAGACTCGATTTGCTATTACTTTGTGTGCATATGTATGTGTGATTTGATGATGTTTGTAGCTTGCTGTAAATTTATTCTTGTAGAGCTGTACTGATTGACATAGCATGTTTTTCAACTCAATTTCTTTTGTTTACATTGCAATTTGCCTTTTAGTTTGCAGTGTTTCCTTCAAAATCATCACTGTACACTATTAACTCTAAATTACTTTCCTCTTAGGCCACAAGGATCTTAGTTGTAAACTACAACAGGATTAAAACCTCCTTTTTTTAATCTTCAAATCACCCCATAGGATATATGGCATTACCAGTTCTTTCCTTTGTGCAGAAGACAGGCTAAAATAGAACATTAAGTGGCTTTAAGTATGAAAGGAAGAGGACCTTCAGAGCCTGTTGTACCTGCTGGCTTCTGCATCGTAGCCAAGGGGCTGGGGCTATGGAAGGCAAAAAGGAAGGGAATGTACAGAAGAGCAACAACAGGACGTTTTCTGAGAGAAATCTATATGCTAAAGGTATCAGTAATCACTATGTGGCTAAGTCACCACTGAAGGGTGGAGAACATGTTGGCACTGAAGGCAGAGATGATAGCAAGATGGTTCAAAATGCTGTACTTGTAAAAGGAGGGAAAAAAAAAAGGATAAAAAAAAACAAGCTGGGACAGCTAGGAATCTCACTAGCAGCGTTTCCTGAATAATGGGCCTGGGATTCTTGCAGTATTACGGAGACTTTCTACTTTCTTTACCAGATTTAATAGGCTTACTTAGTGTGACAGTGTATTCCTTTGCAAGACAGTGAATTACTGTATGTCCATTCTTTCTAAAAAAAAAAAAAAAAGCATTGACATGCATTGATTTAATATTATTCTTCATGCTGAGCTCTGCAGATAGGCTAGTAAAATGTAAGTGACACAGCTGCGTTTTATATACATATTTGACAACTCAGAAGATGACTGCATATACAGAAAAGCAGGGGAATGAGGAAAGACTTTCTCAGCTCTTGAGCTGCGTAAATCCAGCATTCGTTTGTACAGAGTTTTATTTTCAAATCACGTGACTACAGTGTTGTTGGGGTTGGTGTGTTGAATTAGTTCCTCAAGTTTCATTGTCTGTCAGTGACAGAGTCATTAACAAGGAAAAATCATTAGCTTTCTTAAATTCATCACTTGGCTGAATAAAATAAGTGGTAATTAAGCATTGTGGGTTTCTTGCAGGTTTAATTCCTGTTCATGAGGTAATCTTGTGCTCCAGTTCTGCAGTAAAGAGAAAATGAACCTAGTTCTTAGCTACTGTTTTAGGGGCAGCTACTTGAAAGGCAGCTGCATAATTCAGCCTCAAAACAACCTTACACAACTGAAGTAACAGAAGCAGCAGATCCATGGGTTAAAGCCTGGAGGGCTGGGAGTAGTCTCCTTGAGATGATTACAAGGGTTAGGTAATTGCTGCTAGGAGAAGTCCAGTGGAATTGGAGGATTGCACGGGAAGCTTGTATAACCTGTTCCTCAGCTGCACATGGTGCTAGTTGCAATTATTTAGATGTCTTGACAATAGTTCCCACAATCATCAGAACTCACCTGAGAAACATATTGGTTCTCATAAGGAAGAAAACTAAATAAGAGAGCCTATGGGGGAGAGGAAATTTCCCAAAGCAAGGTTAAATTGAGAGCTTGCAGTGAAAAGAAAATGCAAAATATTGATATGAAAAGAAGCCAAGGAGTTGGACTCAATGATCCTTGTGGGTCCCTTCCAGCTGGAGATATTCTGTTCCGTACTCTAAGAAACCCGTGCCACTCTTATGCATATGCCACACTGAACATAGTCAAGGTTACTGGTGAGCACTTCAAAATAAATCATATTCTCTGAATTTTCTGGAGAAAGCTTGCTTGTTGCCTTAAAGAAGAAAATTCTGTTATAAATCTGGTTGTCCTTCCCTAGCACATGGCTTCTTGTCCTAATTAATCATAATGTCTTGTACAGGCTAGTGATGGGTCTCTATCTACCCCTGCAACGAAAGCAGCTGGGGCTGCCACCTGTTAACGCACTCCCAGCACCACTTAATTAGCCTGAATGGCTGTTGCCTTTGGGTTTGTCTGGCAGGGAAAGAAATGGCAGCAGATGCAGAGCAGGAGAGGGCTACAAGCAATGGCCCAAGAAGTGCAGGCAAGCTAAGAGAAGGCAAAATGTGGGGGAAGAGTTCAGAGAGGGCAATTAAATAGATAGGTTAGGAAGCATCTCAAAGCCTTCTTATAGTGCACACTTACATGGTCTCCAATAAACGTCAAGTTTTGAGAACCAGTCAGAATTGTTGCTATGGTTGCATGGTTTTCCTGTATGACTGATCCCACAGAGGACTTCAACTTTAGCATCTGAAAGCAAGTGATGCAGAATTAAAAAAAAAAAAAGAAGAAGAAGAAATCTTAATTATGCTACTGCATAGGATGTATTTGCTCGACCTATGTTGAAGCTGCTGTTGGGAGTGAACCCCAGTAGACAGCGAAGTACCACACGGCCGCTTGCACACTTCCCCATCCCCAGTGGGACAGGGGGAAGAGGAAAGGAGCAGAAAAGGCAAGAAAACCTTGTGGGCCAAGATTTAAAAAAAAATAATAATAATAATAAATGAATAAATGAAGAAGGGAGAAAGAAAACAAAACAAGTGATGCAAAGGCAATTGCTTACCACCTCCCAAGGGTAGACTGTGCTGTGGTGCTGTGCAAACACTGCTCAGCCACAACTGACCCATTCGTGTGTTACTAGCAGTGCTTTTGGTCACAACTCTAAAACAATGAGCCGTACCAGCTGCTATGAAGAAAGCTAGCTCCATCCCAGCCAGACCCAGTACAGTTGTGAGCACCTATGCTTACCATCTATTTCAAAAATAAATAAATGCATAAGATGCAAAGAGCTTGCTTACTAGCCGCATGCTTTTGCATAACTGGAAGTCCTGGCTTAGTTTTTACTGATTTAAAGGCTGTTATTGAATGTAGTGTGGAAATGAAAGGAAGGAAAGGTGTTTAAATAGTATCTACTACTGAGTTTCTGTCAGGATTTTAGTCAATATGCATTGTTCTTTGAGGAAAATTGAAAAAAAGGTACTCAAAAAGTTAAATAGAAGCTGTATTTTTCCTTACTTTAGAAGAATCTGACTTTAAGGGGTTTTTTACACCACAAAGTATATCTGTTCTCATCAGAAAATTGTCTCTTGTGCCTAGTGAATAGCATATCTGTACCTGTGCATAAGTGTACATTTTATTTTTAGAAATGTGTATTGAGTTGCTAGACTACACTTGTATAAGCTATTAATAAAAAGCATACTTATGGATTTATTTGTAATGTATTTGTGCCAAATCCTCAGATTAAAGCCATAACGTGATAACAAATTCTTGCCTTTTTCCCTTAGCTTAAACCTTTCTTAACTTGTAAGATGAGGCTGCCGAGCAGTGTAAACGTTTAATGAAGAACTTCTTAATTATTTGTGGATACCCTCAGCTGGTGAAGATGGTCATGACTCCCTAAAGCTATACAATTTAAAGAAGTTAGAGAGATGGCTGAATGTGAATATGTCTCTAGAAAATAGTGCTATTAAGTCTTATTAAAAATAATAGAATATTTCCCTTCAGCTAATATGAGACATCGGTAAGGATATTCTCCAGATTAATCAGTCATATGCTACATAGGCTTCTGATATGGAACTGTGTTTGGAAATCTGTGATGGTCTGAGGATGGCCTAGTTATTCCCAATTCTCCACATAGCTTGAAGTTTTTCCTTTTCATTCCAGATCTGAAGAATAGATCTAGATGCTTGAAAGCTTGTCTGTATTTTTCTGAATAAATGTATAATTTTATGTAGTATTTCCCTTCACAAAAGTTAGTTCTCACAGATACATTAATTTAGTTTAAACAATAGTTCTCACTTAGCTACTATTCTTACTTAACTTTGCTCTGATAGCATAAAATGTTTTGTCATTATGGATAACCAAATGATTAAATAGAATTAAATATCCCTTAAGACATGTTATAGTGTATTTCTAATATAAATCCAGTGAAAGCCTAGAATAAATCAAAATACTGGAAAAACAGGCTACTAATTTATTTCCTCTTCTTAGTCTGTGGTTTGGTATGGCCAGAGCTGTTTTTTTCTGATGTCTCTTCCTGAATTCCTCTAGATCACTAGAAAGGAATCAATGGAAATTGATCCAATTTGTAGAACACAATTCTAATATTGATAGTAGTTTATATTCATTTGCTTCACCCTAATCTTTTATTAATGTTCATTTGCAAAATGCTGTTCATGCTGTTTCCTCCAAATGTTGTACCCCCGGGCTGATGATGATAGTGAAAGTTGGAGAAACTTAAAAAAAAAAAAAAAAAAGAAATTGTATATTTTGGAATTAAATAAAGCAACAGCTGTTATTTTTGTAGTCAGACATTTTTCAGTAGGTTTTTATTTCAGATGAAGTATGATCTCTGTAGTACCTCAGATACGTGAGTTTCCTGTAGCAGTATGAAGTTGTGCCCGTGCAGGTCTTTTCAGCATTTATTTGTGTCACGTAGGAAGATGGGCTAGGGCATCAATGCTGAATCATTTGGAGACTTTTAAGGACACAACATCAATAAGATGTGTCATATAGACATATCTCCCTGGTACAAAGGAAGCAATAACTGATGGCATCACTTTTTGTTACTGGTGGAAAAAAACATCAGTAGTGACCTTGTTGTGGTTTAGCCCCGGCAGGCAGCTCAGCACCACACAGCCGCCCACCCACTCTCCCCAGGTGGGATGGGGGACAGAATCAGAAAGGTAAAAGTGTGAGAACTCATGGGCTGAGATAAGGGCAGTTTGCTGGGTAAAGCAAAAGCCGCGGGCGCAAGCAAAGCAAAACGAGGGGTTCACTCGCTGCTTCCCGTGGGCAGGCGGGCGTTCAGCCGCTGCCAGGAGAGCGGGGCTCGTCACCGTAACGGCTGCTTGGGAAGGCAAACGCCATCACTCCCAGCGTCCCCCCTTCCTCCTCCTGTACCCCAGCTGTTGTTGCTGAGCGTGAGGCCCTGTGGTGTGGGACGTCCCTTTGGCCAGCCTGGGTCACCTGTCCCGGTCCTGTCCCCTCCCAACTCCTTGTGCACTCCCAGCCCCCTCGCTGGCAGGGCAGCACCAGGAGCTGGAAAGTCCTTGGCTCTGCGTGAGCACGGCTCTGCAACAACCAAAACATCGCTGTGTTATCAACACTATTTTCATGAAAAATCCAAAGCACAGCATTGTGTGAGGCTCTGTGAAGAAAATTAACTCTATCCCAGCCAAAACCATGACAGACCTTCATATGAATAGCTGAGCCATGGCTAAAAGAACATTTAATACAATATTTGAAGTTAGGGTTGCACCAAGCGCGTGAATGTAAGTAGTTGTGAAAGTAGATGTGAATGATCAGTTTAAGGTATTAGTAGGCAAGGCAATGAAAAGCAACTATTTAGTATTTGTATTTTCTGATCATTTTAAAGATAAGTAAAGACGTGTAAATGAAAGTATAAATGGTGTTTAGTGGCTACTGCTGCAGTCCAATAAAATGGAGTATATTACAGATTTTTAAGTGGAATTTTCATTAGAAAAGATTCTACACATTGGCATAAATCTTTGATGCTATCTGTTTTCAGTTGGACAACCTAAACTTGTTCTGAACTTACATGATTAAGCCAAATCCTCTTGCTGCTTTGCAGGTGGCATTTGTGCTTGGGCTGCACTGACTAAACCTGAAACCCTTCCACTAAAGTCTAGACCACACACTGTTGGGAAACCAAGAAGATATATATATATATTAATGAATCGACCAATTACTGCTTAGGCATCTTTTAAAGTGTAAGTTTTTTTTCACTGAAAAGATGCTTTTCTGAGCAGCTGGTATGTCAGAGACCTCGCTTTAAATTCCTTCTGTCTGATACAGAAATTCAGCCAAGACATACAACTTAAATGGAGAGTTGTTTTGAGGGGCATCTCTGTCAGTTCTGTACAATTTCTACCCCTTTTTATAATTTTGAACCAGGTGAGAGCCCATCTGTAGAGTGATTATGGCATTTCTCTGAGGGTTGAGACCCTGAGTTCAGCCCCTGCTTTGACTCAGACTGAGCTGTAAATTTTTCATACACCAGGTGAATTGTTCCAGGTTATCATATTAATTTCCTTCACTTTTTTTTTTTTTTCATGGTAACTGGTTCAAAAAGTGTAGTAATCTGAAGTTATTCATTATGGTTACCAAAGCCAAGTGGAAGATTGCCTGATCCTACAGCAAGGAAGTCATGAGAAAATACATCCCATCTTAACATCCAGGCCCTTTAACACGCATTGGACAGAATGCCTTCATAGCAGCGCAGTGGTGAAACGTGCTGTTTAAGTCAATAGTGCTTATTTCTTTTAATAGGGACTCAGAAGCAAAGGCAAAGCATTCAGCCCAGTGCAGGGGGCCAAACCCCTAAAGACAAGACTTGAGTGCAGAGTTATCCTCCAGTGAGATGGGGACAAATCACCCATAGCAAGTGCTGAACTTCAGTGATATTCCTTAGTGAATGCAATTTCCACACATAATTTAACATTAGCTGAGTATCATCTTCTTTATGACCAGGTTGAAAAGTAGCATTTCTCAGAGAACATAAGAGTGAATAATGTCTGTGTGCTTTTGTATCATAAATAATAAGGGTATTGTCATTAGCAGAGATCATGCAAATATGAGTAGTGTTAAAAAAGAGACTAATCCCCTCATTTCCATCACCGGACGTCCAAAGGCAAGATTTTCATGCCTAAATGGCTGCAAGTAGTTGTAGCACCTAGTTTTAGAGCTCCTGCTCTCATGTCCTGTTGGCTGGAGTAAATGCACAGAATTCCTGAAGCAGAGACTGCTCTAGTTTATAGCCCACAGTGAGCCTCATTAAAGGTCGTTAGCAGTGGCTGTTTTGTGAGATGTCTGCTACGAGGAGGGTTGGCCCGCTGTTGGGAATGCCACGTCATAGGAGGTATCTTGGATAAAATAGACCAATTCATTTTGTAATCTTATTTTGCACGATGGCACATGTTAGGCTTACAGGTAGAACATGCCAGGAGTTTTCAGCGCATCTCCCTTCTTCTTAATCATTTTGAGTAGTGTGCAGTTAAATGTCCTAGAAGGCAATTAATCTTTCAAAATAACTATCAGCAGGTTCATTACTTGAAATCTAAGTCTGAGCTTTCTGTAGTTGGTTATAAACATTTGCCCAAAAGAAAGTAGGCACAGGCTCTGCCTCTTCATTTAAGAGAAAGTCCCTTCCTTCTGTCCTTTACTGCTGTAATTTAAAACTCTGACCCAATCAACCCTTGAATGCAAATAAGCGAGCAATCTGGAGAAGCAGAATGTTGAACCCATCACTCTACAGCCATTTCCAGTGCAGGCTTTAAAGATGTACGTGACATTGGCCATTAGTGAGCCAGCAAAGATGAATGGACCAATAAATGAACATATTTCACTTTTTTCATCTGCCAAGATGAAACACCATCTTGGTGGTTGTATTTTTTTTTTTTTAATTTGCACAACAGTAATTTAAAAGGCATGCTGTCAATTCTTTTAATTAAGTACTTTTTAAAGAGATATTTTTTCAAGTGTATCCCCTTGACTGGATTAGTCTTGAGGATTTTCTTTTTGTTTTTCTTTAAGAACTCCTTTAAAAAAGTATGGATTTGAGAGGATGCTGTCTCTATAAGATTACTTAGAAGACAAATGGAGAATATGAATCATCACATTTTAAAAATTAGATTGACTGATCTAGTAAAATTTTGCATCCAGAAAAAAAATCTGCTTATGTTTTTTGTAGTTTAATTTCATACGTAGTTGCTTTAGAAGTTTTGTGAAACCAAGATGATTTTTAAAAGCATGTGTGTTTTATTGAAAGGGAAAGGTTACTTTCAGTCATTATGGAAGGCCAGAATATATGTCTGTGTGTGTGTGAGTAAAACAGATCTTTCCTATTCAGCGTATTTAAAATCATTAATAAATTGTCTGACACCTGTCAATAAGAAAAAGAAATGCAGCCTATTGTGTTATTGATATTCTTGAGAACAGATTTGCTTCTGGCAGCTTTTTTAAACAAAATGTGAATGTTTCTTTTTAGATGTTATCTGTTGAACATCATGTTATCAAAAGTAAATTAAAATTTGAATTAAAGTTTAATTTGCAGTTTTACATCTACAGATGAGAGTAGAAAGATCTAGTGATATTGACAACAAATTCCTTTGGGTCGTGCTGTTTTGTTTTCAGAGCCACTGGGGTTTTTATTTTATTTTTCGCTTTGAATTATTTAGTTCATTATTATGAGTTATCTTCACAGTGCTTTGTGGTGTTTTGATCAGCAATTTATCTTGGAGCCTTAAAATGTGTCCATTTATGTGTTTAGCTGACCAGCTGCCTTCCTTTTTTTTTTTTTTTTAATGTGACATTAAAATTGAGTGTTTCTCTGCAAGCATCTTTCAGCTCAGAAAATGCATCTTACTTCCTATGCTGCAAAGCTGTTGCCCTTTCATAGAGGAGCCCTGCCCCTTCCTCCTGCCCCATCCTCCAGAAGAGGTAGAGCAGCCCCCCTTGCTTGCCAAGGCATAGTCACCCCCCCCCATCATCCCCTCCCCGCAAAGAGGTGAAGTCCCCTGGGTCCGTAATTGCCAGGAGATGAAGCGACGATGGCGAGTGATCACAGTCAATAGCTTTGATTAACAATAAGGTGGAAAATTAGCAATGCTAGCATTCAGCTCCCCTGCCTCCCCGTCCCCATATGCTCACCACAGCCTGCGCGGGCTGGTGGGCAGGGTGGCCACCGCACGGCTCGGGCTGCAGAGTGGGCGCGGAGGTGCGGGAGGAGAGTTGGAGAGGGCAGAGAGGGACAGCGGGCAGCGCGTGGGGACCCGGGGCAATGCTCCCGGCCGCCTTTCGCTGGGCACCACCACGCAGGCGGGGGAAGGACGAAGCGTGCCGCGTGCTGGCACTGTGGCTCTTGCTGTCATGCGTGGATTTAATTGTGTCTGGACGTGTTTTGATCGAAATGGCAACTCCTGTTACTCCTGTGACCCCATCAGCAGCTCTGGTGTTGTTTCCGACAGACTCCGACGACCTAGAGAGGGGGAACGACAGCGGGACACCACTCCCCACCTCTGATAATGGTGACAATTCGCTGGGCTACACAGGTAGAGTGCATCTTTACAAAATATTCCTGACTGCCTACTTCTGACACTTTCCACCTACATCTGCCATTACCACCTGTACACAATTTTTTAACCATCATTACTAGCTGACTTTCTTTCACCATCATCCTAAAAGTTCAATGTTGTTAGTACTGTTGGGAATTATTGTGCTTTTTAACTAACCAAGACGACTGTCTTTTATTCTTTGTTACAGTACGTTTCAATTATTTAAACGTTTAAAGACTTTTTCTATTGTTGAAACAATGCACTCATTATTTTCCTTCAAACTGTGTGCATTAGTGTACTAAGCAATATATCATCTCAGAGCAATTTTTCCAAAGACCGAAAGCAGGGACTTTTCCATAAGGGTTTTTTTAATTCCACTCCCACTCCCCCTTAGCCCTGCTTGATTTCTGTTGTAAACAGAAGTGAAGTATATTGCAGCAGGGAAAAAAGTCCAGACAAAACTAAAATGTGGTTGGAAAAGAATCTGTTTCATTGACTTCTGTTTTGCATAAACTAGAGAAACGAGTCTCTAGGCCAAATACAAAGGACCACAGATAAGCAGCCTCATGCAGTGTGGTGTGGCAGGGATCTTTGAGAGACCCGATTCTGCAGCTCCTCTGTGCACTGAAGTGACACCCAGCTCCAGGAGCTGAACTGCCCAGCACAACCTGGGCTCAGCCACAGAATTGCTGAGTGCAGAGTTTCTTGAAAGACGCGTGCTCCAGAGTAGTGGCAGGCTCTAGACCTAAATAACTCTTAGATTGTGAAGGTAAGTATTAAGTCTTCTGGTGGTAGCAACTTTTGGAAAGGGAAAGAAGGGAATGAAGGAGGAAGGGTGAGTTGGATATTTAACTGAAAGATATTCTGTAAATACTTTATCAGTGGATTACTAGTGCAACTGCTGCTCACCCTGCATAAAATTGTGTATAGTCAAGTAATTAACAAAAGTGTTTGAATCAAATATTCATACATAAGACAGTCTTACAGGATGCAAGAAGAGAACAGGCAGATATAAGAGAGAGGTAGTAATTTCTTATCCATTCATAAAACTTCAGGTCTGTTATACACACTTACATGATTACAGCTTTCATGACCCCTTGCAATCATCACTGCATGTAGTTTAAAACCTTGACACATTATTGTATTCCAGTTTAAAATACTTTTTTTTGTAAAAGGGTAAGAAAGCAAAGCAATACAAATCCTCCCTCAGTCAAGAAAACTGATGCCTTCTTAGAAAAACACAGCAGGAACCGTGATGTATGTGGATTACTTGGACTTTTCTACTTTCTGAATATTTCTATTTTTTTCTACATGTACCCCCTCTCTCTGAGTTTGGAACATCAACCCTCCCTGATGTATCGGGGTTCAACCTATTCAGAAAATGAAAATTAATGTAGGTTAAAGTTGTCTTCTTTTAACTTACTGTTAGATTTTTTTTTTCCTCAGAAAACGAGACTGGGAACTGTAATCCTTGGGTCCTGTGTTATTTGGGACCATGAGCCTGCCTGTATTGTTAATAAAGTTAACCCCCGGCTTGGGGTTGGCCGCGGCCCCACAGCACGCTCTGTGCGGGACAGGCGTGGGCAGCTGCCCTGGCCCCCCATGAGCCCCCTGTCGACAGGAGTAGCAGGGATGGGATTTAACACCCCACTGGTGCCTTTCTGAGAGAGGCTGGAGGCTTCCCCCCTTCCTTGGCACAGGAGCTGCCACTGCAAGCACGCCCAGGCGGGAGATGGATGACAGGCCGCGGTGCAAGTGCCGCCTGGTGCCCCCGCGCAGGGGGAACGTATATAAGATGTATCAGGCAGTGTCTGAGGCAGTAGCTCCCCTCTGAGCATGGGGATGTGGGAGGATTTCCTGATCAGAGCACGGACCCTTCTGTATCCGTCCAGCCTTCTCCCAGACCCATGTGCACCTGGGCACCACATCCGAGGTCAGCCTCTGCAGGGTGTTGCCACTACTGAACCTGCCTCCGAGAGACTAATGGGGGTCACTGAGGAGGACTGAAAAAATCAAACTCCGGTATAGTTGTTCCCTGGAGGCTCTCAGGATCTTAACTCAGAGGCTGTGTTTTCATAGGTGTTTTCCAAGAAAACACAAAAGTCAGGATCGAGTTAGAAGCAAACATAAGCTGAACAAAAAGGAAAACTAAGAGGGCGTCTCTGTTTGTTTAATTGGAGTCCTTGTGCCTCTATTTGAATGAACACTGAATGAAGGAAAGACCGAATTTTTCATGTTTAAAGATTTAATGATCCATTGTTTTTTCCTCCCCTATGTAATAATGATCAGTAACCCTATGTGTGTATGCCTTGCCTTATATGGAAAAACCCTGGGGTATTTATTAAAATTAATCCAACAGGTTTCTATAGCAATCAGTAAGGATTTATAAAAATAACAATAACTATAATACAATCTTATCAGTGAAGTTGCTTTTTTTTTTTTTTTTCCTAATTTATGGGCTCAGTTTATGTAGCAATATGGAATTCCTGGATTTTACATACATATTCTTAAATAATTTTTTGTTCTCTCTTACCTATAGCATTTCATTCTCCAAAAGGGAAACCATTCCAGAAATTGTTTGTACTGAAAATTCTCTGACTCATTCCTAAAATCATTCAGATAAAGTCCAGGATGTCTAGACCCATCGGCAAAAAAAGCGCATCAGTTTGTTTTTAATACTATGTTTGTCTTCAGGTGGTGTCTAAAGGCACACAAACCAAACATAAGCTGATAATAATAATAATAAATGCTGTCATACAGTAGGAACATAATTTTTTATGCATATTAAGAGTAATGATACATCTGTAGGATGCTTCTCCCTTCCATTTCCACAGAAGTTTAGCTGTGAGGTAAATAAGGAAAGCGCTTGTGTAGAAAGTTTCAGGGTTAAAGAGTATCATTTTTTCTACTTGTTTTTCTTTCCATATATATTCTTCAGGATGAATATATGCAGCTGTTTCATACCGTTTTTAAGTGGATGTACATGACTCCTACAAAGTGTTTCAGTATGTTCTCCTGAAGTCCGCTTTAAATCAGGAGGAATGCTTTGTCTATCCCACTAGGTTCTAGCATCTCCACTCTGGGTCCGAGTACTTGCCTTGAGAAGTAACCGCACAGCAAACAGGAAACACATCACTTTAAGGGAGCAGAGAGGAGTGGCTAACCCAAGCTATTTCAAATAAAGATTGAAGTTGTGGATAAATTTCAAGGCAGTTATTATGGGAAAGTGATGAGTTTGTATTTGACTTTTCACAATTCTTAGTATGTTATAGGACCCAACTCCAGATTTTTTTCCCCCTAATCAGTATTGTGGTATCCAGTTCATTGTTGCACTTTTTATATATCACCAGTTTTTTATTATCACAATAATTATAATTAGACCCAAATGGAGAGGCTATATACACATACGTATTAAAGATAATTACTGTTGGAAAGTATTTATAATGTAAGTAAATAGGGAGTGGGGGGAAAAAAAAAAATGGAAGGAAGACGTAACCACACCCTTTCAGTCACTGAGGTTTGTTCCATATGCATGGCACTGATGTTAGACTGAAGGAGCTTAGAGGAAGGTTTTCTATTGCATTTTTGATATGAGAGACATACTAGGAATAAAAAAAGACATTTAAAAGCTGATGTGACCACCTCGATAGCATATTAAAGATGTTAGACATATCTGGGTTGATTCAGCAAACGATTTAGGGTTAAAAAAAAAAACCTTTTAACTGTAAATATGTCAGTTGAAAGAAGCGAGCCAGGAAGATTACCTTGTCCACACCTTCACAAAACACCAATTCTACTCTGTCAAGGCCAGAGTGGAAAATAATTGCATAGTTAAGATGGGTAATGATAAAAATCTAAATGACTATTTTAACTATGTGCCTAAAGAACAGGCGAGATCAGAGTGACATTCAATAGCATGAAGCATATGATTTAAATACATTGTGTTGTATTTAATTTACCTTAAGGAAGACACCTGAAGTAGTTTTCTGAAATGCTCTATAAATATACCTGTTTCTCTGTGCAGACTTTAAGGGAACCTTAGGTGACTAGCAATGATGTAGATATCTAAAGATGATGGTAATTAATCCTACCTACTCCATGAGTTTGGATCTAGATTCTGAAAGGAGAATCAGGTGGTAGGAGGGAGCACTGGAGAATATAATGACTTCTTTGTTGATGATCAGGGGAAGGCAAAGGGATGGAAGATGGAAGTAAGAGTTCAGTTCTTTGTCAAGCTTAGACTGCAGAGATGTCAGACAGACTAAGACTACTGTTTGGACAGTTGTTGTATTTAGAGTGGAAAGAAGTCCCTAAGTTACCAATAGTTATTTTTTGTCATTAAAATCCTGAAGATACATACAAAGACAAACAGAAAAGGAAGGGAATCAAGGAAAAAGATGTAGGAGACTTCCCACTGAATATCAGAGGGGATACATAGAAAATCATCCAAGTAAGATAGTAGTGGAACTCTGTGTAGGAAGGAGATGGAGAATTTGGAAAGAGGCTCATAGAAGGAAAGGTGTCAAATGACGTCACGATTTCTGAGAGAAGAGCTTGTGGTTAGTGGTCAGAAGGAGCAGATGACATGTTGAATGATGTCTCCATGTGCCTGAGGAGCTTTGAGAGCCAGAACCCTGCAGCAAGGAGTGAGGAAACCTGAATAAGAACATAAGATAAAATAGTCTTGACGAAAACTATCAGATGTATTCTTCTATTTAATATTTGATTCGTGCTTCTGTAAGAGCAGATTTTCAAGAAAATAGTAAAGTAATTAATATTTCCACATCAGAGTTCACATGTGTTTTGCCAACCTGATCAGTAAAGTAACTTTTCCCTCTTAGCTTATGGGCTTCCTTTTTCATTCCCAAAGTAGTGCGAGGGCAGTTAGCGTCAAGTATGAACCTCGGTAGTTTTCCACGTAATCAATGGCTCTAAAGCAGTCTCTAAGATTGCATTGTGCTGTGTTATTGAAGTGTGCATATGCATTATGTTCCAGGAAGTAACACATTTCCTGTTAAATCAACTGTGACATAAATATCGGGGATCATTAAACAGATCACAGAGTATTGCTTGTGTTACGGAGACCAGAATGATGACTTGTTAAATTAACACTATATAGTCAAACATTTGCAGGCAAGGATCACCACTCCTCATTAGGTAGATGCATGGCTTTTTAAAGGAATCTTTCCAAATAAACTTTTTTTATTCACAGTTTTCTCAGAAGACTCTTCCAATATGCAAAGAAATCCTGTGGTTCCCACATGTGACCCAAAGTTAGCCTTTGATTTTTTTTGCCCAGATTTTAGTCACAAAATCATTGTGTCTCCATTCTTTCGTATGAGAAGGGATCCCATCCTTTTTCTCACATTGCCTTTCTTCTTTACTACTGTGTTGTTATGTGAGCAGGAGAATTGTTCGTAGTGGATCACTTCTAATATGTCAAATAGGACAGATGCCCTTGGACAAGCATTTCAAGAAGCAAAGGGGAAAATCTCTCTTAATTGCGTGGCCATTTCTGAGATATTTCTTCTATTGCAGTAATTTTACACAGATTATCATCTTATTTATTAAAAAGTACTTGTTTTGAATGGTGGTAGTTTTAAAAACACATTCAACAGAACACTTCTAAAGCTTTTTTGATACCAAAAGTGGAAATCTAGAGTAACTTTTATCCTGTTAGAAATGAAATATGTTTCTGCCATTTCTTTTCTATCAGATTAGTAGAGATAGTAAATCTGTGTCTGAAAGGATGCGGTGAGAGGGGAAAACGCTATGATCTGCAACCGGAAAATAAATACTAATGCTGTAAAGAAATAGTTGCTATTCGATTATACATTCATACTAAATTATCATCTTTAGTTTATGGATTAGTTGGAAAGAATGAGCAATATTGGGGAAAAAAACACATGAAACAAAAGCTGTTTTGATAATGGGATGCAAAGAAGTGGTGAGTAGGTTGCAGAAGGAGGATGTGTTGGGTTGAGAGGGAGACTGCAGAAAACCATATTTCAGATGTGGAACAAGTAGGTAACAACGTATGGAAACAAGATCTTTGTTTTGTTCAGACAAGTGTTCCAAGTACGCTATTAGCATGTCTGAAATCGCACTGAGTTCATGAGGTGCAACAACCTGAAGAGAAAAACCAAATACTTGTTAGCACGGCAGAACCAATGGATGTGTGACAGAGCTGAATAAATCAGTGGATTAGAAAGCAACAACACTTTTTATTTAATTGAAGTTACAGATTTCTTATTGCTAGAGGTATACACAGAAGACTTCTGCTTGTCTTCTACATCTCAGGATACATTTGCAAAGCTAGCATTTGGGACATTTTTCATAGTCTTCCTCTTTTTTAAAACTCCAGTTGAGTAAGTGTGCTCTTGAGTCACTGCGAGAATGAACACAGAGCCCCATGATACCAATTTTACAAAGTTACTTCTTAGTAACATCTGCACTTAAAATCCAGGAACAGATGGTTATTGTTATTCTTATTAAAAAAAAAAAAAGAAAGAAAGAAAAAAAGAAAAAAAATCCCCTGCTGTTGTCTATCAGCAATCTCTCTGTTCACCATGTCAGTCTAAACTGCAAACAAGGTCTTTTCAGTTTTGTGCTTCTCTGCATGCATTCTTCTGACACAGATATTGAGGTGGTTTTTTTTGTTTTGCTTTGTTTTTTAATATGTATTAAAATACTGATGTAAATATAACACCAGTCAATAGAATTGCCTCACAACGATAGCAATGTTCAGGCAATAATCATTAATTAAAACATGTAGTAGCAATATTGGATCACAGATACTCCCACTTACATAAATCTTGCCAGTTTTCATTAAAAGTTTATAAAAAATATCTTCCTGCAGTTATTGTGTTATACTTCAAGGAAAACCTTTGGTTAAAACAGGAAGCAATGGCAAAATCCCATGTTTCTCAACCAGTTTTCGGGTAGCCATCAGACCAATTTAAAATAACAAAACAAGGAAACAAAACAAACAAAAAAAAGACAGCAATACATAGAACAATTTGTCTAATAATGACATTAGTAGCAGTATATGCCCCTTGTATAACTGAGATACCTTGGGAAGATGAATTTGGACTAGAGAAGGGACAGGAAAGGGCTATTAAAATAATCAGGGAATAGGAAGCTCATTTTGACAGAGACCTTAATGAAAGGGGGATTCATTAAGGATTGACTTTTGTTTGCTAGCCTTATGTTCTTAGGGAGCACATAGAAAAAGTATTTTAGCTACAAAGCATGTTGGCAATACAACTTGAAGAAATCCAGTTGTTGGTAAATAGTCTATTTCAAAGGTGTGCTCAAAATGTGTACTCGTATAATGGCTGATTCTAAGCTTTTACTCATATGTTACTACTTACCTGAAAAAAGAATAAGCAGGCATAAAATGGGACCTAGTTAAATTAAGAAATTTTGGATGTTTTACAGTAGAAGATGAGATACATCCTCATCAGGGTGTGTTATACAAGTTAGTCTTTTGTTTTACCCAGGCAATTTGTTTTATTTAAAGAAATAGGAAGTTAGTAATACACGTGGCCTCATTAAATGCATAGCATGAAATGCAGTGTAGAGACGCCAACATTTGTTTGTTGTGTCTATAATGATGCTAAAGTATCTTGAGTGTTAGAGGAAAAATGTTGAAAAGCACTGTTGGTCATTTTTCATAGTAATTACTATACAGGATCACAGACTTACAGGATAGTTCAAGTTGGAAGCAACTGCTGCCGGTCTCCAGTGCAACCTGCTGCTCAGGTAGGGTCAGCTGTGAGGTCACACCAGCCTGCTCAGTGCTTTATCCAGTGGGTGATGAAAACTTCCAAGGACAGAGGCTGCGCGGCCTCTCTGAGCAACCCACATCACTGCCTGCCTGTCTTTACAGGTAAAATTTTTCTCCTTATATCCAGTCAGAACTTCTCTTGTTTCAACTTATGCCTGTTGTCTCTCACCCTCCCATGGACCATGAAGAGCCACTCTCCATCTCCTCGGTGACCTCCCTGTCAATACTGGCAGGTGGCTGTTGGGGTCCCCCCATAGCCGTCTTCCCCAGGCTGAACAAGCTCTGGACCCTGAGCCTCCCTTCACAGGGCAAGTCTTCCAGCCCTCATCGTCCTGGTGATCCTCAGCTGAACTCACCCCAATTTATCAATGTCTTTACTGTACTGGGGAGCCCCAAACTGGATGCAGTACTCCAGATGAGTGCTGAGTAGAGGGGGGATAATTCCTTCCCTTGATCTACCACATGTGCATTTACACAGCTGAGGACACTGCTAGCCATCTTTGCTGCTGGGGCAGGCTGTAGGGTCAGCTCAGCTTGCTGCTGGCCCAGGGCCCCAGGCCTTTCTGGCAGAGCTGCTCTGCAGCCTGGCAGTCCCCAGCCTGTGCCGAGGCAGGGAGTTCTTCCTTCCTTGCCAGGGCAGAACTTTGCATTTGTCCTTGTGGAATTTCATAAGGTTCCTGTTGGCCCAGTCCTCCAGCCTGTCTGGCTCCTTGCAGGTTACCACCTGCCCACCGTTGGGCACATAGAGTCATTCCCATAGTTTGGTTTAACCTGCAGATATAAGGAGCATGCCCTCCTTCACCTCCTCCAGGTCATTAATAAAGATCTGAAGCTGGCCAGGTCCTGGGACAAAACTGTCAGTCCTCTACTTGTTGCTGTCCTCCGGACGGGCTGCAGTCCATTAAGCATTACTTTCTGAGCCAATGATCCATCAAGTTTTTAACCATCTGGTTGTTCTCCTATCTAGACCATAATGTCCCAGCTTGGAGACAAGAATATTATGGGAGACAGTGTTGAACCCAATACATGGAAGTCTAAAAACTAGAGAATATATCAAAATAGGATTTCCCATCAAAACTGATCTGTCCTTTTAGCAGTATATAATTGCAACTACAATTGCAACTCTTGTCCCAGAATTGCAGCTTCATACATCAATAGTGAATAAGAAAATTAAAAACAACATCTATCAGAAGATCCAGAATTTGGTTTCATCGGGTCCTTCCGGAAGTACTAGCGGACATTTATTTATTTCAGCACTTTTTGTGTGTATGTGATTCGTGTACATCATTTATCCATAGACCATAACAAGTTGAACCATCACCTACCAGTGTTAAAACATTGTAGAGAGCTTTTCAGAAGGAACTGTATTGATTTTCAGTGACCCTTGTATAAGAAAGGAGACATTTTTCTGTAGTACAATTTACAATTTACAGGACAATATATTATTTATAGGGTTTCTGTCTGATACTTTCTAAAAGGCAGTGAAAAATTACTACTAGAACTTGCTATGGCTTTCTTTATTGCAGACAAATTCTGAAGTATTTTGCACTCATAATTGTAGGTAGAATCCCAATCTTAGTCTTTGTTTTTTTTTTCACACTATGAATCTTATGAAGTAAACTCTTCCAAATCTACACTAGCTTTGTGTCTAGGTTCTCTGCCTGTTCTTAGACTCTTCCTATTATTCCTGTCAGATGGTTCTTGTAAGGTAAAAAACTCCAGCTGCTTCAGCCTCCTGCTTGCTTTTTTTGTTTTTCTTCCTAATTTCACAATGCATTTTTGAATACTCAACAGGAAAAGAAGGGTTACAGTCCAGCTAAACTTGGAATGGAGTAACAAGCTCACTCAGACACTCATAACTTACCCACCCAAAACCCACTGAAAAACTATTTTCTTTAATTATTCCTCCGTGATCTTTAACAGAATAAGTTTGTCTGTCTTGTTTCTGGATTACTACAAAGGTAAATAAAAGACTTGGCTTTTTCTGTTAGGAGTAAGTATTTGTATTTGTTCAAGGGAAACCCAATTGCTTTTCAGTTGATTTAAACATTTGCGTAGCAAAGTATTATTTACTTTATTTTCAGGAATATTTTTTTAGTTGTACTCTAACGTGCAATGAGGTTTTTGCTCATTTCATGTGTAAATTATTTTTCTTTATTTTTTTTCCCTAAAAACAAATGGATAATCTTGCACTCTTAACATCAATGGAAGTGACAAACTTTGACAGGAAGCACAAGGGAATGGAAAAGGAAAGTGAAGGTGTCATGAACTTACCGATGAAGTGATTACAAAGTTAGTGTTTCAGCTTTTTTATAAAACTGCAAATGGCAAATTTTGCGTAAAAGTCTGATGAGGGAGGAAGATGCTTGTCTCTCTGAAAAAAAAAAATTACTGTGCAGTGTTCAGATATTATACAGAGTTTAGGGACCATTTTTTAATGTGCCATGAACAGTAAGCTCATAACAGGAGGCTGAAAATGGCTTTGGCGTTTATTTTTCCTCCAAAATCATAGCCATTTAAGTATAGAAATATCTTCCAGACCAGTATGAAATGGATAAAATAGGAAGAAAAATTCTTCAGAAAACATATTGTAGGAACTTGTGGGAATAGGAATAGTGTGAGCATCGTGCACAATAGGCACACAAGCTGTTGTCAACATGATTTTTGGTTGTTGTCAACACAACATCACCCATGGGATAACTGGATTTTTATGCATAAATACACACACTTCTACTATTTTAGTGATTTCTCTGGTTTTGTTAAAAACTGTTTAATAAAATTATAGGGAAAACAATCAAAACAATAGGTATGCAATGAGAAATAAAATACACCCTCTGGAAAAAAATATTTTAAAATAGAGCTGATATCACACTTAGAATGTTAAAATTTTTTTTTTTTTTAACAATTTGAGGGCTTTGCAAGAATGTATTGAAGATCTGGAGGAAAAAAATGAAATACTCCATAATCCAATAATTTTGATTCCAGACAGACCCTGATGGAAATTCTGCAAAATTCAAGATCTTGTTAAGAATACGTAAGCCAGATAAACAGTATAATCAGCCGAAGAGCAAAGTTTTTTCTTGAGGGGAAGAACTTTCAGAGGAAATGTTTGTTTAGGTAAAGGAGGTGTGCGTTTTTGTTTGCAAGCAAAATTACTTGTAACACATTACTAACCGCAGGGCAGTCATAATCTAGGCCTCACTCCAGTACATCAGCATAGCAAGCCATTTTTTAGCTTATTAAGAATAGATAATATTAAGCTAAAAGTTTATATTAGTGTGTAATAACGTTAGGTATGTTATCAATGTATATAAATATCTGAGGGGAGGTGCAAAGAAGGTGGAGCCAGGCTGTTTTCAGTGGTGCCCAGTGCCAGGCTAAGAGGCAATGGGCACAAACTGGAACGAACACACGAGGTGCCACCTGAACACCAGGAAACACTTCTGTGCTGTGCAGGTGACAGAGCACTGGCATAGCTTGCCCAGAGGGGTTGTGGCGTCTCCCTCCTCGGAGATCTTCAAAAGCTGCCTGGACGTGGTCCTGGGCAGCCTGCTCTGGGTGTCCCTGCTTGAGCAGGCGGCTGGACCAGATGGCCTCCAGAGGTCCCTTCCAACCCCAAACATTCTGTGATTCTGCAATGTACGAACTTAAAAAACAAAACAAACAAACAAAAAAAACACAAAGCTTTGCTGATCTTAACCTACCTGGAGCTAACTTTTTTCTTGACCAAAAATATTCCTTGGAGAACTAATAAGATGTGAGGAACAGCAAGCTTATTTGGCTTAATCTTCAGAATGCAGGGATTTTATCTTTTCAGATGAAACCAAGATACATCACTGAGATTTAGAGTTGTCAGCTCTTCCTTCCAGGACCACAACCTAGAGTTGTAGAACCCTATTGACAGGAATGTGCTTTTGTGTTACAAATGTGTTAGAATATACTTCTGTTGTTTAAGTGCTTTATAAACTATATTAATTTATATAGAAATTTAATGTAAACTAATTACAAGCTTATATACACAGATACCCATAAGTGTGTCAGGCTTTCTTTGTTTTTGTGCTTGCCAGCGTGCTGAATATTGATCCAAACTATGACAGCTACAAATGTTATCAAGAGAGTAGGGACTCAGAAGAGAACAGAATAGAAAGACTGTGATTTTTTTTAAACCCATGTGACTGTAAATATAATGCCTAGAAAGAATATGTCGTGAGATCTCTTCATTAATATGCCTATAAAAGTTCTCTGAAGAATGGATGCAGCTATAATTTTAAAATAAGAATCATTAATTCCTTTGTAATACCCAGATGTAGTGTCATCTTTGTGATTTCTACTCGTCTTGTTGGAAAATGTCCTTGTATTATGGTGAAGGTCTTTCTGTAGCTGCAGATGCTCTTAAAATCTGGTGTTCAGAAGCTAAACTGAGATAAAGAAAAAGCGTCACGACACATTTATTTTGGCAGCCTGATCAAAGAGGGATGGCTGCATTTAGCAGACAAGTGTATCAGAGTGGTGCATTTTGAAATGGCTGAGTTAGCTTTCCTAAGACTGTGTCCCTGTGGTAGGCTCTACAGTGGTGCTGGCAGGGTAGTGTAGTGTTAGAAAATGTTGTCCCTCCCTCAAGACACAGCTTGAACTGAATATAGTGAGAAATTATGATTCACTACAATTTTTTGCTGCCTATATTAATTTCCCTCTAGCCATAACACATCTGTTCCTAGTAAGGCTGATCCAATGCCTGTCCAATAGTCCATTTACTTCAGCAAGCAATGGACTCAATAAATACTGTTTATGGGAAGAGTGTAAAAAATGACTAAAATCTTAGCTAAGGGCATGAGTCCGATTAGAACAACACAGTTGTTCCAAGTTGTCTGCAGGTTTTGAAATGCAGTTCCTTTTTTTTTTTTCTTTTTTTTCCCTGCTAAGATAATGGAGAATCCAGTCCTGCAAGGTATGGAGCATTTCTTAATTATATTTCTTTGTTTGCTTCTTTGTTTGTCTTTTCCAGTAGGGTAGAGAACATACTTTCAGCACTGCATTAGTGCGCTCAAATAATACAAAAAGAGGATTTTAAATCTGTCATTTATGTGTCATTAAAGTTAAGTCTGAAGTCATTTTTCTTGCAAGAATGTCTTTTTAAATAAATAGGTAAAAATCCCTCAAAATTTGCTTTTTAGTATCTGAGAATTGGTGGGTTTTGTTTATCCCTTTACAAAATGAGATCAATAAAAATCTATTCTGGGTTCTTTTGAAACCACCTAATTCCAACATACGCACACACACACAATACATAGATCTGGGACTTGGATTATAATGGGTCTGTCTTGCAAAAGAACTTATATTTTGTAATAAAGTGTAATATTCTATATAAGTGGAGTAGTTTTAGATTAAGTGTCACATGGAAGACAGTGGGTGAAGCACCGCAAATACCCACTGACCTCTTGTCTCTTCTACTGAAATGGAGCAGCAGTGAAGTTACGAGTGCCTCAGTGATTAGCCTGACTTTTTCTTGCAAAAGGGTGCCTTATAAACTATTTAGTCAGTATGTCCTGCTGGCTCAGTGAGGCTGGCTTCTCAGTGGCACTACAGACTGGCAGGGAAGAAAATAATATGGATGGAAGGAAAATGAGAGTCTGGGAATTAAAATTAGATAGACTGGAACAGTTTGAATGTTTTCTGTACTTTTGAATTCAACTGGAAGTCCAATTGGAGAGTGGGTTGTAAGCTGCTGAGAGTCATGGCATGATACATACTGTATGCAGTCTTCTGATTTGCAGGCATTGATATGTGTTCCTTTAAAATAATACTGCAGACTTCTTGATTAAAGCATTGCTTAACCAATAGGTTACTGCCTTTCCTCAACTTTCAATTTTCAATCAATTTTCATATTCTCCTGTGCCCCCTTACCACATGTGTACTACTCTACTTTCATAGAAAAGGTCTTCTTTACATGTATGCATGTACGTAGAGCAAAATTGGTGGGAAGGAGTGATGAATTGATAAAACACCGTCATTGTTTCCTTCTCGTCTTCAAGCACCCACTAATACGCATGTGCCACCAGACCACAGGCCCTAAGCTTAGAGATAACATATTTTGGGGTAGAGCCCCAAAGACGCTGCAGATAGGTGCAGAAGTCCTAGCCCTGCACTCGTGATCTCAGTCAAGGACTTAACATTTCTCCAATGTAAGTGAATGGGGGAGGGCTGGCACTCCACAGTTACCCTCCTGCTTCTCCTGCCATTGGGCTGTATGGCACCTGCTTCTTCTGGCCTCACCCCAAAGTCACTGCCAGCTCTCATCCGTCTCTTTTCCATTCTACGATTTGTTAGGCTGTACTCATGAAACCCAGATTCAGAAGCAGCTCTATTGGTAGCAGATACAGTTGAGGAGAAGAGGACACACGTAAAATATACTGTAGCAGATAGAGGGGGTAGCTGGACTGAGCTGAAGCAAGAGCTCCCAGACACTAGATGCCATTGAGTCACTACCTGTTTCCTGGGCTCTAAGGCCAGTAATAACAGCACACTGCCCTATAAATTGGACTGATGGACAGGAACAATTTGACCTGCATGATTTGTAAGGTTCAGTGCACACAGCTCAAAACAAAGCGCAGACAAGCTTTCTTTTTATTTAGTCAGAAATGACTACTTTACTGTATATGGAAAACCTACCAAAACTCAAGTATTTTTAGCAGTATGCAAGTATCATCTATCCCTAACAGAGTTAATTAAACACCAGTAACATTTGAAAAAGCAATGACAATTACAACTTTGTGTGTCCTTCCTTTGCATCATTATTAATAACATCCAATTCTGCTTTCATTCTAGTCTTCACAATTTCTTTTACTGATAAACTTCAATATTTTATAAGCAAACCTGCAAGAGGGTTACATAGGAAAGCAGTCTTGTAAAGTATATTGAAGGTTCCTAGGGTTGCACTGATAATTGTTGATTCCATCTGAGAAGGAGACACCAAGCGTGTGAGTTTCCATATTAAAGATTTCTTGCATTTTCAAGCTCTGAATAGCTTAAGGCTCACCAATTATACCAGCTCTGGGACTATCTTAACAACAATATGCATCAGAACATATTTTAGATGGTCAGCACAGAAGAACTAGGTCACAGAGCTCTGGGGAGTTAATCAAAAGGTTAGCAAACCTAGCACACCTTGAGCACCAACCAGTGATGTTAATGAGACCTCATTTAAATAGCTTTTCATAGAAGAAGAAAAGATTACCTTCTTTTGGGAAATGAAACTTATTCCGGTGTTTTTATCATACATCTAGTAGTAGACCGTTTCCTCTATTTTATTTTCTTTACAAGTTTTCTTTATTCTGGCAAGGAAATTAGATTAATAGATTTACCTAAAATATGCTGCCATTAGCACAGCAAACACTACTTTCCCAGGGCATTAATGAAAAAAATTCTCCACAGCAGATGCTTTTTCTTTAGAATAATCTATTACTCTATCATATTAATATTAGCTACTAAATGAAAACAATAGAATCATAAAATCATCAAATGATTTGGGTTGGAAGAGACCTTAAAGATCATGCGGTTCCAATCCCGTTGCCACGAGATCAGGTAGCCCAAAGCCCCATCCAGCCCCATCCTTGAACAATTCCAGGGATGAGGCATCCACACAGCTTCTCTGGGTAACCCGGTCCAGTGCCTCACCACCCTCACAGGGAAGAATTTCCTCCTAATGTCTAACCTAAACCTACCCTCTTTTAGCTTAAAGGCATTATCCCTTGTCCTGTCACTACATGCCATTGTAAAAAGTCCTTCCCCGTCTTTCCTGTACCCTTTAGGTACTGGAAGGCCGCTATAAAGTCTCCCTGGAGCCTTCTCTTCTGCAGGCTGAACAACTCCAACTCTCTCAGCCTTTCTTCAAAGGAGAGGTGCTCCAGCCCTCTGATCATCCTCGTGGCCCTCCTCTGGGCATGCTCCAACAGGTCCATGTCCTTCTCCTGTTGGGGGCCCCAGAGCTGAACGCAGTATTTCAGGTGGGGTCTCATGAGAGCAGAGCAGAGGGGGAGAATCCCCTCCCTTGACCTGCTGTTCACACTTCTTTTGATGCAACCCAGGGTAGGGTTTCCTTTCTGGGCTGCAAGTGTACACTGCTGGCTTATGCTGAGTTTCTCATCAACCAACACCCCCAAGTCCTTCTCCGCAGGGCTACTCTCAATCCACCCATTGCCCAGCCCATATTCGTGCTTGGGATTGCCCCTACCGAGGTGTAGGACCTTGCTCTTGGCCTTGTTGAATTTCATGAGGTTCTCATGGGCCCACCTCTCAAGCCTGTCAAGGTCCCACTGGATGTCATCCCTTCCCTCCAGACTGTCCACCACACCACTCAGCTTGGTATCATCTGCAAACTCGCTGAGGGTGCACTCAGTCCCACTCTCTTCTAAAACAATGAATTCCTTGATGAAGAATATTCAGAGAATGTATCTGGTGCATCTACGATGACAACATTTTATACATTTCATAGTATCAAGGTTGTTACGTGACAGGACTAAATACTATTTATCAAAATTAAAAAAAAACCATACATGAACAACATTAAACTTGTTAAATTAATATCATTTGGTAAATAAAATATTACCATATTAAGTATTTATTGGTCTTTGTTTTAAAGACCATAAACAGACCTGCTGCATAAATGGTCTGTAAAAGAGGCCCAGTGAAGCTGATCCTTCAGTGCTTTAGTGCAGAAAGGTCTTTCAGCAAAACCTACCACTGCAAAAAATATTAGGCCAGGGTGCCTTCAATACCCACATAATCTGAGAATGATTTCCTGTATGTGTTCTTTCTAATTTAAAGTACCTATGTCCAATAGAAGTATCAACTTTAAATGTCATCTAATTCAACCTTGTGTGGCTTAAGGAAGAAATGGCAGAGAAGCTAAACACAATATTTAAAAAGAAAGCCAAAAAAATAGCACAGAAAACAAGCAGTAAGCAGTGGCTTCCTGCACAGACTGTGTCATTCTGAAATTCTTTTTATTTGCAATGTATCCTTCCATGTACAGGCAAAAATCAGAAGGGATATGAAACAATTAAATTTCCTTTAAAGAATGATCATCTAATGAAAGCCTGGGAGTATACTACTAAAATAGTAGAAATTAACTGTACCACTATAACTATGTTTCACAGCTTTATGTTCCCCAGAGGTACCTGATATACATGTTGTAATCAGTCACGTTCTGATTTATAGATAGAAATTCCTCTTGCCTACTAAATCAAGCATAATACTTTTTTGTTCTACATTGTATGGCTCTGTGTGATATGATGGAAAATTCTAATTCACTGAAGAGATTTTACTGTAACACCTGATATATATCAAAAAGCTCTTTCAAAAAAAAAAAAAAAAACCCCATTCAGGATATTCTGAATTTTATGTGGTAGCTCTGTATCATTCATTTTCTTAAATGACCCCCCTAGAGATTTTCATTGTATTCAAGTGAGTGGAGTATTGAAGGGATTGTATTGTTAGCTACGACTTAAAAGTAAGAACACAAAGATTTCTCAAGAAAATTCTTGAGGCTTTCTTTTCTTTTTCAAACCCTTGAAAAGCTAGAACACTGACTACTGGGATATAATTTTAAATATCTTTGGGAAATGTTTATTTGTTTGAAATGCCAATAGATGAACCATTATTTTGGCAAAGGTAATTACACGATTCAAATCTCATTAAAGACCCCCCTTTGGCATTGGTAAATTTAGTTGGATTGGGCCTGTTGATTTATGCCAAGTGCTGTCTTGAATTATTCCATACTAAAATGTTGCATACACATTACTAAATGCTATGGTCCCATTTATGTTGATTATTTTAACCTATAGAGTTACAAATCAATTCATAATTATTTATGAAGATGTGGTTCAGTTCACAGTGGCCAGCAATTCAGAGGGTATTGCTTTTGATTATAAGTCATTTATTCAGTACTGCTCAAAGCAAGGTTTAAGCCTTGTAATGATTTATATGGATCCATGCCTGGAATTTCATCTACTTGTGGATCTGACCTCTGCCTAACTCCACCCCTCTTCTTCAAATATATTCTACAGGGAAAATAGTGGAAATAGGTACGGTTGGATTTAAATCAGTAGAAATTCCACTGAGATAGATGTGTAAATATGACTAACTAGTTGTTTGATTAAAGCAGTGAACATCTTATTTACTCTGTAGCTACCAGTTATGTACAACCTCTAACAGCAGAGAGGAGTGAATGTCCAGCAATCTGTTTAACTCGTATAGTAAACTGTAAAGTTTTCGCGTGAGATTAAATAAGGTTTATCACACCTAAAATAAATATTTTTGTGAGGAAAAAGAATAAAAATATGAAAGGAAAAATATCACTGCCTAGATAAATAACCTCTGTCTAAGCCAAACAAGGTTTTAGAGTAGTTAATTTTCACACATCCTCTTTATTACAAGATAGGTACACACATTATTGGTCCAAAACACTAAACAAATGGAGTTGTGGATTAAAACATGTTGAATTTCGCAGATGAGTGCATTACAGAAATACTTTTCCATTGATGAACTGTAAACATAAACAGAAATCGATGATGAAACAAACATTGTTTCTTCATATGTCAGAATGAATGGATTTACATTTTGTTCAAGCATTGAAGCTGTTATAGTAGATGGAAAAAATCTGACTATATTAGAAATATGAGGCATGCTTTTCATAGATAATCACATAAAGTGATAAGACAAATCTATTAAATTTCCCAAATAACCTTTGTCTGGAACTCGGATAATAGAAAATTTCATGATATTGCTACCATACATCAGAATGAATCAATATGAACAAAGAATAAGTTTCTCAAGTGAAACTAACATCAGGAAACATCCTCTGTCCTTATTGACTTCAGCAGCCTACCAGCAATCTAATGATGCTATACATTTTATACAATATCAAGTCGCGTAGCAAGGTATAGAGTAAGAAGCTGTTCATTCTGTCTCTAGAATATAGTGTCTTGGGTTCTAATTAAATAAGACTGACCTCCACAAGGAATGAACTATAAGGGTTCACACGAAGGTTGTGTTTCACAATTTAATTTGATCAGAGTTGTTTCCATTTTTTTCTTGAATTAATGACATATGTAATTCCAACTGAATAGGAAAGAACCTTTCATATTCATAGTCATAAAGGAAACCCTATTTTAAATGACTGTTGCAAATATTGCATATTGGATAGCAAATATAATCAAAATGAAAGGATAATATTTATTAAAGGTACATTACATTTTAATAAATTACAGATAGTCCTTTTATAAAGCACAGTAAAGTAATGAAAACAGAATAAATGTTCAGCAGCATGATGTACTGAAAATCATGAGGCCTCCTTAACACTGTTATGCACTTCAGCCCTTACTAGTAAATCTCTGTTGAAATGCGAGGGAAGAGGGCCAGAGGGTTCTTCTGTACAAAACATAAACCATAACAATCAGACATTTTGGAGTCAATAAAGTGTTAACGTGATATGTTAAGTAGCAAAGAAAAAAAAAAGTGGATGCAGTACTTGCTTCAGAGGTAGGATAATGCATCAAAATAGTATGAATATTTTATATTGAAGGGCAAAAGCAGTCTTTATTTGTCTGCATTTCTAAGTGAACAAAACGTCTGTTATTGCAGCTCTCCTGTTAACATTTGAATGCCAACTAAATTTGACAGAGGGGAGAAAGATCTTATCTGTTCTCCAAAAGGCAAGTCTCATTCTGCTTAGACTGCTTCAGAAATCAACAGATGCATAGCTGCAGACTGCCTATAGCATGGGCTGACTCCTGGCCAGCCAACGCCTCCAAGATGGTAAACAGAAGACGAGAGAGAGCTGGAATATAATGATGGGCAAGGAAGACTATGGGAGAACTGATGGTAGTGCATTGCACTGTGGTAAGTGTAGAGATCAGGAGCAGCACCAAACTGTGGCAACGTGAGTGCTGGGAGAGGAGGCAAGAAACAACTCCTTGGGAAACCAGGCTTCATTGATCCAGCTGTTCAGGAAAGAATTTGTTTTCATGCCAGGTGCCGTACTAGTCATGTATTATTCATTGCCAATGACACTGTAATTACTGCACAATTTGAAAGAATACTAAAACTGCCATCATTTTAAGGGAAATAACTTTTCCCATTTAGGAACTTAAAATATATATATTATTTCCAGGAGCATTATGTTACTCTGTGAAATTCATGCTGCAAAGCAGGTAAACAGATGAAATGTCAGGAATTGATCTCATAATTAAACAGTTGGTTTGCTGTCATTTGAGAAATGCTCTCTGTAAAGTACTGTTTCTTACTGCGAAGTAAGTACATCTAGCTGAAATACCTCCAGTAAATAAAACTATTTTACCACAGCACAAAAGTAGTTATGTAGAAAGCTCTCTCACTTGAAAGCACTAGAGATTCAATGTCCGCACATGTGCTTTTCATTTGAGCACAGAGACTATTGTAGAGTTTCCTCACCTTGTTGACATATTTACAAACCTTGGCAGGCCTACCAAAAATTTTTTGGCTCATTCCACAAGATTCTTCTAGCTGAAGGATGAAAGGTGGTGATGTGATTGTCATTATTGTTACCCTTCTTACTGGTCAAGCTAAATCCAGGAATACTGAAAACCTCTGTATGAACAGGTTTTTAAAATACATAGACTTCAGAACTGAGTCAGTAATGGCAGTGTGGAAAATCAAGGTAAGCAGACACTTCACTTGTCCTAAGTGGGCATCATTACCCTAACATATTGCAGCCAACACACATGGTCTACCCACAACAGAAACCATCTGTCAGGATGGCTTAGTGCCTGCACACTGCAGATAAGATCTTTGTCCCTACAATATGTGTGCCAACAACAATAGACTTACTTAGGGAACCAGTGCAACCCTGTGAATAACCTCTCATTGTGTAGGAAGCTCTTCTCTCTGTTAGCCTTGACGTATTGGTACCACATGCATCTTTTCAGTTGTTAACAGCTGCTAATTAGTAGTAGTCATATTCTGAATCTCATTCTTCAGATTGCATCTTGTCTAACCACTCAGCACAGTCAGAAATAGAACTGCTAGGAATAATATTAAATTGTAAGATCTCTGGAGCAGAAATTGCCCTTTTAAGAGCATCATATTGCAGTTGGCTCAATCTAAGCTTTTGGGTGTTACTGTAAAATAAACTAATCACATGATTTTCTTTTTCCTGTGGAAAGGACTCATTGAATAAGAAGGTCAAAAAACTATGAAAAATATATTAGTAATGAAAAATTTTCAGTTTCAATTTTTGTATTACCTTAGTCTGAGGAGCAAGAGCCAATAAAGGAAATAAGCCCTGACAGCAAGACCCTAGACTTAAAAGCTTCAATTCCAGATAAAAGTCTGATACAAAAAAAAGAAAGTCAGTTGCACAGTGAAGAAGCTGCATCCTTTATATGAAGACAGAAAGTCCTACAACCTACTTGATTGCCTTGAGTGCATGTCTGTCTTGATGAGTGGCAGTAAAGCTGGGTTTCGGTGGTAGATTTGCTTTTAGAGCCTCTTTGAAGGTTCCAGCATCACATGCACGTATGTGACCTGCATTTTTAGTCCTCTTTGCATTTCAGCACCTTGCTTCTCACTTTATATCAGAGATGAGGACTAGATGATCAAGGTCAAAGAAGAGGCAGACAGCCTGCAACTTGACTTAAGTAAAAAGGGCTTGTTTTACACAAAGTACGTGAAGGAAATTCTTCATGTCTTCTCTCAGTATAAGTACAAAGTTCAGTCATGTTCCTTGTTCTTCAGTGTTCATGTTTTTCCCATTTCTTTATTAATGGTCATGCTTGGGTCCTACTCCTCTCCACTGGGGTAAAACATATTCTGAGGATCTGTAATTCTTAAAATTCTTCTCTCACTTGTAGGTATGTATTTCTCTTTTTGTATTATTCATTGGTATAGTAGTAATGGTTTCTAAAATGTATCCTATGGCATTTTAAAAACTATTTTTTCATCACTAAGTTGCTACAATTAAACATAATTTGCTTGCTATTGCTTACTGGTTTTCATTTAGATTAAAAAAAATCCATACTTATTGTCCAAGTAGTCCACATACGACTAGAGACCTAACTTGAAGAATACATTTGACCAACGTAGGAGGTTCTAGGCTGTATATATAGGTTCTATAGCAATTTCTAGGTTGTATAACAATAGAGCCAGTAGTGAAATAAGATTTTAGTTGTTCAGTCAGCCATGTTCCAAGTGCAGCAGCAAGAGGAAATTAACTATCACTTCTTAAAAGTTATGTATATTCTTCATAGAAACGGATATGATAAATTTAAGATATTCCCAGACAATGTCTCTCTCCCTGCCTATCTGATTTTTCCGCTTCACACAAGAGACCAAAGGAAAAAGTAACATGCCAGAGAGACAGTAAGATTACGCTAGGATGAAGATCTTGAACCAATCCTTTCCCATGCTGCCATATGGTATCTCTTCTCCTAGCTGAGACAGCCAGCACGCTTTGGGGGCAGGAGAATTTTAAAGTTTATAGTAAAACATATAATCATGTGGAAAAGTGTGTTACACCGTGGTAGCTTTACAGCAGTCTGCAGCTTCATTAGATGACAAAATAGCTGTTCAAGTCTGACTCCCGTAGGATAAAAGGACTGGAAATCTGCCTCTAACACAAAATGCATTAAATAGCATTATCTGTAATGAGTGGGGAAAACAGAGCTTAAATAGGTGTTTAGTAAACTTAGGAAGGTGTATATCAAAATCTGTTTTTCCATGCACATGAATCAATTTTAGCAAATTGGCTTATTATCCTTTGTCAACTTGATTCTCCTTCTATTCAGTATTGTAGATAATATGAAGTCAAACAGAAACTTCCTAGTTTTATATGCCTAGTTCTGGCATATGGAGAGACTTTCATTCTTACAATTAAACTAGCTGTATATTCATCAAACCCAATTACTGCAAAATAGATATGGACTTGAAGAGTGAAACTAGAATCCTAGTGTATTTGAGAAGCCTAGGCTTTTGGATGTGCAGTGTATGGATTAGAGTTCAAGTGAAGCACTCCACTCGTGAAATACAAAATGTCTAGAAGGTAAGAGCTGCATAATAAATACATTTAGAGCCATATGAAAAGACAGAATGAAATCAGATTCTTATTTAACAGTAGACTCTCCCAAGACCTCTGAGCAGTACTCCATTACTCATTTACAAAAGCAATGAAAACATTAATTGACCTCTTGATTAGTATTTAAATAATAAATACCACAGTGGATTAATGTACTGGCCTTTTACCTCAAAGACATAGTTTAAAACTGACTTGACAAAAAAATCAATTTAATTACATGATACTAAAATTACAAGTGCCAATAGGTGAGAGTTTCCATGCACACAAGGCCACACATCACATAATCATGCCAAATTGGAATTTATTCAGTGCTTTCTCTTTTTTTTAATGAATGCATGTGTGGTGTGTGTTGAAAAAAAGCAGGCTGCCACCTGCCACAGAAATATCCCACACAGCAGCTCCCATCCTTGTGAACTAAAATATTTGGTTTAAATGCAAGAAACCTGAAAACTGACACAGTTCTATTATCATATGCAGCTAATGAAAACAGATGCATTCTGAAAAGAAACATGAAATGTTTTCTATAAAGCGTGTATTTTGTAGAATTGTTGCACACATAGATTTGTGGAAAATAAACTCAGATTTTATTTTTTTGGAAGATCTTTAAATGCAAACATGGTGTCTGAACGTAGATGTTTATATTATATTAAATTAGTCAGTGCATGGGTTTCATTATGACTTAGACAGCTGGGAAATATCATAAACTGCTCTTAGTAGACTTCTACCCTAAGGAGTGGAAATCTCCGGAGGTCATCTATTCCTTTGAGTTTTCTTTTATCTTAGTTTGAAACTCTGTGAAAAACAGCTGGCCAAAATAGAACCGGAGAAGTGTCTGCATCCAGATTTGGATAGGTCCCAGAAGAAAAATCCTTAGGGCCAGCTCTGACATTTAGCTTTTCTGATGAATGCATCTAGATGCACACTATGCTTTAGGGAAATTAGATCTGAACACCCATCATGACTGTCATCCTATATTTGGTTTATAACACGTAATAAAAAGTAGTTTCCCCCAATCCATTCTCTAAATGTGTGGGATAAATAGTTCTGGTTGTACTGATCTGAGGATTTCAGTGGAAGTGTTGTAGAGTTTAATAGATTAGCCTATATTTCTGAAACAAATTTGTTAAACTTTGGTTGTTAGATTTGTCCAAAACCAAACTATTTGCTGAAAGGCCATACTCTGCTTTCATTTATGCATACCTATTTTTGATGAGTATGATTATGCCTTTACTCTGGCTGAAATTTTCTTGCAACATTGTTTTTAACAAGACTGTGTTTTCAGCTATTTTTGATAGAAACTATCTGTCTCCAGAAGAAATCTTTGGCTTCTTATTGAAAACATGAAAGTTTTAGTCAAAAAATTTATTTTGACTGTTTAAGCTAATGTGCAATCATAGTCTTCTATATATAGTTTTTACTTGCTTTTATGTTGGAATGTCAGGAGCAAATCAGGTATAAGCATGCAGTTTAACTATGTAAACAAATGGAAATTTGTTTTCTTAAACATGATTTTATAATTACACTAGTACAACAGACAGATAAAAAAGCCTACTAAATAGCCTGTGTATCCAATAGAAATACTCTGAATCAAACTCCAAGTGGTTGAAGTTTTTCCTTAATTGTAGTGAGCACAGTATTTCAACACCCAAATTTTTTATTTTAATTCAGTGATCTGTTGCAAGTCGATAATGCTAAATGAAGAATGATTCTGAGAACTGTAGTTTTTGACCAAGAAAATTCATAGAGAGGAATAATTTAACAAATCATTTGGTGTGACTAAAGCTATTTGCATAAGTGATTGATAGCAACTAAGATTTTCTGTAGAAGAACTGTAGACCCAAAGTAATCAAAAGAACTTGAGAATGAATTTATAATGTACTTCTTAGTGATGGCTATAATCCATCATTACTTTTTTTTCTGGGTATCTTCAGGATTAGGGATTCTGAGACTTCAGGTGGAATTGAAGTGTAATGGCAGGTTGCAGGAAGACAAAAGGCATATGTGAAAATTTGCTTTCTTTTTATGTTTTGTTCTATTTTTTCCATTTTTCAACAACTGGAGGTTCAAGCCCACTAAAGATCATTCCCATTGATGAAGCCTATGTAGAAGAACAAACATTTTATGGAAAAAAAAACAACAAAAACCAAAAACTTCTCATGACCGACTCATTTCTATTTCATAACAACTGTGCAGATTTTCATAGTTTGCATTTGCAGGAATTTCTCTAGCACACGTTTAGTATGGTTTTTGATTGTCTCTGCATATGTTCTAAACTTTTTAATTCATACAAAAATGGTAGTGAGATTCTTTTAAATTTCAAGAGCCACCTAATTGTAGTAGAAAAAAAAATGAGATTACTTCAATTTGATCAATCTCTGCTAAGTTGTTTCACTTTACCAGCTTTGTGTGGTGAACATACAAATTCTGGCGCTTATTAAAAATCTTATTAAAAAATATAAGAATTACAGATTTTCACAATCAACAATGTCGTTCGGGCAGCTGGAAACATATTGTGGCAAAGAGACCGTATGGTAATTTCCTTTGTAACCTTCATTTTGTCTTCCCCCATTTATATTCATACTTGTCTCAAAGATTAGAAATTCTGTAGAGCAAGAATCATAATTTTGTTCATTTCATAAAACACTTATGAGAAGTTTTTATGGCACTTGTGGCACCATCTATAATTTCCTCTTCAGACTTCAAAAGTCTTGCTAAGAGTCTTGGACAACCTGAGAAACTGTATAGTTTTTCTGTGCAGTTTCATGCTACTAAAAGTGCATTCAGAAAAAGTCCATGGAAGTGATGCATGCTTGTGATTTTTTTTAATTAAAGGTAAACAAAAGGAGGTCTGTTTTTAAGGGACGGATCTCATTGTTTCAGAATGTTGCCTCTTTTGCATAAACCACTCTTAGATGGAAAAACTCAGTTAATTGTTTATTAAATTTTGTAACTAACCTACTTTATGCATCAGCACAAATCCTTTCTGGTGCTCTGTATGTCATAGCAATTTGTTCACCGTCATATTCTTCGGTTTAACCCAAAAGACATGATCTAGCCATGAAAGCTACACCTGCTTTATAATAAGACTCACTTAACTCTACTCATGAAAATGACTTACAGCTACAATGTATAAATTAGTGTTGAAATGCTGTATTTTAATTTTGTTCAATTGACACTTCTTAACATTAGTTGAGAGGCAGATGCCCTGTAATTTGGAAGGGTAACGGGCACATTCCACCCTAGCAAGTCCAAGAAATCATAGGCATACTCTAATTGCAATTTGTGTAGGTGCATAGCTATGAATGTGTGAACAGTCATGATTTATGTGTAAATGGATTTTGTGCTGAAGTTCTGAAAATTTGACTAGTCAGAAAATTTGACAACTGAAGGCCCAGTTTGCTGAAAGAGTAATTCCTATCTACAACTTCAATCATACAAATAAAATGAGTCCATTTACATGCAGAAGTATCTTGCTGATTTGGAAAGAGATTTCTGGTCTTGACTGAAAATGCACTGATAAATTATCTGTTGATACCAGGCGTGTTTCTCTCAGACCTACAGTCTTTTGGAAAACTAAATAATTACATGACAAACTCCTAGCTAGGTGTTGTTTAGGTTGAGCTTACTAGGTCTCGTACCAACGGTAACTACCATTTAAATAATATTGGTCATATTTTTGCAAACTTTCATGTTTCAGAACCTATGAGTTCTGAAATAATAGATTATACTAACAATGCAAGTGTTAATTTTTGACAGGGGCTATGAAGCTCATCATCTGTAGAAACGCAATATTCTTTAGAAGTGATAATCAGCATGACACATTTTAAAAACAATATAATGTGTTTTGGCAGGACATAAATGAATAGCAATCCAAAACAGTGCTGTTCTATTTGATCTCTTGCCAGGTGATTCAGTGTTGTGGCTTAAAATTCATACAGGTGTTCTTTTTTGGTTGTTTGTTGTGGGACACACATCATATTATTAGTGGTCTAGAATTTTCACAGCTTCATCTGAAATGTTGTGTGTAGTTGGAACAGGACCACACCTTTATTAAAGAAAAAGAAAACATTTGGGTCAATTGGCCTATTGGATAAAAAATGACTTTTTGGAAAAAAAATCTGTTGTATTTCTGGAGCGTTGTTCAGAATCGAATGCCAACAACCTAATTATAAACAACCTTTATGTCTCAGCTACTTCACTTTGGAAATCAGTGCATATTATCAAATCACTTTATATGGGATAATCTCTTAGGAACATCAGTCTCCATTTAGAAGAGCGAAGAAGAGAAATGCAATGTTGACTTAATTTTGCCATAAATATAAAAGCAGAGGTCATAACAGGAAAAACTATACAAGATTCCTAGTGTTGCAGCCTGTCTAGCACCTCTGGGGCAACCAGTATTTTATATGAGTAATGCCTGTCATTTCAAATTGTGTACTAAAGTTCTGCAAGCAAAATTATAGGGTTTTGCATGTATATGGTGATTTTCAGTCATCAGTAATCAATCTTGTTTTGACAAATCTGTGAACATTCTTATGTTCTTTCATGGCACAAAAGGAAGAAAAAAATCTGAAAAACTTGATTATTTTGCTGTTAGCCCTTCTCTGGGAAATTAGAAATATTATGTACTCAGCCTACTGAAGTCAACAGGGTTTTTCCATTGATTTTGATGAGCCTAGGGTCCCAGTCTTTATCCTAAACAACACCTCTGTGTTCAAACTGCAGAACGATCCACCCCATATGCCTGATTATAATTTTATATTAAAAAATATAATTATTCACCCATAAAATGCTTATCACTATAGTGTCACTACCAGTGTCCCAGTCATAGCTTTAATAGATAGATGGGTGGAAAAAAGGTCTCCAGTTTAAAAGCTTATTTCAGAATTTGAAACAGATAGAAAGCCTGATAAACTGTCCTTATTTGTAGCCATTCACACTGCCTGCGATATACTTTCTGTAGGTCAGAATTCTGTATGCAAACTTACAGGATGGAGCGAGTTCTATATTTTGATTTTTTAATGCTCTTTATATTGGAAGATACTGAAAAAATGGATTCAGAAAAGTGCCAAACAGGCTGTTCTGCCTCTCTCACTGAAAGACTAATAGTAAGTTTAGTTTATTTAGCCTAATTATTAAAAACAAGATGAAGGAGAAACTTGGTCAAAATGTGTTACCATCCTCACTCAATGGCTCTTGATCTAGAAGAAGGCATATGGAAAAACAGTGAATGGCAGTTAAAACCAGGCATTTGACTGAGGGAAAAGCAACACATTTTAACATAATGGCCAAGGAAGAAGCGAATTCTTCATCTTTCAGGGTCTTCAAATGCTCGAAACATGAGGCCATGACAGTGCAGTTCATTCAGTGATGCTGTTTATTAAGCAGAGGTTGCAGAAAAAGGCCTAAAATGATATGGTGTTTGTTATACTGTAAGTAAATTAGATGTTTTCATGGTCCTCAGGCTTAAAATCCAGTTAGTGTTGCTGTGCTCCAGTTAAGTTTAAGTGACCTAGACTGTGTCAGGATGTTTGACTGGGGACAGACATGACGCCCCTGTCCATGCACAAAGCAACCAGACACTGACAAGTGAGCATGGCACAGTCTCTGAGCTCATGTTCCCCTGGGTTCACATCCGCCTAGCTTTGCCACAGCTAGTCTCCACCTGGCTTGTACGTTCCTGCAAAATGCCGTGCAGACATACTGATGAAGAGGCAGGGGTATTCACTGAGGTAGCTGAAGAAGTTAGCATCTTCTGCCTTACTTCTCTGTTCCTTGTTCCGCCTTGCTGGAGGTATAGAGGGCATGCTCCCCAGCAAGCTGATGGCTCAGCTGCTCCTGCAAATGCTCCCAAATCAATCAGAGTGAGAGAAACACGCAAGTCGTGCTTAAGCTCACATCATTCATTTTCACTGAAACAGGTTAGAGGGGACCTGTACAGATAGATACCTGACTTCCAGCAGGGAGGCATTAGGCAATGACAGGTGGATAAATCTTCTTCAGTTGGCACAGCTTCAGCTGGAAGAAGGTTTGTGAATAAGCACTTAGTGCAAGCTAGATGAAAACCACTAGTAAGGTAAACTAGCTACCCCTCCTAAAGCAAATTATTGAAACTTTTTCCTCTGCCCTACTTTGTCTTGTAGTGGCCTATTGTAGAAGTTTTGTGCTCTCTGGAATATGTAAGCTACAGTATAGAACCATATGCAATAATCCAAAATAATGAGATGCCTATGTGAGTGTACCGTAATTTCACTACACTGTATTTATGAATAAATATGTTCAGGAATCAACTGAGTGGAAAACACATACATTTCATGCTTCTAAAGTAGTAAAAGAGATTAATGTGTCGACATTAGAAAAAAATGTAAATACATACAGACTCCAGGGAGATGTTCTGCTCCTAGAAAGCAGCGTACCAACAACATGGTTATAACTGAATGGTAACAAAGGGTGAAAGTCTTAAATTCCAGGACATGACATTATACAGCATTCTCTGGTTTCACACACTGCGTCTGCATTGTGTTGGTTTCTTTTTATCAAAGGTAAAATACTCAGTTAGTAAGACATAATTTCAAATTCTTATTATTGCTTTAATGTTCTAAATGCTAAAATGATTGAGCTGCTGTCATCTCCTTCTTTTCATGAGGGAGATAATCTAAAATCCATAAATATGGAGTATTTTGCGTGCTTAAGCATTTCCTTAGATGTCAAATTATACTATACATACAATGAAACGTAGAGAAGTCAGAAAAAAGCAAACCATCAGTGTGATCCTGTAGCTCTATTTCTTGAGTATTTATGTATATTTTTCAATTTTAAGACACATAAACCAAAACTGCAAAATAAAAAGCTAAACATCAGGTCTTACTAAGATCACCAACTGCAATTTAGAAATGTCATGCTTCATACAGAAGACAATTTTGAAATAACCGAAATCCATACATTCTTGCATAAATATGCAAACAGCTTGAAAAGCAGGTATACGTGGATTCTGGCTAGTAAGAATTCCTAAGTAGCAACATACCTAAAAACTCCTGTTTAAGGAAAAATAGGATCATGCTGCTCTCATCTTTTTTGGATACAGGATGGTTTTCCTGCTTTCTACTGATCTCCCTCTAGTGGAGTCCCGTAAGTCTGCATGTGATGAAACGTATTTCTCCCCACCATTTTTCGTGCAACAGACACGTAACACATGCTGCATATGCTACAAACATCTGTTTTCAGTAATCAGGACGAATTCTGTCAGTTCCTGTAGGGAAAAGTGGTGTATGCAGTGTACACAGGGACCAGAATTGCAAAGCCTTGAAACTCAAGGTCCCATTAGAGAATGGCTAAGAATGTAATTTGTTTGTTTGCTAAACCCATTCCTTATGGCTGGAATTTTACTTTTTAAAAGAAATTGGATTAATGTGTGGTCTAGATTCTTCCCAGATATGACAACAGTGCAGAAGGAAAAAGGAAAAATAGAGAAACAGGTGTTTACAGAGACTTCTTTATCCCTTGTCATTCTGGGGTGAGCAGGCTCTCTAGGGAATAGGAAATAAAGCACGGCCTCACCTCCCCTAATCTCCACACCAGCCTGCACTCTGGCTTGGTATGCAGGAGGAGTACATTGCACCCCATAAATCAATGTCATGCCAAATATGCTCTTTCCATCACACCCATGTTTTGTGCCTTCAGACAAGTGGTGATCTCTAATGCAGAATGTCTTCTAGGTCCTGCTGCAGAGTGCTGCTATTCAGCTGCCTCAGTCTTTCCTCGGGTGGCAGTGACTGGTATGACAAGCTGCTCTAAAAGCGTGCGCTGGTGACTCACATATGTAAACAACAAGATTACTTGTGCACCTATGATATACGGCATTCTTATATAGAGAGAAGCAAATCTGTATTATGGATACTATGGATAAATAGATAAAAGCCAGGAGTAAATGCACATGTGCACTCAGTCACTGATGTATACCCTCAAATGCAAATTGGCATTCATTTTAAACAAGACAAAGTAGTTGCAAGATAACAGAAGGTTGTTCTTCTGATATCAGTAGCATTAATCATGTATTTCACTGTGAATATACCATTAAAACATAACTTTGATTAATGATAGTGTCAGTATATTTAATCAAGTGCAAGCAACACAGCACCGGTTCTTTGTGATTATTTCTCCCCTTGACCTCGTCTAGCTGATGAGTGAAATGCGAGTGAAATCAGTGAGCTCCACTGGTGTGAACCTGGCATGCAAGGAGGCTGCAGTGCCCATCTTTGCCCAGGTGACTTCTGAAAACTCAAGAGAAGGAAAAAGGGGAACAACTCTGAATATTTGAACCCACATCAAAAATTACAATGATTAATTATAGGCAATGAAATTGTATCCATGGATCCCAACTGTGAGTAGTTTCTTCTTGTCCTAAACCCTGCACTCGCATGTACAGAGGAACCATTCCAAAGAATTTCCAGTTTTTGCAGGCAAAGTTTAGGAAATCTTACAGGTGCAAAAAAAATGTTATTGATAGAGCTGGACATAGACTTCTGATAGACAGAGCTCTGATACAGAATCCTATACCATATCTCATGGTTGGACTGTAGCTCTGGCTTTGGCAGGGTTTTGAGCTCTCTTTCATTATTGCCTTTTTTGTCTATACAATGGAGCCTCACAGTTCTCTGAGGGTGTGTTACCACGAGCTGCGTGTAACCCCTAGTGAACTGACACTAGCAGCGGAACAAAACCAAATGGAATGGTTTTGCAAGTGAAAAAGACTAAACTCCAGCTAGCAAAACTCACAGGGGTAGAGGAAAAGGGGAAAGAAAGATCAGAAAGAAACAATGGGAAGAGGGAAATGAGATGAAGAAGGACAAGTAAGCTGTGGTGCTCATTGCTGTATGTAAAGGAGATGGAGATGAAAATCAAGCACAGGTCTACCTGAAAGCAGGGGGAGAGGTCTTTAATTAGAGAGCTTGAAAACCATTGCAGTAGCCCCCAAAACACCTTTCCTTCCACTGTGTTCTGTTTAGTCTTGCTGCTGAACTGGCTTTTGTGTGCTTTCGGTAATTACTTTTTGGCAATTGCGAGGGGAAGTGTTCTAGAGAGTTGTGGGCATGGCATTATGTCAGCTAGCAGGAAGTAACTGGAATAATGTTACCTGCCTGTGGCAAAGATAACTAAAGTGCCTCCTAGGGCACTTTGCCAGCAGCCTTCAAAAGCACCACTTCGACTGCACCTTTAAACTGGGCAGCTTGTGCTGCTCACTGTGCCAAATACGAATTCTCTTGGTTTCTTTTTAGACATCTTTTGAATCGTGGTAAAGCCAAAAAAAAAAGTCTCTAATAAGTGCTATTTTTTCCACTCACCACCAACACAAAAATGCTGAACAGATTGAAGGCAGGGGGATGGGAAGGGAAGAGGGATGAGCGAGGAGGAGTTCCATTGTGCTGAGACCAATTATAGAGGTCTCAGCCCAAAAAAAGACTCTTTCAGAAAGTCACAAACAAGCGAAAACAGAAGACTGATAAATCGGGGCACAGCTTTAACAGCCATGAATCTCTTGTTCCCCCCAAAGCTACAATAATAAGCAAATTGTAATATCCCTCTGAGGACTGTAAATTCAATCAGTATATGAATACTTTGCATCTTCACTGTTAGATTGTTTTACTATTAATGAATTAGAAAGTTTTCAATTAAAAAAAATGCAAAAATATGCCACTTGTTTAAATGTACTCATCTTTCTGATACCCTAATATAGTACTGACAAAACATCCTTATGGCTTGGTGTTGGAAACAAAACAAAGCATCAGCTAGAAATAGGGCTTGTTGTGTCGATTATGAATTCACATACATCCTTACATCCTGAACCCTAACAGACTCACGCTTCGTCCAGGTTTTCCCTTGTATTTGTCTGCATATTCATGCATCTTGATGCTCACTGAGCCTTACACCTCTTTTGCCACCTTGAACATGTTTGTTCAATATGTTCTTCACATGGCATGTTCTTCCTGAGTGTTTTCAAAAACCAAGACATGCAAAGTTTTGTAGAACCTCCACTTTTTTCAAGCACAAGAGAGAAACTAACCAGCTGATAATCATTAGGATGCTGGAACTGAAGGCATATGACATACATTTGTAAACACAGCTTTCATTAAAAATATTTAAATGGCTAATCAGAGTGGATAAATTTGTCTTGAAGTTATTTGGTGATACCTATCATAGGTGATCACAGCATACAAGTTACAGTCTGGTGTTTTCTTGTCTGTATCTCAAGGCAATTTGGAAGACAGATTATGTCACCACTCCGTTTCTGGTTGCCATTATTCATGCTTCTATTGAATTCCATCTATTTCTGTTCTCATCATTGTTCAAAAAATACTGCATTGTGCCACCACAGTTGGGAATCAGTAAGGAGGAGCATGCCAGATCTAAAAAAGGAAAGCTTTTTGCTTTCACAAAAAAGGCTTTGTTAATTAGTGCTGCACACGAAGGGAAATGACAAAACTCCATACTTTTTTGTTTAAATGTTTGTAAAAGTGATTTTGTTTAAATTTCACTGAGTGTAGCAGGAAATGTTAAAGCTGAAAGAGACCAGACAGAACATACTAATATCCTTTGGGGTGGGAGTGAGAGAGGGAAATGGCCTGAGGATTATATTTTCATTATTCATACTCTTTCCATTAGAATACTGTGAACTTTTAAAGATTGTAAGAAAAAGTATTGATTTGCCAGCCCTAAAGACAGAAATTTTCTTTATATAGAGAGCTGATATAACATAAGCAGTCATGGTACCAAATTCCCGTTCCCTGCCAATATAGGGACAAAGCGAACAAATATGGAGCCTGGCCAACATCTATGGAAGATGCGTCCCTGCATACATTTGGCTCATTGTTTCAGAGCACCCTTACACCAGCATATATCTCACCTAATTTTTGGGATTTAATTTGAGGTGCTCTATTTAGTTACCTTACGTGGGGGATAGCTAAGAGAGATTCTTCTAGAGCACAAGTGAAATCTCAAATGGATTCTTCACTGACAATAAAAAACAAAACAAAACAAAAAAAACCAAAAAACTGTAAGATGCTTCCACTCCCAACTTAGATTCTTCAGTTATATGCCCCAAATTAGGTGGATGAACCTAGAACTTAGCACATCCATACAAGGAATTAGTGCTGAGTAGCAAGTATACTTTTGATTCACATGCTAGCTCACAGTGCATTCATTTCCTCATATAGACAAGATATAACTCACAAATGGGACTGTTGTTTATTAGGACGGATTAGGAAGATTCTGGTGCAGCTGTAAAAGATAATTTCTGGAAACTGTATTACCCCACTATCAAATAACTCATGCTCTGTACACAAAAATAACGTGCTTAAAGTACAAGACCATAGCTTTTTTCTCTATAGAAGCAGGGCTGCCGATGTCAATAAAATTAGGTTTGTATTTGACTAGTCCTAAGAACATTATTTATTTATTAGTGGAAATGATGATACTTATTTTGGCAACCAATACTGGCCTAATAAAACACAGATGTGTGAATGGAGCTATATTTGCCTTTGTGCAGGGATCTACAATGCATAGTCACCTAGGGACTCCCTGTATCCACAGTGACCCACAGGCATTGGTTTCACACTCACTCGAGCCACAGATTTTCTGTACAGACTTTAGCATCAGAGAGGGAAATGTGGATGTAGCTTTCATATAATTAATTTCCCTTTCTTTTCCTCTTCACTTTTTTGCTTTATTCATGAGAATCCAAAACCAATCTCTTGTGGCCAACTAACTTTTCTTTTTTGGTCAGAAATTATACTGATAAAATAAAGATTATTTTTTCTCTTTTGAAACCAGCAAAATAGATTTTTCCGTTAGCCTTTCCTATCCAAAGTAGCTTCTCTTCCATGAAGTAATCAAACATGTTGTCCTATATCAAACCACGAACTTTATGACTGGTGGTCTGTTTGGCACGAAATCCGTCTGTACCTTTTGGTAGTGAAGCTGTCTATATCCCTGCACAACCTGGAGGACTCCCACCAGTCCAGAGTAGGATAACTCTAATTTATGCCCAGTTGCCAAGTCTCAAGGGGAGCGTTCTGGCAGCCAGTGAGCATGACCTTGCTTCAGCCACGTTCATTCTCCTTTCATCAAATACTTACTTCTGCTCCACCACACCAGGGTCTGCAACTGCATATGACATAAACCTGCCTTTAGAAATGTCAAGCCACTTGATGATTTCTACACCTATCTCATCATTTAGTGTTTGTTTGCTCCAGATATAAGACAGCGTGGTGCCACAAGAGCGCTTCAGACCGAACTCAACTAGGTTTGTAGTTCTTCGGGACTTTTTATCCCATGTGGGGGTTAGAGAATAAATACTTCCCACATGTTCTGCAGGTTCATCCTACAGCTTTTGCACATGGGTAACATACACTTGTCTGCAAAATGTTAGGACAAATTTCACTATCCATTAGTAGTTTATTGCATCAGATTGAATGTTTCCTCTTTTCTTCAAAATTTCTGGGTTTTTTTCTGTTTTGTTTGAGGTTGTGGTTAATTGAATGCTGGCATCACTAAGACCACTTATACCTTAGCTATGTATTTTGGAGTCATCCTTGAAATTCAGTTACATTCCATAAAAACAAATTTAGTTCAAAATGTCATTGGGAAAAAATCAAATGAGATCAATTGGCTTGGGCTTGAATTGATGCCATAAATTCTAGGGAAAATCTAATCCAATAGCCTGACTACCTTAGAAGTCTGTGAATATTGATCCATAACACTGAAGAATTTGGTTTAATTCCCTAGAAATTATTGAGCAGAATTGTTTATGTGATTTTCTAGATCAGGACTGAGTTAATGTTCTGGTATGAACTTTTGGTTCTCAGCAAATGTTTGTTGCCAAGCAAAACTCAATTGCCTGTAAAATGCCACGCATTGTTTATCCTTTTGCCAGCTACCTAAATCTGTATCCCATGACTCTAGTATACTAGTATAGCTTAGAATGAAATGCATTACGGCTGTTTATTCCTGTTTTTGTTTTTGTTTTTTTTCCCTCTGTAAATCACGTTATTTAATTGACTTCAGTGACCATTTTGTGGCATCATGTGCAAAGTGAGCAACAATTTACTAAGATGAATTTAGGTCATGAATGTGGCTTATGACATATAGGTGTAAAGCTAGTGTCCAGCATGAGTTCTCACCTGGCTGGCTAACCTCTGGAGGCATCAGTATATGTTAAGGCAGGTTTGCTTCACAGCAGAGCTTTTCACATAAGAAGTTAGTGGTTCATAAAATGATTTAAAGTACACAAAGCCCCCCCCAAAATAAGAGTAGAGTTAACTTAATATTTCCAGATTAACCACCATGTGTATTTCTCATGGATTCAATCTGATCAGCCTGCTTTTGATTTGATTGTATGAGTTAATATCTGTGATTTCTCATGAGACCATAAAGTACATTCATTCACAAAGAGACAACAGCATACTACTGTGCTTCAAAACATGCAGCTGCATTTTGGGCTTGCATATGCAAGAGTCTGTTACTTCTGGTTCATCTATTATTTGATACGAAGTACTAATATACATACAAAGAACAACTGTGCTGCTTTGTCCTATGCTACAGCAGCAAAAAGCAACTAACTGTAGCTTTTGAACATGTCCTTTGCCCCGAGTATCTCATTAACACTTCAGCCTTAGTTGCACTGTGTCTTTTTAATTTTTAATGCAAAAATCCCGAGTGAAGTGGAAAGAAAAAGGGAAGTGAAGGGGGATAAAAAGAAAATGAAAGGATGTTCAGATACCGGTATGGATATATACACATGCAGATTTTATATGGTATCTACAGGGAAGGAGATAACAATCAAATAAATAGAAATGTTCATATAGCCTGTCAAAAGAGCATTGACATGTGCAGTCATTAGATTGATGTAGAGACAAAAATCACAAAACCTAACTGAAAATTATTTACTTTATGTCCATATGTAGGTAATGTGGTATGTAGCTAATAAATAAAACATTTTTGGTTGGATAACGGAAAGCCCTTGAGTTTATATGTTATCCATAGAACTTCTGTGATTACTTCAAGTCATTCGCTCCTCTAAAACATATCTCTGATATTGTTCTGTTGTTTTAGGGTCTACATCTTTGTAGACTGTGCATCCCTTTGCTATATATTAATATAGCATCATTTTTGCAATTTTGCAATTTTGTATTTCTCAGTTATACCACAGTTTCATTCACAATATATAATAAACTGCCAAAAGCCCTGGTTACATAAAACAAAACTTTAACATTTCCTAAAAATACAGAAACTAGAACATTCTTGAAGCAAAGACTATCAGTTTATTCTACTGTTCCTTCAGGAATTTCATTGACTTCAGGAGTTTATCCCTGAATGTCAAAACAGGTCAACAATTTTAATATGCTTTTGCTACTCATCCTTAGATAAACCAGTAATAATTTTAATACATCTTTTTGTGTCAGCCAGTACATATGCACTGTATATCTACTGTGTATAGTAAGAACGGGGGAAAAAGCCCTGAAAGCCCTACAGTTCATTAAAGATGCATCAGGCTTTATTATTATTCAAAAAAAAAAAAAAAGAGAAGAAGAAGAAAGAAAAATGGGTGAAGAGGCCATCCTCTGTAGTGTGATAGAAGCTAGGCTCATATAAAACAAGCCAAAGAATTAGTTCCTTCACCAAGGAATGACATGAAACCCTAGCCACGGTAGCTGTAAAAACAGTTAAAGGTCTTCTTTGTGCTCATTAGCACCACTGTGCTGGTATTCTGTGTTGGCAGCTTTTGGTTCTGCTGAGGCAGTCCTAAAGAAAGTT
>VXAL01013742.1:0-17262 GCA_013399475.1 Chauna torquata | reverse complement strand
AGGGAAGTTGAAGTCACCCATGAAGGTCATTCTGGAGAGCCAGAGGTCATTCTGTCCTGTGGTTCTGGAGTAACAAAACTCTGCACTGCTACCTGCCCACCTGCCAAAGTGTCCATTTTACTGCAGGAAGATGAAGAAGACTTATTTGACAACCTCTTGCTGCTAATGTCATACTTTTTTAACTGTTATCCTTGGAATAAACACTTAATAATGGAAATTGAGGAAGAAAATAACTCTATTTAAGGCTTATATGGTTTAGTATTTTGCTGTTGATGGGCAAAATGAAAGAAAACTGCAGAAGAAAATGACATTTGAAGTCTGATCTCCTGACTGTGAAGTAGAAAGGAATGGATGAAATTATTGGGACTCACAAAGTTCAGTTTCATGTCACTTTATCATAATGTAGTGACTGCTCCTCATGTGAACTTTGATCTCATTTTTCCCTTGATTCCTTCCTGCACAATTGCAACACATCTTGCAATACAGCTCCTGCTTTAAGGCTCACAGGGATTACTGGTGAGGTACAGTTCTTTCTAAAATACGGAACAGACAATGAAAAGCTGCAAGACAGGCTAATCTCAAGCATCTGTGCTTGGCAAGGAAAAAGTATTTCTGATTAAGAAAGCACTAGGTGTCTGTAGAAATCACACTTACAGTCATTTGCCATCTGTCCTGCAGCAGTAGTGCATGGGACTTTATGCTTAATCTGTGGTTAGGAAGGGCCAGATACAGACAGGGCAATGAATCCTGCAGCAGTGCATTGCAGTGGCTGTGCTAGTAGCTGCCCAGCCCTCATCCTGAAGTCCCAAAGCCTACAGCTGTCTTGCTGTATTGACCAGTGTGAGTGAGCATTTCAAAGCAGTGCAGTCCGGCTGGTCTGCCGGACCACGATAATCTGACCATGAGTCAGTAGGACTCAGGGCTGGAGGTAACAGTGTGAGAGGGCTGTCATATTTGCACAGAAATAGTTCAGTTTCCTCCTTTGCCTGAGGAGATTCACCCAGGGCAGTGCTCAGGCTAGGTAAGAAGTAGCGCAGGCTGCCCAGGGCGGGGATTAGACTTCTCTGCTGCAGTTCTTCGAGGTTCACTGATTTTCTGTGTGAGTTTGAAGCCAGAGTCTGGTGACACAATGGAATGAGAAGACTCAGGATCCATTTTCCAGGACAATGCATGCATTTCACACTAGCTAGTCACCAGGAAACCTTATCTAACACCATGTTGAAAAACTATTTTCTGCTTCTACATTTTTGGGGAATCTGACCTGGTACTGGTTCCCTTCAAAAAGGCAAGGCTGGTGATTGCCTGGGGTTGATCTCCTGTTTGCCTAGCACTGAGCTAAGCTTTGAGTGCTATCCAGGTGTGTTTTGAGATGAACAGGAGCAGAAAATTCAGAAATTTGTGAGACTTTAGAGGTGAAATATGTGAGGCATCTGTAGAGGCTGTACAAAGCCAAACAAACCCCATTCCCTGGGGCAGCTAGAGCCCAGTCCTACCTGGTTCTGGCCCGCATAAGGGCACAGGGTGTCTGTGAGACGACTGGTCCAGAGACCCGTTAAGCTGATGAAACATATCCTGCTGATGTGGGAACACTCGTGTCTTTTCCTCTGATGGTTTTCAGATGTACCCAGAGTTACTGAAAGTTTCTAATATGCTTTTGTCAGGTAGGAGGGGACACAAGCATTGAGGACAGATATTCACTTGAATTCTGTGAATCAGCACTCCCTCATTTGCCCCCTAAAAACTGGGAGGAAAAATGGTGCACTCATAGCCTATACTCAAAGTGTGAAATCCTCAGTACAAGTACAGCTTATCAGCGGAATCATTCAAAACAGAGCTGCTAGGAGGGCGGTGTATTTGACTTTAGCAGTATGACTGGTCTAAGCTAGATTCATTGCTATTGTCCGCCACAGATTCATACAATCATGACAAATCTCTCTAAAGCACTACACCTCTATTCCATGCTGCCAAACGGAGCCCAGGATCTTTTCTTCTCCTTCTAGCCTATATAAGTTACAAGCATTTCAGGAACAGAGCTGCATCTTTCAGCAAACATCAATCACCACAAAGTTCCAGGTTCAACTGGAGTTGGTTGAGGATCCTCATCTTGCTACTCAAGTGAACCTCTAAATCTTTGTAAGGCTAGTATTTTTGATTACTAGTGGTGATTTGAGCCTTGATCAGGATTTGGAGGTGGGTTTTTTGTTTGTTTGTTTTGTTTTGTTGTTGTTGTTTTTTGTTTTTTGTTTTTATTTATTCATGTATCAAAAAGAAAAAATTGTCATTTACCTAAATGAATGATTGGGGAGGAAGGGAGGAATGATTTACATGATTGATGGGAAGAATGAGTTTCTTCTTGCTACCCAGCAGTACAATAATTGGTATCTGGGATATAGCTGCAAGTGCTACATAATAGCTGTCAGTGTCATGTATAGCCAGATGGTCTTAATATTATGGAGTAGAGATAACACTGAATTTTAACAAGTGACAAAAGGATTGGCATGGCATGAACAGAATGCCACAATTCTTGGCTGGCAACCTCAGCAGCACTGCTGTCCTAACTACAAGATGTCCATGACTGTTTCTCAGATCTGGAAAGATGCTGATGCCTCTAGAAAAGAAAACTGAGAGATGAAACCAGTAGCAGAGAAATCTATGAAATTCATATATCTTTCTGCCATACTATTTCAGCTGCCTAGGCTTTGTTTTGTTTGCTGTTGTTGCTGTTGTTTTTTGTTTTTTATTGTTGTAGAGCCACCTTGGAGACAAAGATCTTGTTCTGAATAGTGATGGTGCTTTCTAGGGTTTTCTCAAGGCATTGAAAGGAAAAAAATACCTCCTGTGAGTTCATTCATTAGCTCCTAATGCTACCTCAGAAAGTGTTCTTTGCCTTCAGCTAGAAAAGTAGCTAGGCCAGCAGAATGACTGGGGTTACTGCATCCACACTGTTGCTTTTCAGATCCTGCCCCCTCCTGTCATCCTGCCTCCAGAACAACCTATGCAATGGGAACTAAATATTTCCCCTATTCCTCACCTGTGTGACAAAGAAAAACGCTATAGGTAACGCAGCATTAGGCCACATTATAGACCTGCCTTATGTTTGCATAGGGTGCCAGTCACAGTGATTCCTAGACAGTGGCTTATTCAGTTTAGCTGATTCCAGTAGTCATGAATGTCTGAACTGTGAAGCAGAGAAGGCAGCAGGCTGCAAGCACTGGCTTAGGGAGGAGTGAGGGAGGGTGGGAGTTCTTTGGTACTTAGTGTGAAAGCAAGTTAGCTAATGATACCTTCCTGTCTGTATTCTGCCACAGCTGGTTGCCCAGAGCTGGATGGGTACATTTCAGGTGTCTGAAACATCATGTCAAATCTGATGGGTGTTTCTTTAGGTTCCTCATACCGCTGAGTCCCCATACTGCTTCTTTGTTGGTGCTGCATTGCACTATAATACCTATCGCTACCTCTGCTACTGTATACCACACACTCTGCAATCCCATTTTCTTTTGGTGGGAGAAGATAAAAGGCTTCAAGCCTTCAGTGCCTGTGGCATGAGGTCCAAACTCATTCCTGTTGGTTTCAGTATAAGGTAATCATTGCACAAACCTGTTTGCCAAGCTTTAAGTCCATTAGTGTTATGTGGAAAGGAGTCCTCTTTACCAATAACAGAGAAGTCCAGAGTACAAGTAGAAAAGTGCCACTGAGAAATTCTTGTGCTGTACTGTACAAATGTTTGAGGCCTGAGTTAGTCTTTAGAGCCAATAGTGTAAATTCACTGCAGCTAGAGAGGCTACTTGTGCTTTGCCTCACTGTTCGTGAGAGGATAGCATAGCTGCCAGCTTTTCAAGGTCAAGTGGATATTGAAACAAGTGACATGGCAGGAAGGGTAGATATTTTTTAATAGGAAGTGGCCAAAAGTGAAAGTGAGAGAAGACAAGTTTCCCTACAAAGGCAGGTAGTAATGGAAGTATGTGAATCACTTCCGATGCTGAATGGGATCCTTTACCTGTAAAGTAGAGCCCACCTAATTACATCAGAAGGAAAGCTCAGTCTCTTGTAGAGATTAAATATTTTCCAATGAAAATATTCCTTTTGGCCTGGAAAAACAACATACCCATGAGGGAAAGAGGGGAGGGGAGGGGAGAGGGGAGGGGAGCAGAGCGGAGAGGAGAGGAAGGTACTCTGAGTAGACAGGATAACCATGCAGAGACATGGTGGTGGTTTCAAAGCATGCACATGGGGAGAGCCATCTGTGATATCTGGGAAAATACATGATCAGAATCAGCCAGTTCCTGAATCCACCAATACAGGTCTCTGCAAAGAGATCCCAGTGAAGCAATTGGCTGAGTACAGGAGGGGAACACACTCACTTTCATCCAAGCAAGCGATTCAGACAACTCATCAGATATTTTGAGGGAAAATGGGGGTAAAATGGGAGTAAAATAACTTTTTTTTTTTTTTTAATGCTTTTGCATTCAATAAACTGGAGACCCAGGAGCAGAATTTCCAAAGCTGCACCTTGGCATTTTAATGTTGCTGCTTTTCCATGTGTAGATCAAATCTCTGATTGTGTCCTTAAGTGGACACTCACTTAATCAATCGAGTGATTCTGGAAAAGTATTTGATTCAGACTACCACAGGCTGCTTGTTTAGATGTGCCTCTCAGTCACAAGCGATCACTCCTTATGATCACTCCCTCTAGACTCGTTTCCATTATTGTTTATTTAGCTATTTATCCTTTTATCTGCTATTTATCTTGTCCTGACTCCAGGTTGTGCACTCCCCAAGAGGAACAGTCTGTTCTTGCTTCTCACACCTATGAATGTGAGAAGAGGTGAGGGATTGCATGTGGGGCTAATGAGGTGCCTTGATTGCTGATAACTTAAATGTGGGTTTAATGAGGTGCCTTGATTGCTCTTAACTTCTACCAGCCCTATCTGTGAAAAACACTAAATGCTGAAGAGTGGAGGCTGAAGTGAGAGGAGAGGATGCAATCCAGTGAGCTGTATGCATTGTGGAACTTGGACTTGTGGGTGAAGAATACGCNGGAAAATAGAAACAAAGGAGTTAGTATAAATATAGCAGCCTTTCAGAAGAGTTAGTAAAGCAAGTGGACTGAGTAACCAAATCTATAAATATGAAGGGAAACATAAAGGTCTTCTGCGCAACTTTCATCAGGAGTCTGTTGGAAGCAATCCTTTGGGGAGGAGCCAACGGAAGGAAGACACAGTCGCTCAATATGAGTGATCAGTATGCTTCAACTTTATTAGCCGTGTAGCTTTCTTATATATGCTTTAAGATAATTAGCTCATACATATTGCAAAAGTTAAGCTCACGATTGGTTACAGACACATCCTGTTTTTTCCCAGATAGTTTCACATACTTCTATCCCTAAGTTCCTTATCTGCGCCAGCTGAGCCGGCCAAGGATTGTTTCCTTCACTATTATTAATTCCAAAGGCTGTGTACGTGCTTTGGTTCACACAAGCTGTGTCCGATACCTGCTTAACTCTGTCTCCTTCAGTTGCTCAATCTTTACGTGACCTCTCTCATCAAGCCAGTCCTTCACAGGAGTCCATGCCTCACTTGTCATCCCTGCAAAGAGGCACTTATCTAAAAATGCTTAGATCCTCCTTTTCCTTTACTGAGGTCATGAAACCTGTCTTGCATTCCTGCACAGTTTGGGGATGTATTTTGCTGAAGTTTTTGACAGCATACTAAACAGCTTGGTAATTCTTCAGCTGGGATGCCATTTCTGGAGATGGTGTTGGGATTCAAACAGAACTTTATGTTCATTTTGGCTTAATTCTTTGTGCCTGATCTCTGTTTTAAGCATTGAGATATTCCTTCATTCCAAAACCTAGCTTGATAAGACCTGGCCAAACATCATTTACAAAGCAAAATAGCATGTCTGGATGTGTTTACCTTTAGATGAATATGTTTACTTGCAATACCAAACGTTTATTTTAACACTTATTGAAGGTTAAGAACAGATCTTTTTATAGATATTAATTTACAACACAAATCAAATACAAGTAAAGAGGCCTTAAATATAGTAGATCTGTGAAACTGTTTTGATGACATTACTGCAACATGAATACACAAAACTGGTATGAATAATTTGGAGTCAGAGTGGGTCTGCACTCATGGAATCCTAATTATGAGCCTAACAGAAAGAGAAATATTCCCTTCCTCTTTTTAAACTCTTTGGAAAACAAATTACTTAAGACATGTGTTAGTGTCTTCTGTTGCCAAAGCGGCTTTGAACAAACATTCTGATATTTCCAGGACTGAAGTAGGCAGTCATGAAGGAAAAGCTATAGCTTGTGCTCAGTTACACTGTTCTTTATCTGTCGTGTATATTTGAACTGACTTAGCAGAGCTTGGCTTTCTGCTCCCAAAAATCCAGCACATAATTCAAAGGTACAATAGGTCTCACCTCAGTCCCCGGCTAAAATGAAGTACATGGTGTGCAAGTTTCTGTAAGTTTTTCTTTGCAGAGCTGTAAAACAGTCTTTGTGGCTTATTTAGGCCTAGGTGCATTTCTAGTGCTTGCTCATGTCATTAAGCATTAAGACAACTATGATGTGGGACAAAAAGCTCTGGAAGGTTAGCATGGTGGTGTTGTGGTGGCCATACAGATCAAAGAATGTGAGCAAGACAAGGTTTGACACAGAGGCAACATTCTTCACGGGGCTAATTAATATCTGGAAAAAACAGGCAAGCTTGTGGGCACCCAAGTACATTTCCAGCAGAACCAAATAGAAGCATCAAACTTATAAGACAAATAAAAGTTGAGAATTTTGAAACTCAGGTTACTATGTGAGAGAAAAGGGAGTAAATACTTGAAGACCAAAGGAATGGTTGTGGTAATACCACAATTAACCAACTTTTTCTAACGTATTCTTTAGACCTTACCAAAGATTTCACCCAGACTGGCTGCACCTCCTCAAGAAACTGATTTGGCTGCTGACACCACTCAATGGGTGTTGCTAGGTCCTATACTGCATTGCTAGGTCCTACATTTCTAGAACCTGGTACTCCATCCCCAGATGACTGAGTTGCCTAATATAGAGTAGTTAATCTTGAAGCAGAGAAGTGGATCCAGTGGAGCTAGTTTCTCACCTAGTAGAAATTCCCACCATGATGTTGAAATTCACAGGACTAGGATGTTTTGCACAAACTGAAAACTTGGCCCTAAGGTATGTAATTTCTGAGAAGAAACAGAAGTGTTGTCCAGAGCTGAACATTCCCCAAATAAGTAGAAAATTTTTCTCCTGCAGAATGCTGGAGCACAAGGGAGGCTTTTCTTTGGATTATGTTTGGGAGGTGAATTATTCAGCACTTAAAAAGCTTTCACTAGAGTAACAGAAAACCTACCTATCTGTCTGAAAACAGCTAAAAGGTCATGGCACAATATGTAGCTGGTACAGGTAAGAGGCAGTCAGAGACAACGAAACTAGTAAGAGGTAGCTTAATAACCAGCATCACTTTTCAGTCTTGTTCCATGCAGGACCTTCTCCGCCTTCCACTGCCATCTCTGAGAAGGTTCAAGTGAGAAATATGTGCCCAGCTCCAGTAGGTGCATCTCAAAATGCCACACTAAAAATCCCTTCCATCACCTTTAAAGACCTTATAAATCATATTCTTCTCTGGTGAAAGTGCCATGGATCTCAGGAGGAACAGAGAGTGGCCTAAGGTAGGAATGTAACAAATATGCCAATAATATAGGCAGGATTGGTCAAGGTAGTGTTTTTCAAGAAAAAGCTAAAAGACAATAGAGAAAATAATCATGATAGGTAGCTATTACAAGATTTTTTGTGTTATCTTCACAGCTGTGCAATAACTTTGGGCTAACAAAGTATTTTGCGTTGATGTCTGGGTAGCTAACTTGTGTCACAAAAATAGAAATTGACTAATGATTCTAGATGGCATTAAAAAGAAAGCTAAAAGGTTGATTTTCAAAGCTCCCAAATAAGAACAGTTCCTTCATTCCAAACTGAGTCTTGGTTAGATTTCTTCAACCTGAAGCAAATGTTGTTGAGACAAAAGCTATGTAAAGTACATTTCAGTAGATAATTTAACATCTCATTCACATATTTTTCATACCTCACTCATTAAAGTGGTAGAGACTTGGCACATCTATGATCTCACATTTCAAAATAAGGAAACCGCTCAATGGTTTGATTAATGAGTGATATTAGAGGAACATTTTAAAACACATCAATTAAACTAAATTACATTTCACAAAATCTGTTTCACTACCTCCATGTTGATTCTGAATTAGGAAAAAGATCTGTTCTTCCATTAGAAACAGTTGGGGAAAAAAAAAAAAAGGCAAATACGTTGTTCACTAGGTACATTTTGCAGAAAGTTTAATTAAAGGTGGCAGCATCCATATAATAATAGCTCATTATTCACTGTATTAATGAACAAGATCAAGCAATTTGTGTTCTATTTTTGTTATGTTTGTCTTCTGGGAAAAAGCTGTTGTATTCCTCCTCCGTGCAAGAATGCTATGGCTGTAATCTGATAAAACATGCTCTCCCACCCCCTTTTGAAAATATCAGAAGGAGGAGCTAACAGCAGTACGAGGGAGGCCAATGGTTCTGAAGTTTATTCCCCTCTCTGCATCCAAATGTTGGCATATGAAGTTTGAAGGAAAGAAAGCAGCTAGACTGAGTCAGAGCAAATACTCTTGTAGCTCAGTATCCAGCCTCTGACAGTGGCTAGGAAAGTCATTGTTTACCCCTGCCTTTCTTACAAGGGAGCATATGGGCAATGCCGGGCTGAACAGACATTTGTAGAAATGTATGTAACAAGGTATACAGGAAATATAATCAGAAGATGTCTATAAAAATGCTGACTGATGGTGTTGTCTTGATCTGCATAATCCTATATCCTTCTTCCCAAAGTCTCATGTAGAATACACCTGTACAGCTGTGATGGCCTTGAGATAAGCTGTCAGTATGTACCATGATGCTTTGAATGCTCCAGGCTCGTCAGTGCTCTGATAGATATGATCTTCAATTTTTGCTGTAGAGCTGACAAAGAGAGCAAGAATTGTGGGTTGGTTTTACTAGAATAGCTGATACAACTGGACGTGAACAACTTTCAAGACTCTGAGTTCCTTCATCAGGTCCTGACAAGACAAAAAAGCAGATCAGACATAATTTTTCTCAGTATTATGTAATTATATGAATATATTAAACTGCTGGAAAGAACAGAATAGTTGTACCTGATGTGCTGGAAAAGCAGGAGGAGGTAGTAACCATGTATAAGAGGGTAGCAGGAAAAACATAATGAGGCATAAAATCAATGCCTCTGTTCAGTCTTTGATTTTTAGTACGCAGTGGTGTGGTGGGCATGCTCTGCTCCTGTACAGCATGATGGGTACACTCTACTCTTGTACTTGGCATAAGTCTTGCTCAGGCTTGTGAGCCCAGATTAGACCTCAAAGTGATTGCTCCTTGAACTGGACAGTTTGTTAGCAATGGGCCCCCAGGCAGATCTAACTCCTATAAAATCTCTCATGGGCAGTAATGAAGGAATCTGAGCTTGACTACAAATCAATCACTTTATCTAATAAATATGGTGCCTCATCTCTTTCCTTTCTATTGTCAAAGGAAAGGTCATCTTGACACCACTCCTTTGTTATCAACAGGGTGCACTGAAGCCTGACTCTGCCTCACTCCCCTGTACACCTGTTGTTTATGCAATACAGGCCCAGTTGATCAGGCCTCCCCTCTGATCACATCCAGCCTCTGTGGTGTGACTAATTGACAAGGAACAATCAAGTGCTAAGGGGAGGGGGACTTTGTAACCTGATTCCTAAACAAATTGGCAAAGACCTGAATCCTGGAAAATTACTGACCAAAAGACAATGGCCTCACAATCCTATAGTGATACCAAGCAAGAACTCTTTGAGCTTTCCAGGGACTGCAGTGGGCTGCACCCTCAATCATTCCCTGATGCCTGTCAGGGTACCCCTGAGAGGATGTGCATCTCAGGGCTGACTCCTTAAGGAGTAAGCTTATCTACGCACAAGTGCCAACAAGGGAGTAGGGTGAGTAAGTCACTCTGGGGGATATTTTGGAAGTGCACAACTGGATTTAAAAAAAAAAACCAGGACCCTGCAGTAAGTCTAGGGTGAACCTTGCCCTCTTTAACTAAGTCACTGCTTCTATTGTAGCAAATTCCTTTAGATCATTGTGTTAACTGACTAATACTTAGATGCTGATTAAGTGCTGCTAAAATCATATAATCGAACTCTGTTATCTGCTATAAAGGTATGTAACAAATCCTTAATTGTTTCTATATTAGGCTTGAGTAAATCTAATACCTTGACAAGTGGTTATGAATTTTGGTTTCCAGCTAAACTATTATATAATTTTGTATATTTACTTTGAGGCTGAGGATAGGGAGGTTAGAGACAGAGTTCCTTTAAAGATCTTTTGGAGGAACTCATTGATAAGTAGTGGTTGACTAGTTTTGCTCACCTAGTTTCCAGAAGGGCATTTAGTCCCTGGAAGAAAACTTTAGGGTAACCAGGTCTGGTTTGAAGGATTTTGATGACACTGGGTTAAGGTATCGATTTTAGTGGCTGTGGAGCTGTGTTGGTGTTGTTTGCTTTTGTTGCTTTGATGTGGTCTGGTTTAGCCATTCTTGTTCTGTGAGAATGTTTCCTCTGGGGATGACTTTGGTGAGATTAGGGATATGTGAACATCATAGGAGCATTTTTGAGGAAATTTCTTCCAAGTTAGGATCTTCTTTCAACTCACGTTGTGATTGTTTAATGACTTTCTCTGAAGATTCCAGTACAGGCAAGTAACATCCATGCCATACAATGCTAAATGATTTATTTTTGCCTTGTAAAACCTGGTATTCATGGGAATCTATAAAATATTCAGTCTGTTTTTCAGAAGCAGTGTTCTTCATGGGTTTGTAGTCATATTTAAGTTAGTGAGTTGCATGTCATGAGGGATTTCCTCAGGGCAGATACAACAATATCAAAGAGCTTGGCTATAGAATCATAGAATGATGTAGGGACCTTTAAAGATCATCTAGTCCAACACCCCTGCCATGGATAGGGACATTTTTCACTAGATGAGTTGCCCAATGCCTCTTACAACATGACCTTGAACACTTCCAGCCATACTGTTGAATGTAAGTAATAGCATTAAAGTATTCCATAGACAGCCTGATTAAGTTTTTATTACATTTGTAGTACAAATTAGTGAAGTAGAAATCCTGTTCCCATTTAAGTGTTATTTAGCAGTGGTATAACCTAGTCCTGACTCTCTAGCAATTCTCATGATGCTGTGCTAACGCTGTGAGCCCTTTTTGTGTTCTTGGCATCCCCCTGGTGTTTTGAAGGTTATGGCAGAGGAGAAGGTATCTAAAAGTGCTTTCATCTTGCTAAAAGTATTTGAGGTAGTCAGTGAAATTCTACGGTCATTAGGATGTTGTAACGCTTTTTCTGAGAACAAAGTTTAGGCTTTTGGAGAGGACAGCCTAGCGCCAAACCAGAGCTCTAGCTGTTTACATAAACTCAAATGTTGTATTGTTGAGTTGATGAGTGGTATCCTTGTGGAGGGCGTTACTGTCAAGGTTGTTCACCAGTTTGGTGTCTTCATGTTTGAAGAGTGATTATCTCTGTGTTAGTCACTTTCCATTCTTCTTGAATGCCTCATATTTGGTTTTGGTATGATTTTTTTTTTTTTGCACACAGCTTAGATGTATTCTCCTATTATTTTTCTGTTGTTGTTGGAATATGAGAGCAGTTCTGTGCTGAGTTGGTCTCTTTTGCAGGAGGGTAAGTGAAGTACATAAATCCACAGGTTTTCTGCCATCCTCCCGCATAGTATAATTGAATATGTATGATGGCCACAGGACAAGGTGAAAGACTACTGACATTTTTCATGCAAAAGCGTAGGACATAGATGTCTTGTACCTCTTGCACCAGTTTTACCTTCCACCAATCCATGTACCAGTGCCTGAAAGCAGATTAAAGAACATCACTCTGGAATTCCACTTTTCAGAGGATAATGTCAGTGCTCTAGAGCATAGTTCCGCAGCATCTTTATGCATTTGTATCTGAGTGTTACCATCTGCCTTTTACCCATGAAACTGTGATCATACTTGGCCCCTTTCTGCCATAAAATTCTCCAAAAGCAGTCAGATCTCTCTCTGTGTCTCCTCTTCCCACTCTTTTCAGTACCCAGGCCGCTCCTCACAAAGTTTCATTCAGATATGCCCTAATTTTGCGTAGCGCTAGCTTAACCTTTTTGCATCAAATGATTGACTGCCAAATATCACTTCACAGCCTCGCTGTGGGTTTTATATCCAAGGAGAATGCATTGTGCTGACTTTGGTGAGTGTGCAGAGGTCAGGCAGGACTGACTTTCTCATTCTTTCTCAATCCTGCCTTTTGAGTTTCATTCTGACTACTTGACACTCAGTGAACTGGACAGATGTGTAGTCTTTCTTGAGAGAGGTTTTTCTGAGAAAATATACATCAGTGAAAGTGTACCTTGTACAGAAGGGAATTATGTGTTTGTTCTTTATTTCTCTGGGTTGCCATGTTGCTGTTAAATAGAAAGCCACTATCTAATATCAGTAGTCTAACTCAAATGTACAATGAACACAAACTGCCCTCTGTGTTTGTTTATTTTAATCAATATAAGCAGTAGCTCTCTTTTGGTGTCTGTTTAGAAAACCACCTTGCAGTTATTACTTTCACTGCAGAGACCTGACCCTGTGGATTGCCTAAATGGAACAGATGGAACTTGTCTACTTGTCTCTGGCTGCATTTCATCAGCCCCATGCTTGGCAGGCCTCCCATAGACATCAGAGCAGATAGTCTGATGCTCTGTGTTTTTTTAAAAAAATGAAGGAATACTGAATTTCAGGAAAATTGTATTTACGTGTTTACACATGGAAAATTGACTGTCAGATTTAGCAATAAGGAGGTTCCTCTGATGTCAGAAACCTTTCATCTGCCAGGTTGTGAGAGGTATCAGAAGCTTACAGAACAGAAACACAAAGTGTTAGGGGATGCCGTCGTTTTCCCTAGCAGAATGGGTCTCCCCAGGCACCCAGAATTCACTGAGTCAACTCCTGTTTAAAGCAGCAAGAATTTAATGGTACCCAAATATCTGCTCAACCTGGGTGCCTCCAAGAAGAGACCCCGCTCAAGACTCTCCCTGGGTTCTTATACCTGTACAATCTTCATTTCCTCTGCTATAGTCCAATCAGTTCTTGACACATATACGCTATGTTCCTTCAGATTGGCACCTCTTTGTTGCACGGCAGGATGTCTTCTGTTATCTCCTGGGGAAGGCTCTCAGCTGGCGCCATCCCTGGTCAGCACGTCCCCCCTCCCCCCATCCGCACGACTCAGGCCCCAACACAATGCCGCTCAACATTGCTCAGTCACGGCTCGGTACCGGGCTCAGGTTAGGTGGAGCTCATACTGTGGCCTAAGGCTTCACCAAATTTGCTCTACTAATGTCAAACAATAGCCACCCGAGTTCCTTACATACCAGCGGCTTGTTTCCCTTTTATGCACCATCTCTGCTGACTTATGACAGCCTAACAGCAGAACTGCTCTGCAAAGCAGTGGTGTCAGACTTGCTTGTTTTGCAAGCACAGATGGTATTTCTGCCTTGTTCTGCAGATCCATAATCTGTCTACAGGAGGCAAATACAAGTTTTAGTTTTTTTTTTTAATTTTCCTGACTTTTCCAAAGTCATCCTTTTTATTTTGACAGTCTTCTACCTGGAAGCTGGCCTTGTTGCAGTCAGATCTTGTAACCTGTCCTTCGAGGTTCAAACCATCACAGCAAAGGACAATGGAGAAGATGGTCTGGTCAGCTGGATGTCAAGTCCCCTCTTGAACTTGATTTTCTGAGAGGTACAGATAGAAGGTTTATGAAAAGCCTACTTGAGGGGGATGAGGATTTGCATTGAGTGAAAGCAAACACACAAAATAAACACAGCTTTTTAGCCAACTGCTGCACTCTTCATTGCAGACAATTCATTTGAAGATATATCAACTCCTTTAATTTACAGTGGTCTCACAGTTGGACAGAGTGACATTTCAAACTTGAAAGGCTGCAAATAGATAATTTCTACCTAGGCAATTACATTTTGTTGGAAAAAAAATGTTCTCTGTCAAAAAACAGTTTGTGTTCTGCTGGGAGCTATGATTCTCCCTCAGGTACTATAGGCTCTAGTCCCCTTGCACTGGAGTAGAGCTCTCGGTAAGTCATGATAATATAGTGGTGGCAGGGAAAAGGGCAGTCCTCTGGTTAATGTCTGATACTGGGGTTTAAATGTGGTTCTTTCTGTGTCCTTGTTTAGGGGGGGGACCTCTTGTGTGCCTGTCTGTGACCTGTTTAGGCAACAGTAAAGAAGGTAGGCAGTGCCAACAAAAGCAAGGTCCACTGACTTTTGGTTGTATATGTTGCACATTCAGATGTACAATGGTGTGCAATGTTAAAGAACAATATTGGAGCATTGGCTTTTCTGCAAAATAGGGGCATGAAAAGGTCTTCCCAAAGTCCTTGCTTCTCACCTTGTTTTGGTCCCAGTAGGACCAAAATGTTACTGACATTACCACTTTAGTTAAGTGGTAAAGTACCTGTTTTTGGTGATGGATATAGGGTTAGGCCAGTGTCAAGCTGTATTAAATATTCGTCCATGATATCAGCCTTTATCTTCAAAACGTGGGAAGTATAACAAATGGATAGCACTCGGAGATGTTTAACTAATTAGCTTTAAAAAAAAAAATTGCCTCAGATGGGAGGCATTTGAGAACAGTAATCTACCAAGTGTTTCTGTGAGACAGCCTGATGAGACCTGCACACAGACCTTGGTGTTTTTGGTGTAGTGCCTAATGCTTGAGTTTAGTCCAATTGTTCATTTCCTGGCTGCTGAAATCAAGACTGAGGTACCTTTTTCAAAGGAATACGTATTCCCTCATAATATAGCCTAAAGATAAACCCATTCTAAGTGCTGATTGTTTGGAGACAGGCCTCTTTGTGGGGAAGTTATCAGCTCCCTTGTGTAGTTTGTACAGCAATCTGCCAGTGGAAATGCATCTGGTTAGAAGATCTCCAGATAAAGAAGAGGAGTTCATGCAAGAATTTGCAGCATTAGTAGGTTTACTGGCCTCTCTGAAATATTTAGCTCTTCAGACTGGGTATCAATGAAGCAACTGTGATAACTGGATACAAATCAAGATGTTGAAATGAGGAGGTTGAAATGAGCTATTGGCAGACAGCTATTCTATCTGTGCAGATTTGACAGTGGTGCCTCTATGTTTGCTGGGATTTAGTCAGTGTGGAGGTATTTGAGGGTGATCTACTTTGGTGTGGTCAGCAAACTATAATCCAGAAAAACAGTACAAAATAATAAAATCTGTTCTTCATCAGGTAGATTGAAAGGCAGAGAAATGCATAACTGATCCCCTCTGGAACCAGATATTTCTCAGACTGTTTGGTAAATCTGCAAATTGTAGAATATATGTACTTGTGTTTTATGTACTTTTCCAGGGAGGAAAAAAATAATCCTACTATGTGAAGAAGCTAAAATTATAAATATTTTCCAACCACGATAAACCACCTTTCCCCAACAGCAACATTTTTAATAGTAGTAATATGGTGTAAAAGGACAAAAATGCTTGAAGCTTGCCTTTCATCAAGGTGTTGAATTTCAGAAAAAAAAAAAACACAATCAACTATGCAATTCCACTTCAGCTGCATACTGCAATCTATTTAAGCATATTCTTAACTAGAAATAAAGCCTCAGATTTCTGTGAAGTAAATGAGTTATTTTCACTGAAATGAGACTTTAATTTCTCCCCCTTAATGGCTCCTCTTGTAGTTAAGCCTCAAGAAGGGGCAGTAGGCTAGATGCTTCATGTTTCACTTACTGGACTAAGCAAAAGTCACCTAATAAAGAGGTGACATTTCAGGTTTACATGAAGAAATAAGACTGGAAAGCAATGTGAGCAAAAGATGTAAGTAGAAAGCTGACTGTATTATAGCCTTCCGTCCCTTGTTTTGTGTTTGTTTTGTTTGTTAAGCCTGAGCCCTTCAGTACTTGTACACTTGGCTAACACCTGATATCTGTGGGCTAAGAATCCATATAGAAATTGGAAATACTTTCTTCTCACTGCTCTACAGGTACACTGGACAGTCAGCTCCTGCCCCAAAACCTTAAAGACCAGGTAGATGAAAAAGAAAACTGGTGAGAGGACAGAGGAAACACTCAGGGGTGTATTGATTTTATCAGCTTAGAGAAGACCCTTCCATTCCCAGTTCTCTTTCAGTACAATGTCTGTACTTTTACATGAACTCTTCATTTGAAGCCAATGGGACTACTTGCCCAAGCAAAGAGAGTAGTTCTGGACCCAGGCTGTAAAGCAGCCAGTATGTATGTAGAACACATTTACAATTAGTTCCTTCTCTACAGGAGATGAAGAAAGAGAGAGGTTCTGCAGTGGCGAATATTTACTGGTAAATGAAGTAGGTAGGCCTCTTGTCTCAGGGAAGCATAAGAGCCTAAGTATAACTTGGCTTGCATATCTTTTGTAAAATAGCTTTTTGGGACGAGAGAGGAAACACTACTTTTACTCCAGCAGCCCAGATTCTGGTGAGACTCTTTGGAGTCAGTGGCCTTTCTGTCACGATGGAAGCAGACTGTAGAGTTGTCTGGATCTGATCCCTCTAGAAAAATGCATTCTCAGAATAAAGATTTTGACAGCAGAACTACACAAAGACAGGATTGTGGTTTGCTTGAATGGATTCTGCAGCTAAATCTTAGCTTTTGTTTATTCTTTCCTTAAATCTTCATTTGAATTTCCCACACTTCTGGAGGTAAGTTTTTTTAAATTTCAGATTAGAAAATTTTAAAAAGAGAAGTTAATTGTGATAACCTTAGTTACATGCTGGCAATTGTAGGCGTGGACAATGTATTTAAGAGAAAACTACATATATTTTTTATTTCAAATTGCTAGAAGAAGAAAGGATTTTTTTTTGTTTTTTAAATTCTGTACAAGTATACAAGCATAGCTGACCAAAAACACTGCTAATTTTCTCATCACTGTGCTTTTTGTTGCTGTGTAATTGTGCAAGTCACTGGAGATGTTTGCTGGCACAGCAGTTTTGATGAGGTGGAAGGAAAATCAGATCTTACCAAGCAAGGAAGACCTGGGGGTCTCTCAGGCTAGAGATAAGAGGTGGCTGAAAGAATCATAGAATCATAGA
>VXAL01013741.1:0-12688 GCA_013399475.1 Chauna torquata | reverse complement strand
ATTTGAATGCACTTTGGCTTGATAAGTTGTTATATCTGAACATGAATTTCACGTCTGTCACATTTTCAGTTTATATATTTGACATCCCTTGTCACTATGAAACTGATCTACTGATGTAATAATAAAGCATGGACAAAATTTAGTATAGGGTGTTAAAGGAGATTAAAATTCCCTTCTGAATCAACACAGAGATAGTTTTCTAGTTCACAATATTTAGACAAGAATACCAATATCTTTTTGATTGCTGTTCTGTAGTGCAGAGGCCGTGGAGGCTCAAAAATATAGAAGAAAAATTGAGTCAGATTTTCTAGCTTAAAGATTAGCACCCATGTTGAAGTTTTTCGATAAGAGCCTTACAACACTCGTAGAATTGCTGGACACCCAAAAAGCTGTTTGTCTTAGATCTTAAACAGTAAATCTCTGTTCTTTGTTGGTTTTTGTTTGTTTGTTTGTTTTGTTTTTGTTTTTGTTTTTGTTTTGTTTTACTAGAGTAGGTCTCAGTTCTGTCTTTCCTTTAAATTCTTTAGTTGTTATCCTTCATGTGTGGAAGTGTGTTAGTTGAGAAGCCTCAGACTCCAAATCTCAGTTGTCACAGGTACCCCCATGGCTTAACTATATGTGTTCTTTCCACCAGTTTCCATTTTTAAGTGTTCTGTTTTATGATTTGCCTGTTCAGAACCTTGTAGAATTCAACAGAATCTGCTCTGCTAATCTTGCTGACATAGTCAAACATTGTTTAACAGGACTAGAGTACTCCAGTATTATGAAAGTGTGCCATGTGACTCTCCCTCACTGCCTTATCTTCTCTAATGTCAGTAATTTCCTGAGGAAAACTAGCATGCCTGTTTTTGTGTTTAGTCTAGAGAGATGGAACAGATATTCTATAAAAAAAGACAATTCATAAGATCAAGGTAAAATTTACAATATGGATGCATATTTTTCTAACATTTCTCTCAGATTTACATCCATACTCCTACTGATACAATTATTCTGTTACTGATGCTGAGTCCGCTGAGAATGAACGATACTTGCTGAAGTATGGCAGTGTGGTTATGATGTTTATGGTTCCACATTTTTCACATATGTCAGCTCTGCTTCAAAAAAGAGTTTTCATAGGACCAGTCGTATGACATACAATGTTTTTCCTCTACTTTTCATCTTACATGACTATTAGTATACTTTTGACAGCTTTAAACTTAATGACCATTATTTCGTATTTATTATATATTGGTAATGATGTTGATATTGGAAAAGACTCAACAGAATGAATTTTTCTCTCTGTGTACCATACTAGAAAGAAAGATAATTTCAAAGAAATGAGAAAAGATACAATTTTCCTTGGGTGTCCTAACATTTATATCAATAACAATATTTCTTTTGTTATTGGACTCTCACAGCCAGTCCTTGAAAAAATAAATTCTTTAATTCATAGTGTCCTCTCTTTGTTGTTAAGATATTGTAATTTCAGTTTCCATTTTTATCTAGTCAATTTAGACTCATTTTGTTGAAAACCAGATCATAATCTGGTTTATACTGCTTAGCTTAGTTTTACCTGTATTAGATGCATCTTAAGGAATTACTATTCTAATTTCATTTGATAGTTTTATCTAGACTTCACATTCTGGATCACTCACTATTCCCTCTGAGGATGAACAATTATTCATTGCTAAGTAAATTGAAATGCATGGGGTTTGTGCCTTCTATATTCCTTTGAAGATGAAATATGTTACCAAGTCTGGAGGAAAGCAGGTCAACTCAATGAGATTTCAGGTTTTTGCTTTGTTTCCTTCACTAAGACAGGACAACTGAGGTTTAAAGTCTGTAGAGGCTGGTTTTATTATTCAGAGCATTGTAAGATCTCTTGGATATATTCATATAGTATAAATTGTATTTATTGTTTTTGATGCTATTCTCAAATTAGGTACTCGTAACCTTGAACTGTGATTTATGCTGCCAAGGTGATGCACCGGAAGTACGTTCATTATCAAAGTTGAAAGAGCACCTCATAAGACTTTCAGAAAGAATAATGTAAGAGCAAACCTCTTTCTAACAAACTAGGGAATTTAGAAGTCTCTGCAGCAATTTTTAGATGCGGTTAATACTAAGCAGGAAGCTGAAGACCATATCAGGACTTCGAATTTGACACCCAGTACCTCAAGATGCATGGGGTCATAGACATACTTGCCTCCCTCTCAAACACCAGGACCATGCAGGACATCTGTCTTGCTATGTGTCCAGTGTAGTCTAGAAATAATGGATCTCTCCCTGGAAGAAGTAGACAAAGAGTCTCCTTATGTCGAGACCTCTTGTCACCAAAAAGCTGGTACATGATTAGCTTAGGACAGGACTCCCTCAGAAGACTGAGGGATGTGTGTTCTTTTCCTGTCTGTCTTTTGATTCTGTGTCCAACTTTTCCTCTGCCTTTCTTATCAGAGCACACTTAGTTCTTTCCCACTAGTAAAAATGTAGTACATTCAGGTACATGTGCTCACACCATTTTTCTTCTCATTTTGTGTCTTTGCCTTCACATAAGCACCCTTATTTTCTTAGTCTTAACTGGGCTTCTGCCTTCTTTTCTGTGAACCACCCACACTATGTTTGCCTTACCAGAAAAGTGAGAGGGTTCTCCACAAAAAGGAAGTGGCACACTTCTCAACAAGAGTTATAAGATTGTATAAAATGTTGCTATGACTTGAGGCTGATTTGATAGTTGTACCCCATCTAGATCAGACCAACTTCATTCAAAACTGTAATGTCTTTATTAATTGATTTCTGATTTAGGACATTCTCCACCTGAAAGATGGAATTATGTCATTACTCATTCTCCTTTCTGTTTATTAGGTGTTTCACAAGATAAGTATTAACCAGCTCATGTATCCAAAGACTTTTCTACTACAGTATCACCTTTCTGATTCCTTCAAGCGTATGCAGTTGGAAGAATACCGTGTCAAGATCAACTTGATCCTCACAATGTGTCAGTTTTCATCACAGAATTTATCACAGCTATAAATTCTGATTCTCTACTTGAGATCTTTCATTGTCAGAGACAGCAGTGTTGGTTTTAAGAAGCTTTTAGTACTTCAGTTTATGTTCTGTCTAGGATTCCAAGATGTAGGAGAACAGACACTTTTAGAATGTGATTCATCTAATAAAATATACGTCTAATCTAGGATGAAATCAACTTCTCTCTGAAAGTTACTACTTCTCCTCCCATTGACTGAAGTGACTAGTTCAGATGGTGATGTCTGTCTTGTAAACATCCACATTTAGTCAAGTAAATTTGCAATAGTATGCTTTTGAGAAAGTGATTTAGTTTTTGCACTGTGAAATGCCATTTGACTCCCACAGGCACCTGAAATCAATAGGCATTTCGATTTTGGAGTGCTATGGCTCTTGGGTTATTTCTTTACAAAAAAATAATTCACAAATTTTAGCAGAAATTCCAGGAATAAAGATGGGAACTCCACATCTTTCTTTGCCAAAAATGATTATTATTTGTGGAAAATGGAATCAGTCACCTTCCTGCTGTATGTCTTTCCATCTCTATGAATCTTACATTTATTTCAGCTCTGGCTCATCTAACTACAATATGGTCCAGCTTCAATGTGATGGTCACACAGCTTTAAAAAAGCAGCAAGAATAAAACAAAGGAAAAGAACTACTTTTTCACCCAACACATCATTAAGCTGTCAGACATTATCACAGAATGCTGTAGAGGTCAAAAATATAAATAGGTTCAAAAAGATTAGACAAATTCACAGAAGAAAACTTAATCAAAGGCTCTTAGACATGGTGATGTGGACATAAATTGTGGCTCAGAAAGCCCTGTGGTGTAATTTGTTGAAAGCTAGGAGAAGTATCAATTACACTTGCCCTGCTTTTACTTGATTTTTGTTCTGGCCATTGTTTCTACTCAAGTTCTCAGGAGTGTGTTTTGCCTGAAGATATTGTCAAACTCAAAGTGTTCCCCAAATAGGAGTGACATGCAAGTGGAATCCATGTAAATCCAAGCGTAGTAAATAAAATAAACAAACAAAAATGAAGAAATCAAGATGAGGTCAAAGTTTCAAAAGCCATCAGGGACACCAAGCAGAGCATTCTGGTAGTTCACATGTCTCCATAGAGAGATGTAAGGTGCCATAAATGCTCTGCTTGGAGGCATGATAATACCTTTGCCAAGAAACGGACTTCACAGTTCTGTTCTGTCCTCTGGTACTATTGAAGGCCAGCTTGGCCACAATTAGCAGGAGACTGATGAGAAAGTCTCCTAGTGTTGTGAGGTCTCAGATAAGAATTGTATAAGCAAAAACAAATAAAATAAAATAAAATAAAAGCAAAAGCAGCAGAACCTAGAGGAGCCAAAGAAAAGTCTGGGACCTGATATACTCAGTGTATATGTGAAAAAAGATTTCCCTCAGGAACTAGATATCGTATGTGCAGATGCTCTCTTCAGGTACATGCTCTTATGGAAGTTTGTGAAAAAGTATCCAGATTATCTTGGGATAAAGACTGATTTAAATAGTATTACCATCAGTTTTCATTAATGTCTTGGTGGGATGGATAGAGTATACGGAGCAGTGGTGCTTAGTGACAATTTTTGATTTATGAGTTGGAGGTGGAGAATCTAGATATTATTTACATGAAGTAGTGTTCTGGAGGCAACCCAAGGAATTCCTGGGACAAAATTCAAAAGGTGATGGCTAGAAAATGGGGGGAAGCAGAGGAAAAGGACTGTTCTTCCCCAGGGCTTGAGATAAAACAGTTTTGTAGGATACAATACTTTTGACAACCTTTAATATAAAACTCTCCAAAAGGTTCCTGGAATGCATTGATGATAACCTCCTTCTCCTAGTGATAGAGTAGTCAACAAGGAGAGGTGCTATGCTGGGCCTCATTCTCACCAACAAGGAAGGGCCTGTGGGGAACGTGAAGGTCAAAGGCAGTCTTGGCTGACCATGAAATGGTGGAATTCAAAATCCTTAGGGCAGTAATGAGGGTGCATAACAAGCTCACAACCCTGGTCTTCAGGAGAGCAGACTTTGGCCTCTCCAAGGATCTGCTTGGTAGAGTACCGTGGGATAAAGCCCTGGAGAGAAGAGGGGCCCAAGAAAGCTGGTTAATATTCAAGGATCACCTCCTCTAAGCTCGAGAGTGATGCATCCCGACAAAGAGGAAGCCAGGCAAAAACACCAGGAGGCCTGCACGGATCAACAAGGAGCTGCTGGCCAAAATCAAACACAGAAAGGAAACCTACAGAGGGTCAAAGCAAGGACAGGTAATCTGGGAAGAATATAGAGACATTGTCTGAGCAGCCAGGGATCAAGTTAGGAAAGCTAAAGCCCAGATAGAATTGAATCTGGCCAAGGACATCAAAAGCAACAAGAAGGGCTGCTACAAGTAAGTCAGTGATAAAAGAAAGACTAGGGAAAAAGTGGGCCCTCTCTGGAAGGAAATGGGAGGCCTGGTTACCTGTGATATGGAAAAGGCTAAGGTATTCAATAAATTTTTTGCTTCAATCTTCACCAGCAAGTGCTCTAGCCACACTGCCCAATTCACAGAATCCAAAGCCAGGGACTGGAAGAAAGAAGTACCACCCATTGTAGGAGAAAATGAGGTTTGAGACCATCTAAGGATCCTGAATATACAGAAATCCCTGCTACCTGACGAGATGCATCCAAGGGTCCTGAGGAAACTGGTGGATGAAGTTGCTAAGCCATATCTGCACCATATCTCCATCATATCTGAGAAGCTGTGGCAGTCCAGTGAAGTTGCCACTCACTGGAAAAGGGGAAAGCTAACCCTCATTTTTAAAAAAAGGAAAAAAGGAAGTCCTGGGGAACTACAGACCAGTCAATCTACCCTCTGCAGCAAGATTGTGTAGCAGCTCCTCCTGGAAACTATGCTAAGGCACATGGAAGATGAAGAGATAATTGATGACAGCCAACATGGCTTCACTAAGGGCAAATCATACCTGACAAATTTGGTGGCCTTCTATAATGGTGTTACAGCATTGGTGAATAAGGGAAGACCAACAGATGTCAGCTAACTGAGCTTGTGCAAAGCATTTAACACTGTCCCTTGTGACAACATCCTTGCCTCTAAAATGGAGATACATGGATTTGATGGATGAACCACTTAGTGGACAAGGAATTGGCTGGATGGTTGCACTCAAAGAATTGCAGTCAATGGCTCGATGTCCAGGTGGAGACCAGTGACAAGTGGTGTCCCTCAGGGGTCTGTATTGGGACCGGTATTATTTAACATCTTTGTCGTTGGTATAGACTATGAGATTGAGTGCACCCTCAGCAAGTTTGTGGATGATTTCAGTCTCTGTGGTGCGGTTGACACACTGGAGGGAAGGGATGCCATCCAGAGGGATGACAGGTATGAGAGGTGGGCCCATGCAAAAAATACAAAGTTGAACAAGGCCAAATGCAAGGTCCTGCATCTAGATCAAGGCAATTCCAAACATGAATACAGGCTGGGTGATGAGTGGATTGAGAGCAGCCCTGGGGAGAAGGACTTGGGGGGTACTGGTGGACAAAAAACTGAATATGAGTTGACAATTTGTGCTTGCAGCCCAGAAAGCCAACTGTATCCTGAGCTTCACCAAAACAAGTAGAGCTAGCAGACTGAGGTGATTCTCTCCATCTGCTAGACAGCAGGAACGGTAAGTCTGTAGAATGGGCACATGGTACACAGGGCAAAACATAGAGACAAGGATCTGTCTTTTCACCTATTTGTAGTTGTTAGGCCAAGGATCTGGACTTAAGAATTAGGAAAAGCTTAAAAGGTGTGGGAAGATTCTGAAAAAAAAAAAAAAAAGAATACAGATGCCTATCATATAGGTGGGATATGAAAATAAAATGGTTGAGTGGTAGAAGCAGACTGCTAGAGGACTCTTTGGCTAATATAAGGGGAAGACAATGCAATATTACGTTTTCGTAGTTCTGTCATTCCAAACTGAATTTTGTGACCTAATCCGAAAGCTAAAACAATTAGGTTGTACTTAGTGCTCTACTTATCCCAAATGTTTTGCCTGTCATAGCTTCCTGCTTTTGTGGTGGTTTCACCCTGATGGGCAGCTGAACTCTACCACAACCGCTCTCTCACTCCCCGTCCTCAAAGGAAGAGGAGGAGAAAATATGATGGAAAAGAGCTCAAGGGCTGAGGTAAGGACAAGGAGGTCTCTTACCAATTATCATCACAGGCAAAACAGACTCAACATAGGGATGATTAATGTAATTTATTGCCTATTACTAACAGACTAGAACAGTCAGAAACTAAAAGCAAACTAAAAACATCTTCCCCCTATCCTCCCTCTTCTATCTCCTCCCCAAGAGCGGAGCAGGGGAATGGGAGATGAGGGTTGTGGTCAGTCCATAAAGCTTTGTCATCTGCCACTCCTTCATGGTCACTCTCTTCCCCTGCACCAGCATGGGGTCCCTCCCATGGAATGTAGTCCTTCCTGAACTGATCCAACGTGGACTTCCCACAGGCTGCAGCTCTTCCAGAACTGCTCCAATATGGGTCCGTACCACGGGGTCCATCCTTCAGGATCAAACTGCTCCAGCATGGGTCCCCCACGGGTGGCAGCTCCCACCGGATCACCTGCTCCTGTTTGGGCTGCTCTCCACGGGCTGCAGCTCTGGGCTGGAGTTTGCTCCTGTGGGGGCTCTCCATGGGTTGCAGCCTCCTTCAGGCCACATCCACCTGCTCTGGTGTGAGCTGGATATCCACTCCACTGTGGTACACCATGGGCTGCAGGAGGGCAACCTGCTCCACCATGGTCCTCTCCATGGGCTGCAGGGGAACTTATGCTGCAGCTGCTGGAGCACCTCCTCCCCCTCCTTCTTCACTGACCTTGGTGTCTGCAGGGTTGTTTCTCTCTACGTCTTCTTGCTCCTCTCTCCCAGCTGCTGTTGCACAGCAGTTTTTTCTCCTTTCTTAAATCTGCTTTCGCAGAGGCACAACCAGTGTTGCTCTTTGGCTCAGCTTTGGGCAGTGATAAGTCCGTTTTGGATCTGGCTAGAACTGGCTCTTTATCTAACATCAAGTAGCTTCTGGACACCCCTGAGAGAGGCCACCCCTGTAGTCCCCCTCCTACCAAATCCTTCCTACTTAAACCCTATACAGCTGTCTAACTTTTGTTGACCATTACCACGACAACGACAAAAATTGGCAAAGCTGGGAAGTGTCTGTTAATTTATGTGGTACTGTTGTAATTTCTTGTAGTTGCCTAGATTTCCACCTTCACAAAAAAGCATAACATACTATTGGCAAGAAGCTTTGCATTTTTTTATACCATTTGAAAAATATTACCCTGTCTAAGTATTGGAGGGCTTAATAGTGTAAATGTTGCCAAATGTTACTGGAGAAGGAAGCAGGGCAAATATAATTTTCCACAAGGGTAATGAGACCTGATTAACAAAGTTGCAAAGCTGTCACTAGCAAGCCAAAAGACAAAATTCTAGAGAAATTGATTTAGTGACGGTGTTCTTACCTGCTGTTGACTGGGTTAGACTATCATCTTGTCATTGACTTCTTTGCCATAATTTAATTACAGAGGTTCATTCTTTCTGGATGGCGCCATCCTCGGAGCAACATACTAATAGATCATCAGTTGTTGATGATCACTAATGATGAATCACACTAATATATCATTAGCTCTGTCACACAGGTGGCTTTGCAGATTAATTTCTACAGAGCAGCGACCTGTGATGATGATGTATTATTACTCAAAAGATAGTTTTGATAAGAATGGGTCTTAATCATAATTTGACATTAAAATTGTAGTTAATTTATCTACAGCTTAATTTATATACCTCCAGATAATATACCTGACTGACCAAAGCAAATGTGTTCCTGGAAAATCTGGACAAACATGTAATACATCTGGGCTAGACTATACAGTAAAGATGAAAAATATTTTCATATCACAAAGAAGCTGTAACTATGAAAGTAGTGAAATATGAGGTTTCCTTTTCTTTTGATACATATTACATTGTTGAAGAAAAAGTGTTAAGCTGGAACTATGCCAAAATAGTGCAAAAATACTAAATCACACTTGAATTTCATTAATTGAAAACACACACACAAAAAAAAGACAAAAAGCCTTAATAACTTAATATATTAAAAACTTCCAATAAAATAGAATGTTTAAGATGAAATTTTCCTTTCAATCTTCTGTCTCAAACATCTGTGATTGCTTGAGGAATTTCAGAAACTTGGACAAAGCTATTCCATTTTCAATCCATTTCCTCATGCTTCTGTTGTATCTTATGAAAGAACAGAATTTTTATTTTTTGAGGAACATACTAATTTATGGGTTCATTTTCTAATTTTTTTTTTCCATGCATCTGTACTTTGATCTTAATCAAGATAAAATCTTTAAGTTTCTTCTCCCCAGTGAAAGTACATATTTTTTGCACGGGTGTTCATTTTACTGAACTCCATTATCATGGTACAAAGCATGCGTGGTACCTCCACAATGTAAACGCAGTGTGCAGTTCTGGTCTTCCTCTCTTCAAAGGGAAAGCTAGAAAAAGGATGGTAAAAGAGTGTCTGCTTTATGATATAACTTCTGTATGGGGAAAACTTATAAGGCTGGAATTTGGACAAGAGTTTTGATAAAGAAACAGGCAATTAAAAAGGAAGTAATGTTTTAAAAGCTGCACCAGAAATAAAATTATTTACTATTTTTTTTTCCAAATAAGAGAAGTCATGCAATGAAATTCTCAAGCATTATGTTTAAAACAAAGAGAAGGAAGTATGCTTTTCCTTATGTCACAGTTCAGTCATGGAACTGAATGCCAGAGAATGTTGTGGAAGCCCATAGCATAAATGGGTTCAGAAGGAATAGCATGGCATACGATAGCATAGCTTAGCACAGCATAGCATGTAGTAGCATAGTATAGAATACCATACCGTACCNCCATACCATACCATACCATACCATACCATACCATACCATACCATACCATACCATACCATACCATACAATAGTTCTGTTGGAAAGGACCTACCAAGATCATCTAGTCCAACTGCCTGATCACTTCAGGGCTAACCAAAGTTAAAGCATGTTATTGAGGGCATTTTCCAAATGTCTCTTGAACACTGACAGGCATGGGGCATCAACCACCTTGCTAGGAAGCCTGTTCCAGACAGTCATGTCATAGGTTACCAGGGAGAAGAGATCAGCACCTCCCTCTCCACTTCCTCTCCTCAGGAAGTTGTAGAGAGCAAAGAGGTCGCCTCTCAGCCTTCTTTTCTCCAAGAAACAACTCAAGTGTTCTCAGCCTCTCCTCATAGGACATGCCTTCCAGCCCTTTTACCAGCTTTGTTGTCCTCCTCTGGAAGCTTTCAAGCAGCATAATATCCTTCTTATATTGTGGAGCCCAGAACTACACACAATACTCAAGGTGAGGCCACACCAATGCTAAATACTGAGGGAGAACCACCTCTTTTGACCAGCTGGTTAAGGACTTAAACAAAGGACTTAAATAAAAACCGAGTGCAACTTTTGGCCCAGGAAGTCTCTGATTTACTACTTGTTGGAAAACAAGGATTTATTCTATCCATACTTAACTTCTCTTCTGCCCTTAAGCACCAGCTACATGAATATTGCTCAACACAGATCAGTGGAGTTTTGATCAGACCTAGTAGTGACATTCTTAAATAGCACAAGATTTCTAAGTGATCAAGCTTTGCCTTATACTGGCACTCCAGGAATCAGGCAACAAGTGCCTGGGGTCAAGTCCTACAATGATTAGATTCTGTTTTACCTAGTGCCATTAATAGATATCTGGACTTCAGGACACTATTGTCAGGAGTTGATCTCACCTTTTACATTTGCTTTTACATTAACTCTGCATTATTTCATTGACATGATTTCTTTAGTGCATTATGATATGCTTGGTGGAAATGTGGTAACCATTAACATGGGTTTCATGAACACTCAAGAACTGAATTTAGTATTATGTGAGGTATTGAAAATAGATTAAATAATTGACTTTAAACTGAGAAAGTTAAAGCATCTTATGTGGGTTAAAGATTTCTGTGTAACAAAAAGTCCCTTGTGAGGAGTTTTTTTTAGGTAAACAACTATCAGTATTTTTTTAAAAATTTGTCAAGTATGTGTAAATTCAACAGAAACAAGAGGTAAAAAGCAAAATTTGATGTTCTTTAAAAGCTTCATACAGAAGAAAAAATTTCTAGTACAGTAAAACAAAAACTGACCAAAAAATGACATCATGGGATTCCTTTTCCCATCTTTTGGTGGCTGAAGACTCAACTTAGTTACTTTTCAAACAAGAAGCTGTCTTTTTAACTACTGCTATCTCTTATTTTCTGTCACAGAACGTACTTCCACAGAGAAGGGTCAGAGAGTCAGTGGTACAATCCCATGTTCAGATTATGACCTGAGTGGCATGAATTCAGCTATCCTCAGTGTTCAATGTCTTTTCTGAAATGCCTGTTTGGTCCTAAAAAGATAGTTAAGGTACCTTTTTCTTTCCCTCTTACTAAACTCAGTATCTAGACTGTTGTATGGGTTTACATGAGTTTGCAAATGAACACACTCTTTGAATTGAAGGTGTTATTTGTAGTCACTCTCTTTTTCAGGAAGAATCAAAAGTGAAAAAGAAATTCTGCAGAAGAAGTTGCATAGTTGGGGTGGCTAAAAATTAATGTCTTTTACTGATGATTTGATGCAGTTATTCCTGCAATTCTATATATAATAATATGTTAGTGGGTGCAATTTTCTGAATACAAATCTTATTATCTTTCAGTGAAGGGATATGTAATCATTCTTTGCTACAGTATTATTCCAATATTGCTTAGATCCATTAGTTCCTATATTAACAAAGAACATTGTGGTTTTATCTCAGAGAAGACATTAATTTCCAAATTAATATCTGTGAGAGAATGAACTGGGGAACAAAATATCTATGATGTTTAAACATCTAACTTAGTCTTTCTGTAAAGTTCCAGTCCTGTGGCAGTGTGAGAGTTAGAAACAGCTCAAATATAATCCAAAAGCAATTTCAAAGTTTTAATATAGGATCATTGACGCTTATAATGGCAATATAAGAAAAAAAATTATTTTATTTAAAAAAAAAAAAGAACTTGAATTTTGAGCACTTAAAATAAAAATTAAGAAGTCTGGTACTTTTTTTTTTTAGCAGGACCTGGCCTTTAATTGAAGAAAAATAAATTGAATTCATGTCTGATGCATAAAAGTGCACTGATAAAGAAGCTGTAGCAGCAGAGAGAGAAACACGCAACATGGAGTTCATCTCACCTGTGTCTACAGAAGTTTAACCTAACTGTGCCTAAGTAGTCTAGCCTAATAATGTAGGTATCCTCTGCAATGAATGACAATAAGCATTCATTCCAGGAAGACATTACTCCTGCATTAAGATAAACAGGATAATTTAATCTTTCAAAACTGGAATATCTGTTAATATAGAAAGAACTAGGCCACCAATCTAGAAAAGACAGCTAGTTTTTTCACGGCTAAAATTGGGTAAAACAGATCCCACTGCTGGAGTGGTAATCTGTTCCACACTGTTGATACCTATCTGTAGGGGTCTAAAGGCAGGTATCTGCACAGGAGCCAAAACCCAGCAGATATTGTCAATACAGGAAGTATAGCTGAGAGGGGAGGCATCTGGCTAAAAATAGATGT
>VXAL01013740.1:72587-101819 GCA_013399475.1 Chauna torquata | reverse complement strand
CGGGGCCGGGTGGCGGCAAGCGGAGGGTGAAGCGGAGCAGAGGGTCTTCGGGTCCCCTTCGTTTTCGTCTCAGCGCTCTTCCCCCCCAGGCCGCTACGGCGAGCGTCTTGCTGTCACGTGCGTCATTCTGTCTCGGGTTTTGAGGCATACATACGCTAAAAGCCCCGTTAGAAATAATTGATGATGGGACCAAAATCTCATGAATGTTCTATTTACTTACCCGTAGCAATTACCCGGGAAAGAGCAGGGCTTGGCACTGCAGCCTGGCTTAGCTGATGTACGAGCAGCTGAGTGGCAACACCTGCAGCCTAATGGGTCCAGACCCTCAAATCCCATCAGACGGCTCAGACGGGCCTGCAGGATCCTTCTGTGCCTGAACGGCTGATGAACCAAAGCCATGTGGAGTGATCTAGGTGGAGAGGGATGCGTTGTGCTCTGATGGCTGAACAGAAGGTGTTTCTTCCTCTGGCAGGAAAGCCTTGCTGCCCATCAGCTTTCTCACCTTGCTCTTGTTTCAAAGGCTGTTTCCAACCCTTTGGCCTCTCTTTGCTTCAGGACGCGCCTTCAACACTGTGCAACGCAGCAGCATTGGGTTTTCTCTATGACCTTGAGCCCTGCGCCAAAAGACGTCCTCAGACAGCGCGTGTTGTTATCGTAAGGCTGGTGAGAGATGGGGCAGGGGCAGCTCGGCTGCTGGGGTGGGAGAAAGCAAGCAAGAAGCTGCCAGCCGCTCTTCCTCGGGCTGTGGTGCTTTATTACTAATTATTGTTCCAACGCACTGCAACAGTTACCCGAGGTGCTTTGCAAGCTGCTCAGCCGGGAAACTTCTCTTCCAGTCCGTGCGAGGTCTGGGCCCAGCAAAGCCGCTTCCAGCGCGCACATCTACAGGCACAGCCGGCGAGGCGCGGAGCGCAGCGCTCCTCGCCTGCGCTGCGTGGGCAGGAAGGGCCCAGGGCAAGAAACTGCTCCGAGGCACATATGAAGTCTTACAGACCAGGACTCGGATTCCCAGTTGACGCTGCTGCCGGTGATCTGGAGCACGCTCCCCCCGGCCCCTCCTTTGCGGGTGATACAAGCGCTGAACGCTGCAGGGAGAGGAGGCAAGCTGAAAACAGGGGGCGTTTGCCCCATCGAGGGGGAAAGCAGGACTGGAAGGCCTCACAATAAAAGTAGCCTTCAGGAGGAATTTGTTGGATGAAAAGTGAGGTTCTCGTTCAAGTATCTTGTGATTTCCTCTACATGAGCTGTACTCAAATAGGAAGTAACCATTTCTGGGAATTACTTGTAAAAGGTTGTTCTAAAATCAAGCCACCATAGCCTTGTGTTTCAGAAATACCTTTTCTCTCCTGGCTGTGCGTACAAGCACAGTTCCTCCCACAGCGCAGGGGCACCGGAGGAGCACGAGCAAAGCAAAGCCCAGCCTGCACGGGCTGACTTCTCCTCTGACAGGGCTTCTTTCAGCCAGGCTGACAAAACTGGGGAGGGACAACTGGGGACAGGCTGCCCTTGTACCAAGAGGGGCCCAGAGGACAGCCCAGATGGAGCGAGACGGGGGCACCTCGGGTAGGTGGACTTGCTGCTGGATCTGTCCCTGGGTTTCGATGGGATCCTGGAGGACGAAGTACAGTTCATCACGTGGCTGCAAGTTGGTGTTAACATGCTGCTGCTTCTGCTCCTGGCTGCTCCGGACTTTTGCACAGTCCGAGCGCTCTTCTGTGCCGGATGGTATTTTCACCTATAGAATGGAGATCACAGCACTTCCCTGTGTCCCAGAGCTGCTGGGGGGGCTGGCTGAATAAAGTTCGTAAAGGGCTTCAAAAGCTCCAGGAGAGAGGCAAAGGAGGACGAGGCGTTACAGCTGGCATTGTTTCCGCCTCCTTAGAAGTCAGTCATGTGGCGGCCGCAGAAACACCCGTGGTGGTATTGAGCGCGTCCTGTCCACGGTACTTTGATGCAGCGGTGGGAATGGGATGTTATATTGGCCGTGTACACGCACCCTTCTCTGGCTGCATACAGAGCAACTGTGCATTTTCACTATTAATTGCTCGTGACTTTCCTTCTAAATCAAAACCTGAGTTTTGCAAGCAGAAGAGCTGGTAGAGCTAGAGGTCCTGCTGTTTTTTACAATCAAAGAGGTGTCAGCCACGCTTGTGCAGAAATCAGCCCTCTGCCAGCTCAGATAGGCCTTCCTCCGACTGCTTTGTCCTTCAGCCCAAGCCAGTTTCCCAGAAGGAGCTGAGTGCCCCAGAGGAATGAGACTTTCCATCCCGTGACGTGGTCAGAGGTGCACCAGCAGCGCCCGACAAGGGAGAGCCAAGGGCACCCTTAGCTGGGAAAGGCGTCTTTGGTCTTTCCACCTCTCGTAATCTAAAGCAATAGAGATCTCCTGATTTGCCCGAAAGAAAGGGGCACGCAGCTGAGACCATGTGCGAGAGGACAAGCCTCACAACCTTCTCGTGGCCACGAGCCGCACGGCTGGACGTGCTGACGTGCCCCTGTGCCCATCCCGGCTGTCCCCAGTGCCGGTGTCAGCCCAGGGCTGTCCCCAGCACACTGCGGAGCTGCACCCGCTGGGCCCAGGGATAGTATTACCTGGGTAAAATATAACAAGGAAAAGTCTGCAAATGCCCTTTCAGAGCAGCAGAGTCATGTCACTGGGCCAGCGGTCAGGAGGGGACGAGGGCTGAGCATGCCCTCAGCCTGCCAAAGGCCAAGTGTGGGACCCGGAGCGGAGCCAATGAGCGGTGCCTGGGCCGGAGACACCCTGCGCTGCGCCAACACCCGCCTTCAGGCTCGGGTTTCAGCCGCCTCTGTTTGTCGATCTGAAAATGTTGTAAGGCCTGGGCAGTGCAGGGTGAGAGGCAGCAGCAAATGGGGCTCCTCCGGGTTATGACACACAGCCCCCGTGGGACCTCGCCAGCCCCCCCGCCCGGTGACAAGCTCTCCTTGTCACCAAAATTTAGTGGAGCCCCGGGGGACTGGCCCGAGGGCTCCCAGCTGCGTGGCAGGACTGCCATCCCGGTGGCTGTCCTCGCTGGGGGTCGGGGAAGGGGGCTCTGCGCTGGGTCAGTGGGGTAAGCTGGGGGCAGCGGGTGGGGAGAGCGCTCCCCAGGCTCCGCCAAAGCCCTCCCATGCAGCGAGCTCCGTTCGTGTGGGCTGCGAATGGCAGGCACTGCTCCCCACGGGGCAGGCAGCGGCTGGCGATGCCGTGCCCCCACGTTGCACTGAGTTTCTCCGCTGGGCTCTTTCCCACGAGCTCTGTTGCTCTTCCCCCTAAGCCCTGCTGGGCTCTCAGCTTCGTGCAGGGCTTCAGCAGAAGGCACCGAGCGCAGGGACCCGGCATTGCTTTTCCTCCGTGCTTTCTGTGTCTGATGGCTCCTGAACAGCCGTGCTGTACTGGGAGCTCCCACCTCCTCCTTCTCTTCTGCATTTGTAAGACTTCATGGCCAGTGAGGAGCGACTGCTCCGGAAATGCAGGGGACGATTCGCGCCGCAGCGACGTGGCCCCTCGCTGCCTGCAAGCCCGCAGCAGCAGCAGCGTGGAGCAACGCTCCACCGCGCCCGCAAAGCGCTCGTGCAGGCACACGAGGAACAGACGTCCCTCCTGCCCTGTGTCTCTGCTTGCTGCAACTCTTTCCCTGCAGCAGAGACAGGAATGGAGCTGCTCTGGCTTTGGCAGAGGCTGGCTCCAGTCAGCCTGATTTTGCATCCTGCTCTTCTCCAAACCTGCATACTTGCACTTGCTGTGGAGCTCAAGTCAGACCGTTGTTGCAGAGGAAACCTATGGAGAAAGAAACGTGGTGGCAAAGGGGTGAGAAGGGGGTTGAGGATTAGCTGTTGAAACAGATGGGAATTTCCTGGAGCGAGAAGCAGAGCCAAGGAGGGCAGGGAAGGCTCCTGTGCTTTGGCTCATGCTGCCCGCCAGCTGCGTGGGCTGCGCGAGGAGACCAGGATGCCCACTGCCTCCTCACGGCGCTGTCGGTGACTCACTTCTCTGCGGGAAGCAGCACACAGCAGCTGAGGCTGCTCCCTGCTCCGGAGCCCTCGGCACCGCACACCGGAGCTGGGCACCAGCGTGCCGCGGGCACGGCAGCCCGTCCTGCACGGGGACGGCAGCTCTGCGGGAGCCCAGGGTGCTCCGCTCACCTCGCTGCCCCTGGGAAGAAGCGCTCCCCGGGGGCTGCCCGTCACGCGCTGCCTGGCATCCCGGCGCAGGGCAGGCCTTCCCCTTGCCGTTCGGGCTGGAGATCGCCATGCACCTCCCCTCGAGCTGCTCGTGGAGCACTGACACCGGGAATCTGTTTGCTTGCAGGTACCAAGGGGAGCTGTGCCGTATGGTACGTGTCCCTCGTGCTTATTCTCTCCATCCGGCTGAACTCCATCTCTCACACTACGCTTACAGTGTCTGTCACATCCCATTGATGTCACCCTGCTGTCCCTGCCTCATCTCTGCCTGCTGGGCTGCCCATGGCCCCAGTGGTGCTGCTTGGCTGGTCCCTGCCCAGCGGGTCCCCTCTGTCCCCATCACCCTGCTGCCAGCCCTGTGAGCACGCGGCTGAGCTCCTGCCCCTCTGCCTTCCTCCCTGGAGGCCCCTGGAGGGCGGCGAGGCCAGGGCACGGCCTCAGGGGTTGGGTGCGGAGGCAGCGGGTGCTGGTGGGCACCCGGGGCCCTGCATGGCTGTTCCTCCCTGCACCTCGGCATCGTGTCCCTGGACAGCAGGCACTTCAGCTCCAGCCAGCTCTATAAATAAAACCAAGCTCTTTTGTCCCACCAGATAAGCTCTCATTGATTTTACCGATTCTCCCTCCTTCCTCCCCTGGTCCCTTTGATATGTGGAGTCAGCTGCGGAGGAGCTCTCGGAGCAGTAAGCCTGGCGGGGAATATGCCAACCCCCTCCCGGAGATAGCTGCTCTCCCCTGCTTTTCGCTCACACTGCTGGGGGAGAAGCAGCGAGGCTCCCCGGTGGAAGTTTTCCGGCTAATGATTTATTCATCTCCTCCTGCCAGTGCCATCGCCGGCGGTGAGGGAGCCCCAAGCTCCGCTCCGCGGGGAGGAGGATGGGGAGCTCAGCTCGGGGGTTTCTCGCCGTGGCCGAGGGAGCTCGGGGTGAACTGACACATGGCTTCCTCCTCCGGCTGCTTGGGCTGCGGCGGTGCCTGAGGCTGAGATAAGGGGCCAGCCCCGGGGCTCTGCGTCCCCAGCCCGGCCAGGGCTGCGGGCTGGGCCCGGGGCGCTGGCTGCTCCCACGCGGGTGATGCCAGCCGGGGCTCAGCCCCTCAGCCTGGCCGTGTGCGGGCACCGGCTTGCTGCAAGCAGTTATTCTGCACAGAGCAGCTCCCTGCGCAGAGACCGCTAGCAACAGAAATAATGCAGCAAAATCACAGCTCACACTGTCTTCCAGCCGCTTGGAAGTGTCTAGAGAGCTTAAAAAGCTGCAAGATGCTCTCATTCCCATCCTTTTGCCTGCTATCTTCGCCGCTCGCTGACTGTGCTTTGGACCCCCCTTTCCGGGGGTCACTTTCCCAGACAAATGGTAACAAATTCAGCGTGGCGAAGGCTGCCCGCATCCTGCAGCGGGAGGCGGGCGGGCCGGCGCGCTGCCCGCCCGAGCGGGGCTGCGGGTGACTCATCGCCATGCAGTATGCAATTACAAAGGCAAGTGCAGGCCCCTACTGTTTTGCACAGGTATCTGTGTCAGCCAGGGCTATTTCGATCTCTTCTGTGCACTCTCGGCTCATTAGGAAGGTAAGGAATACAGCCACGTATGTAATTTGCCTGCCACTGAGACAGGCGTGATATTCCCGTGAGCAAAGAGCCAGGGGGTTGGATATTGCATCCAAATGCCCGAGTTGCACAACTGGGGAAGGAGGGAGTGGTGTGCAATTGCCCACACGTTTTATGCATTTAAGGGCACACGCTTACTGAATGGAGGCACAGAGATGCATCGTGACTGCACAGCGCCTGTTTCCACGAACTAAGCGACAGGCGAGGAGAATTTGGGGCTGTTATTATTAGCCATGCTGGTAGCAATAGAAAGGAAGCATCAGGGACTGGGGGAAGCTGAGTTTGGGAATGGTCTATCTAGAAAGGCAGGGGAGGTACCGGAATACACGGAGCAAAGCAATGTGCAGCAGCACTTTTTCTCCTCCCTGCTGAAGCAGAGCAACTGGAAGCTCCAAGGGGCAGAGTCTCTTTCTCACGACCTGCACGCTGACTGCATGCCATCCCCCATGAAGCTGCTAAGCCAAACGATGCTCAGAGAGTGAGATTTTCTGATTTCCAAAATGTTTGCCTAAGACTTTGCTCATTACTTTTCCTTCTCTTCTCTGCGAGCAGGAAGCAGCGGAAGGCTTGGGCGTTGAGCGGTTCTTGGCCAGGCTCCAAGCGAGGGCTGCAGCCCTCCAGCTGCAAGCAGCATTCTCTACAGGGGTTTAGCAACCGGGGTTGTCACAGCAGGGCAGCAGCTGTAGCACAGTCCCCTTGGCCACGAGCGGGGGCAGCTCTATCGTTGCACCACTGTTTCGTGCCACAAAACGCTTCCACGCCGGGGAGTACGGGCTGCACCCTCCTGAGAAGCCCGAGCAGACAGAGAGTGTCTGGGGAAAGCCAGCCTGCCGGGGCTGCTGCCTCGCACAGCCTTCAGCGGCTTTCCCAGGGCGCTGGAGGTTTGCTCAGCTTCACCTGGAGGCTGCAATTCAGAGAAAGCCGCTGATGTGCCTGGCGTGGGTGGCTGCACAGCACGGGCCACGTTGCGTCTATGCAGTATGGTGAAGCGATGGATATACGGCGCTACCGAATCCCCAGGGACCCCGCATGTTGCTGCCAGCGTGCCGCGTGTGTCCTGTCTAACTACCCTGAACACGAGCGGTGTTCGACTCCTGGCTGGGCTCGGGCAGATGGGGCTGCAGGCGCGGGACAACGTCCAGAGCAGGGCTGAGGGCAGGGCAGGTCCCTGCGGAGCGGCCGGGAGGCAGCAGCACCTCCAACTGCGCAGCAGCCCGTGCCAGACGACGCCCGGCCGGCATGGGGCTGGCTTTTAAAAGCATTACTTGCTTTTAATAAAATCTGAGCTAAACAGCAACGTTGTCAGGATGATAAAAATAAAAAAGCAGCAGGGATCAAAATCCTCAGCATTCCCTGGGAATGGGGACTGGCAGTGGCCAGGTTTGTCTCCCAGTCCAGCCCGGTTGCGGCATGGAAAGGGGAGGAAATGTCCAGCTGTTGTGCAAAGCAGTGCACGCCAGAGAAAGCAGTACCCAAATCTTTTAATACCAGGTGCATTTCTTATGTATACTTGTTATTTTCAAGATATTTAGTAACTTTAATTTCATTTACTGCATGCACAAATGAGCAAATAGGACTTATATAAATGTTGAAAAGTAAATTAATCTGTTAAGCTTCTTCATTAAAAGAACTCTGTATTATGAAAATATCTACATTATAAAGCACTGGTATCACTTTAGCAGCTGTAATAAAAAATGTTGTTTATCTGTACAAAACTAGATCCTTGGGGCATGGGTTTGACAGCGCGTTGAGTCAATGCACAAATCGCGGCAAATGGTGGCATCTCCATTTGCCCCGAGCTGCGGCCGGTCACAGGACAGTGTTTCCCATCCCATACTGATGACCAAGCCAAGATCTTCACCTCGAGGTTGTCCCTAGGTCTTCTCTCTCCCCTGGTCTGGCTAGCCCGCGCCGGTCGCGTGCATGGAGTCGGCTCCCCAGGCCCAGCCCCATGACGGCAGCACACCACGGGGGTGCACAGGAGTGTGGGAGGGTCCTTGGGAGAGTCCAGCCTGGCTCCCAGGTCCCCACTTCCCCATGTCCCGTGTCCCCACGTCCCCACGCCGCTGCTGCGTTCCCCACTCAGGACCGCTCGGCTGCTCTCTGCAGCAGGGCTGCTGCTCTTGGCAGAGCTGTGCAGGGGCAGGGTGCCACTCCAGGGCTTCTTTCAAGCTCCATTTCTCCCTGGATTTTCCAGACCAGCTTTATTTGCAGGCAAGAATCCTGTGATCGGCTGCATTTGAATGCTGCTTCTCCCAGGCAGAGTGCAGCCACGTCTGGGACAAAACAAACCCAGCATTCATGGGCGGTCATTTAAATTCCCAGCAGCTGTTCCATCCCCGCACACTCTTGCTGCTCGCAGACACATGCATGGGCTTTTTTCCTGGGCAGCAGAAGAGCGGGTCTTCAAGCAAGCTCACCTGCGGCCAGCATCCCTCCTCCTCCATGCTACAAACAAGCGACCAGCCCTGGGCTGCTCCTCGCTCGGGGTCCAGCCCCACAGCCGGCCGGATGCTCCCGCTGCACCGCGGGGACTCACCAGCACCCTGGCCCCTGCACCCGCTGCGGGTGCTCCATGGCTGCCGGCTGCACAGCCCCAGCCCCGGTGCATTCCCAGGCTTGCTCCTTCCTCGTGATCTTACCTCATCCCCCGGGGCTGAGCCGTGCTGCGGGGGCGGCCACAGAGCCAGCCCCCAGCACCGCGCCTCCTGCTCTGATGGCAGATCCCCAGCTCCACGCCAGGGGCCAGGGATGCTCGGTCCCCGGGTAGGGGTGCGGACAGGCCCTGTGCCACGGGGCTTTGGGTCACTGGCAGCTGGGGGACCCGAGTAGGAGCTGAGTGGTGCATTTGGGATCCTAGTGCTCTCATACAGAGAAGAAATCACTCGTTGATGGCTTGGTTTGGGTGGGTTTGCCCCGCGCCCTGCTGCCCTGGGCAGGCTGCAAGCGCAGAGGCCCCTGCCCGCGGTGCGGGAGCCAGCACGCTGTGCTCTCCCAGGCGGGGACCGGCAGCTGCGGTGAGGGGCTGGTGGTGACACGCAGCCTGCAAGCCTACTGCGGCTGCCAGTGCGAATGAGTTTAGTGCCCTCAATTTAATTCCCATTTGTGAATGTTATAAAAAANAAAAAAAGGAGGAGGAGGAGGAGGAGGAGGAGGAGGAGGAGTGAAAGCACCGATGGTCACAGATCAGCCAGGACAGGGATGCGTGAGCCGCGCGGGAAGCGTGAGTGGGCTGTGCCCAGCCCTGGGGCAGCGGTGCTGTGGTAGCAGCAGGGATGGGGCTGCGGGGGGACGAGAGGGGCACATCGTGCTCGCTGGGTGCTGGACGTGCCCAGCGCGGCCGAGCCAGGGCTGGGGAGCCACCGTGGCGCGACGGGGCTGGAGCCCTTTGCTCCAGCCAGGCACAGGGTCCCAGCTGGAGAGCTGTTTGGACAAGAAGTGCATGGGCTGCTCTGCGCAAAGCTGAGCCCCGCGGGCTGGGCCCCCATCTCTCCCTTCCATCCCCCTGGGATGTGCTGGGGCTGGGGCAGACCTGGCCAGCGGGCGGGCTGGAGGAGAGAACGTGCAGGGGCTCCGATTGCAAAACATCAAGTGAGGATCTTCATCTGTGTTTGCTTTGTGAGTTAATGACTTTATTTCTGATTTGATGCTCTTGTTTCTGATGACTCAGGCATGAAAACTGAGAGCAGATAAGAGCAAAGAGGCCTGGCCGGAGGGATGCTGGTGGCTGCTCAGCACCAGGCGTCCCCCCGGGCCTGGAGCCCTCCCAAGGGATTCCAGAAATGCTGTCAGTAACGCGAGCGGCTCCGCAGCTCCGCAGGCATGGAGAGGGCAGCAGCTCGGGGAGGTGCAAACACAAGCAGCGAGCCCTGATAAGAGACCAGCTCTGCCCCGTTATGGCTGTGGCCATCGCACTGAGAAGAGCGCGGGGTATTTTGTGCTCCGCGTGACCCATCCGGATGGCACGGCAGCACCCCAGCCTCTCCTGGGAGGAGCAAAGCTCTGGGGTCGGGAGAGGAGCGTTCCTCCCTGCACCCGTGCCTCCAGCTTTGGGAGGGAGCACGGCACCCGGCGCCGAGGCAGGCTCTGTCCCCTGTGCTTTCCTCCACCGCGAGGGTTTGTGATTTTGTCTGCGGCTCCCAAGGAGAAAATGGCCCTGGTCTTCCTAAACCCGAGGCCGTGGGAGCCAGCAGCCTGGTCACCCGTCCCTTGCCCTTGAGCGGTTCCCGAGTGCCCGGCCAGGGCAGTTAGGCTGGCACAGGCGCAGCAGTGCCGTGGGGGCAGCTGATCGGTCACTGAGCAGTTCAGCCCCTCTAGGTCGCGTTTCTCCATCATGAGAAACAGACAGGTGCATTTAACCTGGATTAGCCATTTCAGATTGGAGGACAAAAAAAACAGAAGAAGAGAAGGAAATGTTGCTCAGCGACTCAGTCCCTTCATCCCTTATGGAAAAGCAGCCGGAGGAATCAGGCAATTAGCACCACCTCAGATCTGGTAACCACCACCCAGCTCCCAAGGGATCCTAAACAAGAATCTGGGGAAGGCACAGGTTTTATTTGGGATGGGGGAGTTTTCTCCTCTCCCTGGTTGTTTGCTTCCAAGTTCAGCAAGCCCCATTGAGACAGGAGCAGAGCTCTCTGCAGCTGGAGGGCTAACATTGTGGCTATTCCGAAAAAATAGAAGATGATGACCTAATTTCGTTTTTCTCTTTTTCCCAAGTCCAAGCACCCAAAGAATGAGGTGGTAAGTGCATCCACGAATAGATTTCACATACCCTGACAGAGCTGAGAGACAAAAGTAGAGGAAATGGCTTCTGCCCCCACTGCTCCAACCCGGTGTACCACAGCACATCCTTCCCTGGGCTTTTTTTCCTGGGATGAGGAAGCAGGATAGACTTTGGGCACTGATGGGCAAGTCCAGCACAAGGGCTGGTTGTGCCTCCACTTCCACCGAGGAGCAGCCCGTCAGGCAGGAGACCTTCTTTCTTTATTTTTTTTCCTCAAGCCTTTTTTTTCTCTGCTGCGAATGATGCCAAGGGGGCTTATGTGGTCTCCGCATCCCCCAGGACCAGAGGCTGGGTGGGAATCCCTCCCCGGGCTGCTCCAGGCGCTTATTGAGGTGAGCGGCAGAACGTGGCCAACCTTGAACTATTCCTATCACGTCCCATCTGGAGACAGAAATCTGCCTGCTGGCTTTACAATTAAAACTGAAATGATTTGATTATGGGGCTTCATTAGTAAAAACAAACAGCAGGCAGCCTTCCTCCCCCTCTCTGCCCCCCGCCCATCCTTTCCTCCCTGGGGTGTGTTTTAGGTAAATTCTAGCCAGGATGCGGGCTGAGCATACAAAGGGGATTTGTGTCTGCAGTGTGCGCCTATAGTCAGGAGCAGCTCAAAGGACACAAATTTCAGACCCACAAATCATCGCCTTCGGGCAGACACCGCAGCCCCGCTCCCCCAGCCTCAGACTGCCCGCTTGCCGCTGCCGGCCCAATGCGGGCACAGCAGCGGGTCCAGCAGCGGCGGGACGCTCCCCACCCCGAGCTCGGCAGCCTGCTCCCGGCGCCCTGCAGAGCTATCGCACCCCCTCGGGCTTCTGATTTCCACTTTGACTCGGTTCTCTTTGTTTCCTGAATCTCTGCAACGACACTTCTGCACCCTCACTCCAGCCTGGATTTCCCATTGCCCGGATCCATTTTTCTTCACCGCAGCTGGCTCGTCCCTGAGGGCGAGAGCAGGCGCTGCAGCAGGCTGGCCGGCGGCACGTGCAGGTGTTTGAGTCCCCAAAGCTGCAGCAGTTCTGGGGAAAGTAATTGAATTAGCATCTTGGTGTTGGGAACGGGCTGTGCAGGCCCCAGGAGGAGGAATGCTAACGAAGGAGTGCTGGGGAGTCCTGGCCGTGTTCAATGCTAAAGGGGAGCCGGAGCTGCTGGTGTTACTGTGTGCCGGCCCCGGGCTGCTGAGTGCCTGGTTTTGTCTAGCAGACGGGATGGCTCGGGGCGATTTGGCGGTGAGGTGGGAATTACACCGCATTTTTATCTCGGGGTGCCTGCGGCTAGGAGAAGGCTTTGAAATGTCTACTGGCACTGAATGTGGCTAGAAGAGGTGCGTGCTCTCCGGCTGCAGCACACCAGCAGGCAGCCTCAGCTGCCAGTGAAGAGCCCAGCGCCGGCAAAAGGCAGGGTGACTCGGCTGTCCTCGGTCAGGAGGGATAGGGACACATTTGGGGATATTTCCCTTTGGTGCTCAGCTCAGCTTCTCCATCTCTGTCTCCCACCATCAGTGTTCATTCCAGCAAGAAGCTGCACTGGGGATTTCCCAGTGATTTTCCCAGGGATTTTTTTTGGGAGCAGCCAGCCAAGCAGGGTTGCCTTTGCAGCCTGGGGACCACCAGCACCCTGAGGACAGAGCCAGGAGCATTTGGGATGCCCTCACAGTCCCATGTACTGCTCTGACAGCCGCAAGCAGCCACCCAAGGGTGCAGCAGAGGCTGCGGAAGAGGTGCCTTGTGCAGTGGGGTCTGGCCCGTTTATCAGCCTGGGCAGCTGTCACCAGAACCTGCAGGATGGTGCCCTGCACATGCACCCCCTCACGATGCGCACCGGCTTTAACTCGTGTGCCCTCTGGAAAGCCCCTAGGAGCTCGCCCGCCAGCAAAGTCACCTTGGGAACGGGAGAGTCTGCAAGGATTTGCCTTTGGCTGCCAGGAGGGCGAAACACCTCGTGCCATGGGGCAGAGGAAGCCCAGCAGGGAAGGATGGGTGCATCGCCCCGGGACCCCCTCCCGGGGGCTCTGTGCCTGGGGACACTGCGGGGGCACAGCAGGGACAGGGGACAGGGGCGCAGTGTGGGCGGCCGGTGCGCCCACCCAGCTATGCGCAGTGGGGAGTGCGGCCGGGCCGCTCCAGCTGACTCATGTCACGTCAGGGACAGGCTGGCTTCGTGGTGGCACAAAGCCCCCCCTCCGGCCGATGGCATTTGGCTGAGCTGCAGCAAGGGCAGGCGGCAGGGGCGGCGTGGGTTACAGGGTTACAGCACAGAAAGCGCAGGGTGAGTGGTGGGGCCAGCGCCCAGCTGGATGCAAGCCCACGTCCCGCACGGCAGGGGCTGGCTCTGCCCTGCTCCAGTCCCTCCTCCTCCCCCGTCCCAGCTTTGGGCTCCTCGTCCCACCTGGCTCTGCCAGAGCTCTCTGCTCCTCTGCAGCTGCTCTTGCATCTGTTTTCCTTGCCCAGAGAAGCAACACAGGTCTCCTCCATCACCCAGAGCCGGGCACTGACCCCACCATGGGGAGGGCTCCTTGCTCCAGCACAGACGTGCTGCCAGGCTGTACCCGGCTTTCCCTCTGCTCGCCCCTTGCCACCTCCACAGCACAGCGGAGCTAAGGGCTGCAGTGCTCTCTGCTGCGATGCTGCCGTGCCTGGGACAAGGCTTTCCCTCCTCCACAGAGCATCCCAGGCTTGCTTCAGCAGCCAGGAGATGTGCGTATCCCCATGGGGAGGACTCCCAAAACCTCCCACCCTGACAGACGGTGAGGGGCCCTTTTCTGTCCCCTGTCACCGCCCTGCAATTGGCTGCATTCAGCCTTGCAGCCTTCCCAGCCCCGCAGGCGGGAGGGTGGCAGGGCTGGTTCCTGTGCCTGGGCAAGCGTCTTCAAGTAGGCAGCACCAGCAGCATGCACGTCCTACCCAAACTTGCCTTCTGGACTGAATCGTTAAACAGCTCAAAGGTTTAACTTTATCAGCGGCTGGAAAAATGACACCTTTTCACTGGGGCAAAGTATCTCAGCTGCCTGGCATTTCCTGCAGGTTCCTGCAGAAATCCATGCGTGGCTCCCTCTGGCCCGCACTCAGCAGCTCCCCAGTGCTCGTGTGCAGCCCTTGGACACAGGTACCTGCAGGTCCCCTGAGCTGGGAGTACCCCGTGCTGCTTGCACAGCCTGGGGTCCCGGCTGGCCCCATCCTCCCTCCAAAATCACCATTGGCACAGACCCAGGCACACAGGCATGATGCTGCCATGGAGGAGCTGGCATTTCCTCTCGCAGAGGGGACATGGGCTGCCTTCCAGGCAGAAGAAAAGCCACCATGGGAGCAGAGACCTCTGCGTCCCCTCAAGGGGACATCCTCCTGCTGGCACTGCAGTCCCCTCGCCAGCTCCCCCAGCTCCCCAGCGCTGGAGAGCCTTCCACAGCAGCCAGGTCCAGAGCAGGAGCACAATGATTGATTATCACTATTAGGACTGGCGAATGGTTTCTGCTCACATCCAGGTGGTTCAGGAGCAATTAGTCACCCTGTGGTGGGGGGGCAGCCCCACTCTCCTGCAGAGGAAGGAGCCCTCCTCAGCACAAACGGGGGTCAGGCGCAGCTCCAGGCACCCAGCTGCAGGGAGTACTGTCTCCTGGCATCCCCCGAGGGCATCTGAAGAGGGCAGGCAGGGGGAAAAACAGGGTCTGCAGCCCCCAGCCCAGCCCAGTGCTGTGGCAGGGTTTCACAGCCAGCCAAGGCGATGCACCTGCAGCAGCTTGAGCTCTCCTGCGGGGCTGGGTGCAATGCTCTGAGCAGGGGCTGAGCAGGAGGGAAGGGTGCCCGTCACCGGCTGGTGGGTACCAGCCAGCACGGTGGTGGTGTGGGGCTGAGCCAGGTACAGCTCAAGCCAGCGGCTCATCTGGCAGCACTGTGACAGCAGGGACATAGGCAGCAGCCGGCTGTTGGCCGGGAAGGGGGGGGCTGTAATGATGGTCCGTCTCAGCAAAGGTAGCAGAGCATGAAAGCAATTTCACACTTTATTAGACAATTCAGGTGCTGGCTGTGCAAGCCAGGAGCAAGCAATGCTGCTTGCACCTCCATTCCCATCTCCTGGCCCCGGGGCCGCTCTCTGCAGGACTCAGCCCCCCCTCCAGCCCTGCAGCAATGTGGGTACCTTTCACAGCACATCCTGGAGGTCCTGCTTCATGTGGGCCACCCTGCTCCTGCATCCATCCCCTCTTTCCTTGCACTCTGCAGCCCTGCTGCACATTTCCTCCCCTCCTTGCACCCTGTGGTGTGGGGATGGGCCACGGTTTGGGAACCCCAGCTCAGGACTTCCATGGATGCTGCTCTCCCCTTTGCAGCGCCAGCTGGATTGGGCGGGCAGCTCCCTGTTCCCCGGGTGTGTGGCAGAGCCACCAGGCACATCGACATCTGGGCACGAGGCCACCCCTGCCTGTCTCAGGCGTCTCCAGCTGCAGAGCTCTGCGGCTCCTACTCTGCCCGAGCCCCCTGCTGCGTCCCTGGGCATGGGCACACCTGGGCCAGGAGATGAGGCAGGGGCAGAGCAGACTGAGCGGCCACCGTCCCGCTCACAGGCATGTGGCCGTGCTGGCACCCTGCACCTCGGGGACACAGCTGTGCAGGACACCCCTGCCTTGCCTCTCTTTTTCCCACCTGAGCAGGGGAACGGGGGGATGCCACTGTCCTTGGGGCCAAAGTAGCAGGCTGAGAGTCAGGGTAGCAGTCCTGCGCCTTCCCAAGCACGGGGCCGGATCCAGCACAGCAGGAAGTCAAACTGGGGCAGGGCACGTTTGCAGTGTGCTCCCTGGGGCTGCAATGGGGACAAAAGCAGCTCCTGCTTCTCAAACTGACCGGGCATATGGAGCTAATGCGCTGCCCAGCCCCAGGCTCATATCAGCTCTGCAGACCCCCCCAGGGCTTTGTGTCCGTCCCTCCGTGCCGGCTCAGCAAGAAGCCCCGTTTAACCCATGCCAGCCTTGCCTCGGCCGCTGTGCACCCCCCAGCACACAAACAAGCCAGCCAGGGGCCAGCAGGTTGGACTCGGTCCTCGCTGTCACACCCTGTGGGTGGACGCCATCCAAACGCCTTCGCGTCCAGGATATGAACCAGCCCAGGCTGGCGCCAAACCCCTCGCCAGCCGGCGGGCAGGTTGCGGGCAGCAGCAGCCACCCTGCAGAGGAGCCCCGGGCACAGCAAGACCGCGGGCTGGTGAGCATCCGCCCCCGCGCACGGCCCTGCTCCTGCGGTGCTGGCCGGGGCGATGCCTAACCCTGACCTGGGTGCCGGGCCAGGAGCCGTCCCTGCCCGCCAGTCCCCCCGTCCCCAGCCACGAGCATGTTCCGCCAGCCCGGCCAGAGCATTCCTCCCAGGAGAGTGTGTCCTTGCCGCGCTATTTAAAGGCCCGCTTGTGCCCTTTATTCCTCCTCGTGGTTAGGCTGTAAGAGACCTGTACCCTCAGCTGACCCCGAGGGAGCAGCTTGAGGCTTGGGGCAGGAGTGGGTGCAAAGAGTTTGGGTGATATCACGGGAGAAGTGAGGGAAGCTGGTGCCCTGTGTCCTCACACCAAGTACAAGGGCACATCCCGGGGACAGAGCCTGCAGGGAACGTCCCACGGCCATCGAGGTTCGGTGCAGGAATGGCTGATACTGCAGAGCCCAGCTCACCCCTTCAGGTTGGGAAAGCAAGCGAGCAGCACCAGCTAATTCCCCTTGCCCTGGCAGGGTTGGGCACGACGTGCTCCAGCGGCTGCCAGCACCCCGGGGCAGGCAGGGCACCAGTGCCACCCTGCTGGGCACGGTGTTGGCGCTGGCTGGCTCCTAGTCTGCCTCCGGCTGGAAGCAGGAGCTGCGTCACCCGGCAGGCGGACGGTGCCCTCCCGGAGGCAGCGCGTCCCCAGCCTGTGGAGCACCGGTGTGTGGCTAACGCGAGTCTCCTGGTGGGCTGTGCGACGGGCTACCCACCTTGTCCTTCATGCCCTCATCGGCCCCGCAAGTGCTGGCAGACGGACGTTTAATGGGCAGAGCGGGGACCCAGGAGGGGCAGCTGGGGACACCTCACAACCGTCACACGCTCCGTGCAGGCTGCAAGCAAGGCACGAAGCTCCTCCTGGCCAGTGGGAAGGAGAAAGCCCAACCGGTTTTATAGGCTGCCTGTTGAGTCCTACCCGCCCTGGGTCTCCTGCCGGCGGCCGTGCAGGGCACTCCTTGTCCCGCTGCCACCTGCCGCCCTCCGAGGGGTGCCGGGCCCTGCGGCTGGACTCCTGCCCGGGCGCTGGGCTCACGGCCTCCACGCCCCGCTGAGCCAGCAGGAAGGTGGCTCTGGGGGGAAATCCGACCTGATTTGATTTGATGAGGAATGGAAAAATCCAGAGGGGCCATCAGCGGCGAGCTGGAGGTGTGGGCCCTGCCACGGCACGCTGCGAGGCCGGGAGGGCCAGCAGCTCGGTGGAGGGGCCGGGGGCCAGGGAGCCGGGCAGCGTGCGGCTCTGCCCGCTCCTTCGCCGGCCGGGCCAGCTCGGCCACCTCGCGCCCGCGCAGCCCCACCGGCACGGCCCCACGCGCGGGGTGCAGAACTCAGCACGGGCTGCCCACAGGTGGAGATGCACGGTCATGTATTATAACGTCAGCGCAGCAGTCACAATAAATAGCATCGGTCACATACAGAGCGCTTGTCACGCCGGGAACTCCAGGTGCCCACCAGCAGGGCAGCAGCATCAGCCCCGCTGCGCAGGGAAGCTGCGGTCAGGAGTGGTGCTTGGTGGCCAGGAGGGTGGGGAGGACACTGGCCTTGGGGACAGCCCCGCGCCCCCCTCACTTCAGGCATCGCTGGCCATTTGGGTGGGCGCAGGCCAGCATCACCCTGCCCTTTCTGTGAGGGGTGAAGGTTGTGCTGCCCAGGGGACCAAAATGGCACACTGGGGCTGGCGCTCAGGCAGACCCATGCCCAGTGAAGAGCGACGAGCAGAGTCTCTGCGGCTCCTCCACCTTGGTCTCTCTGCGCTCACACCAGCGGCTGCCTCAGGGATGAGGGGTGTCCGCAGGCGCTGCCCCAAAAGCACCTTTCCAAGAGACATGTGCCACGCTGAAGACCCCTCTGTAGCACTGCGGCCTGTGCAGCTCAGACCTGAACGGGACGATTCTGTCTCGTCACCCCTAGGGACACTTATCTCACTGATACAAATTTCAACAAATTCCTGCAAACCTGCAGCCACCTGCTGTCGCTCCGCCCTGAGCCTTCCCTCCGTGCTGCCCAGCAGTAAGCAAACACGCCTGGGACATGGCACCCTCGCACCTTCCTGCCCTCACGCACATCAGCACGAAACACGTCTCCCCACCTCCGTGCCTGCACCCACGTCCCCTGGGCTGCATTCTGCTGCTTCCCCAGCCCGGGGCCGCACAGCCACCCCCCTCCAGCATCTCTGCGACGAGCTCCTCGGGTGCCAAGCAGATGGCTCTCATCTGAGAGCAGCACGAAGCCTGTGCCCTCGGGTGCTGGGCTGGTGGTGCTCACACGGGCAAGCTCCAGCCCATGGGCTTCTGCACGGGGACTGTCACCAGGTAGCTGGAGGGCACGTAGCCCCTCTGGCCGTTCACATCCACCAGGCTCCACTCCGTGCTGCCCTTCTTGTCGTGCGGCTCCAGCACCACCACGGGCTGCCCTGCCTGGAGGCTGACCTCCTGAGGGCTCCTGGCTGCGAAGGAGAAGCCAGCGACCACCTGCGAAAGGCGAAGGAGGGGAGGAAGCCCTTACTAGGAATGAGAGTCGAGAGGGGCAGGGAAATACACGGCAGGGCAGGATCTAGAGGGGACACAGATGCCATTTCCAAGAGGGCAGCACAGTACTGCCATCGATGGAGGGACACTGGGGACCCCACCAGGCACAATTCTCTTGCTCTGTCCACACCAGGTCCCAGCAAGTCAAATCCCAGCCATGCGGGGTACTCGCCCAGGCAGTCGTGACACTCCTGCTAGGCACACGGCTACACGTGTATGATCACGTGTGCTGGAAAAGCAGGTCCACATCCCCACCCGCACTCTGCACACACACAGGGACGAGCACCGAGCTAGCAGCGTTGCTAGGAATGGCCCTGGGGGTGTCTCCCACTCTCACCTGGAAAGCTGGGGTGAACGTGGCCACCTGGGGCCTGGGAGCTTCAGGTAACGCATATGAATGTCGCCTTCTGTCTGTGCCACTCTCCAGGGCTGGTGTCTGCATCCTGGGCTGCTGGCTTTGTACTGGGCAATAGGGCTGGAGTTTGCCAGCAGGCACAAACCCTCGGGGACCTGGAGGACATGCACACACACAGTTCATGGGGCCTTGCTGCCAGGCACATGCAGGACTGGTTGGAGGAGGCAGGAAGGATAACCTGGCTGTTGCCTGCCATGGCACAGGAGCCCTGCTCAAACTGCTCCATTGCTAGAGGATATCCAGGAGCAAAACCCAAAAAAGGGGTTTTGAGATGTTTCTGTGTGCAAAGGATTCTCCTTTCCCAGCCATGACACTTCGCACATGCTCCCAAAGGCAACAAATGGGGAAACCCAAGATCTACAGCTAACGGCTACAGCTGTAGCTGGCAAAGCAGAGGTGGGTTTGGGCTGAGCAAGCCCTGGAAGGGAGGACCCAGGAGGGTCAGCTTCATCCAAGCTGAGGAAGTGGTTTGGGTTTGGTTTCTAACCCTGGTGCCGAGGCAGCGAGAGCCTCCCCGCAGCGCTCACAGTACCTCCAGCATCCACCAGCCATCTGCTCGTGTTGCCCTTAGTGTCCATGCTTTGCAGCAGAGCTACAATCTGTCCCCTTTGCAAGGTCAGGTCCAAGTCTTTGCTGCCACTGACGTTGCTTGTCACTTGGTAAAGTTTGTCTGGGCCGTGTTTGCTCACAAGGGAAAGGACCTTCCGCTCCTCAGCAGGGTTCAGGGGCTGGAGGGGGAGCAAGAGACACAGGAGCACTTGATCAGAGACATGCGGGAGACTGGGGCCCTCCACGTGCATGCGCTCTCCTTCCTGTGTGGTCACATTCCAGCGGGCGTTTAGAGAAACTCCTTCACACTGACTATCTGCTCTGCTCTACCTCACAGTTTGGAGATGAGCGTCCAGAACCAGAAAAGCTGAGACTGCTACAGCCCTGGTTACTCCCAGCCAGCCCCCTGTGGGGTCTCAGAGGCAGTGCTGTGGCTGTGGTGACCTCCCGTGCCACTGTCTGAGCCAACCTCCCCCCAGGAGATGTTCTGCACCGGGAAGCCTCAGCTCTGCCTCTTCGTCAAGCTGGCCCGAGACACCCGTTCCCAGCTCCTACCTGCGTCACAGGGCTCGGCGTGACCGTCTCAAACGCCTGAATGAACGTACGGAGCTGAGCGCCAGACTGCTGCAGGGTGTCCTCCACCATCTTCCAGAAACTGGGCAGAGGCATGTGGCCATGGGGCATCTGCGAAGACAGACCACGGGGTCAGAGAGCAAAGAGCTGTGGGTAGGGTCAAAAGAGAAGGAGTAGGAAGAAAAGAGGCGAAAAAGCAAGAAAACAGACCACTAAAGATGCACCTTGCACCCGAGATCCAGTCCCTTTTTGCAACAAGAGCTGCTGCCCTCTGGCTGCGAGCCCCGGCAGGGCAGTCACACGCAGCCCCTGGGCTGCACCCAGCGCACCGCAGCGGTCCCCGGGTCCTGCCCGAGCCCACAGCCCGTCCCACCTCACTGCAACGGGAGATGGGTGGGCCTAGCTCAGGGGTCTGCAGCGCAAGCACCCCAGGCCGAGCAAGGGGAACCCAGCCCCATGACTGGGGACACACCAGCAGTGCCCGAGATGTGGCTGCACCACGTCCTCATCTTGGTCACAGGTCAGGCCAGGGCCACGCTCACCCCAGGGCTGTGGCCTGGCCTGAGCCATCGCTTGCAAACACCAGGCTCAGAGAGTGCCTCCTGGGAGGTATCTCCCAGGGGACGGGGGTCCAAGCCATGCTCCCTCCCCAGGCCAGGGGCTCTCCTCCTCCTCCTCCTCCTCCCCACCTTCCCTGCACAGAGCTCTCTGGAGCTCAGAGCTAACACTGATCTCCCAGGCACCACGTCCATAAATTACGAGTGGTATCCTCAGAGAGAGGGCAGGACAGTTCCTGGCAGTGAGGAAGAGAAAATTTGGCTTTCCCTAGCCGCCAGGGAGGAGGGATCACTTACAAATGCTAGACAGGGAGCCACGTGTCTGCAAGGGCAGGCTCGGGACACAGCAAGCCTGCAGTGCCCTCATGTCCGAGTGCTGTCCCAAGCCTGAAGAAGGCAGGTCTGGCTCAGCACGTGTGGGCACCCAAGCTGAGGGGTCACTCTCACCTGCTTTAGCTCCTTTTCTGCCTCATGCAGAACCTCTGCAGCCAAGTCCTGCTGAAGGACACTGAGGGAGCCCAGGAGCTGCCCCAGGAGCTGCACAGCCACCTGGATGAACCGCGGGAGCTCGGCCACAAGCAGGGCGTTGATGGCGAGGTAGGTGTTCATGGCTGCCTCCTCATCATACGTCACACTGCCCATCTCACTCTTCCGCTCCTGGATCTCCTCGTAGTCCAGCAGCTTGTCCAGGCGCTTCTTGACCAGCTGCTGTGGCCCCACCAGCATCTCTGAGAGGCTGCAGAGGGGCTGCCAGACCAGCCTGTCCAGCCGTCGCTTCTGTGGGACAAGAGAACCCAAATCTCCACATGAACCCATCGGACAGGCCCAGCTGTCTGCATGGGGCACTGTCTTATGCATTAGAAAAGGCTTGGGGACCTGTTTGGAGGTCTTGTATGGAGCTGGGAGCTCCTGAGGCATCCTTCCCTGAAGGCACATAGGATGCTAACCAAAGCAAACCCTTGGTAGAGCAGTCATGCATGCCATGATTCAAAACTTGGGCTCCACGGGGCTGACCCAGCACATGATCGAGTAGGGCTGCCCTCATGTGCAATGTCCCATGGGCTGGTGCAGCGAGTGTCCCTGCAGATCATAAGTGTCCTGCTTTGATGGAAATCCTCAGCCTAGGATCTGCGTGCTTACCCCTACATATCCCTCCCCATGCAGCAGCGAGGCTGGGAAGGGCTGGTGCTCCCTGGGGATGTTGGCATCCAGTACGGGTGTTCTGGCTGCCCTGCCACACTCTTCACTGCTTGGAAACCCTCCCTGACCGTGCTTACAGTGACTGAAGCTGATGGCAGACACCACCTAAAGGGAGTCCTGAAAAACCAAGCTGGGTTGTGAAAGGAGGCAGATGGAAGGCTCTTGGGCTCCCAGTGATGAACATGGATGACCACAAAGCATGGGTAGGTGGGACTGAGGTTTAGGGACAAGCACCTTATGTGAGTCAAATTAAACAGCACGCCGATTGTCCCACCATCCTGTGTTCCGCCGCAGCCCCATCAGCATGGCTGACCATGCCTGTGTCGTGGCCCTGAAGGCACTGACAGACCTTAATGGACCTGACCAGCCTCACCCGGGGCCTCCACCCACACCCTGCCTGCAGCCCAGGGGCTCCATTTAAGGAGCCTTCAGTCTCTACCTAACCTTTGTTGTAGGTGTGCTGGTTTCTACCTCTGTCTCCTGGGTCGGGGTGGGGGAACGGGACTTTGTGCCTCTGCTGTAAGTAGCTTGATTCCTGGATGGACCTCTCAGATGGACAGTGTAGCTTGTCTCCAGTCCAGCCTCCTGGATGGACCTCACACCTGTGTTGTAGCCTTGTCTCCTTTTGCTTCCTACTGGGCTCCCTGGATGGACTCTGAGTGGGCTTCTCCCTTCATATGGCTGGGCCTGCTGATGGACCCTGCAGCTGGCTCTGCCCATCCTGTTCGGGCCCCGTGGGGCTACACCTGCTGGTAAGAACGTTCCCTGCACGGGGGCCACCCTCAGCTCCTGGCTCCCCTGCCCCTGGGGAGCAGCCAGCCCTGGTAGAAGATGCGTGAGCAATGCTTGGCTGTGATCCTGAAGGAGATCTACAGGGAAGGAGCACTCACAAACTCTGGGAAAACAGCACGATGGAGGTACTCCGCGAAGTGGCGATACTGCTGGGCAGGTCCCTCCTCGATCTGCAGCTCACGCTTGTGTGGGGTGGGCAACAGGAATGCCTGAAAGGGAGAGAACAATCAGGCCTGACCTCCAGAAGCTGCCTAACGCCAGCCACCCGTAACCCGTCCCCATCCTCCCGGAGGCACACCAATGCCCTGGTCAGGGTGCTCTGTGCTAGCAGCCCCGTGGGGCCGATGCTCTGGGCTAGTCTGGTCTGCAAGCCAGGGAGCTCGCTCAGGTGTGAGCAGTCCCCTCTCCTGGAGCAGGGGGAGCAATCTTACCCTGGCCAGGAGGCCAAGGCTGCCCTGTGGCCCCATACCTGCCCTAGCTAGACGTTGCCTGGTGCTTTGACATTTGGGTTTGGTGCTCCAGCAGCTCTAAGACTTTCTTATATTTGTGTGCAAAACTTGTACAGAAAGTGAGAGGGGTGGGAACGGAAAGGAGACCTTTGCTTTGTGGCCCTCCTTGCCGCAGGAGGGACTGGGGCTGGAAGCATACAAGGGGAAAGGGACTGACTCTGAGTGGAAGGTGGCAGCTCTGAGCATTGCTCTGCGTGCTGCTCCCCAGCCCTGCAGAGGTGACCGTGACGATGTACGAACCAGGATTCCCCTCTGCTTTGTGGGGGAGGCACTGATATGGACAGATGTGCAAGAGGACCCTGCCAGCCAGTGTGGGGAGAGGCCAGGCCATCTATGCCCTATGGGGATGTGTCTTCATCGACTCCCCAGGATGGCTGCAAGAAGCTTTCAGAGGGAAAGAGAACCCTCTGCCACTTCCTGAGATTTTCCTGATAATAGTGTCTGGGGATTGCAAGTTTTGCCATCACTCATACCTTCATTCCCTTCAGACGCCCTGAAGGATTTCAATAAGAAAATCATAGCAATTACTGACCCAAGTCATCTCAGAAAGGAAGGCTGCCGTCATGCCTGATTTGGGGATGCTTCTGCCACATACCTCTTAATGCAAGAATTTCCAGGCTGAACTATGTCTAGCACTTTCAGCTATTTGGTACCTTGAAATAACTATCAGCGTAGGACTGATTCTTCTCAATTGACACCCAACTCTGCTGATGAAGCCTCGGCTTTGTTTTAACCTTCCCTGGATGGGAGCAATCCTCAGATGTTGTGCAAGCCCCCAGCACAACAATACTCGTGAGGGACTTGAGAGGTGCAAGTCCCTGAACATCCCTAACTGCTGTTTCCAGAGTGCTTGCAAGTGTTTTGCAACCCCCAGAAATGGGGCCAGTCCCCTGTGAGTGCTCAGGGTTTTACCTCTAAGTGCTCCAGGTAGGATGCCACGTTCTCCTTCAGCGCAGCCACGCTGGATGCCACGCTCTGGAATTTCTCTTCCAGGTTGTCATATTCCTTGTCCTCTGTCTGCAAGGCAAGGAGCAGCTTGTTCCCAGCTTGGGCAGGCCACGGAAGGGTTTGGGCAGGGGTGATGCTAAAGTAAGATGCAGCACCTCTGCTACTCCTCTGGCCCTTAGAATGGGGGACCAGGAGCCACCCTTAGCCCGCCTGGCAGTGGGACAGTGGCTCATATGAGCCACTGGGTGTCAGCATCAGCTGCGGCTCAGCTCTCCCTGTTTTGGGGTGCAGGAGAAAAGCCCCAGAAGCAGCCAGAGGAGGGACAGTGGGAGCAGGTGGTGGGTGGCTGGAGGCGAGTGGGCTCGCACCTTGGTCACGATGCCAGCCTCATGCATGAGGAGCCGGCTCAGCCGTGTGGTCTTCTTGGCGATGGAGTGGGTGTTGAGGCGAGCCAAGCGGTCCCGCAGCGTCAGGTTCTCAGCCTTGTTGTATTTGGTTGCTGCCTCAGGGGAGAAACAAGGTGGGGAGGAGAAAAGCTGGTGAGGGGCCAGGCATCCCCGTGGGCACGGCGCTGGCTCTGCAGGGGAACAGGCAAGGGGCTGCTCACACAACTGCCCTCCTGTACAGCATCTGCAGGACCCTGAGGATGTTTTGCCCGTTGTTCATGGGCTAGAAGGGCTTTGGGACCAGAAATCCTGCCCACAGCTACTGGCAAATACAGATCAAACCCAGTGCAGCAGATCTGGCTCGCGCTGAGTTTGATGCAGCGCTGTGTCCTGGCTGTTTCTCTGCAGGTAGAAGTGCCCCTTTATCCTGGCCCTGCCTCACACCCCGAGCAGCCTTGGTGTGTGTGCTGGGGCAGCTGTGGGGAAGCTGGTGCGAACAAAAGGAACAGGAGACACAGCTCGGAAGCCTGAAGACAGCATCCTCAGCAGCCTGAGTGGGTGAAGCAGGGAAACAGCCAGGTGAGAACAGCAGCGAGGCTGGGGCTGATCAACAGGATAAGCACAACCCACATCAAAGAAGGGCAGCCCCAGGGAAATTACTACAAAAACCAGAAAGAAAAGTGAGTTTGCGTTTGTGGGGAGCCTAATTTCTCCTGTCCCAAGGGCAGGACTGTTCCTCCCGATTCCCCAGCCCAGGGAATGCAGACAGACCAGTTCTGTGTTCACCCCCACAAGCCACTCTGCTCGTGTAGCTTGCCCAGGGTGGCATTTGCGTTAGCAGGACCACCAGTGCCTCGCAGCCCTCCCTGAGGCTGGCAGCGTGGTGCCAGGAGCTGCTGGGACACTGTCCCTGCCTGCAGCTCCACCAGGCAGGATGGCTGGAGGGCAGGAGAAAGGGAGAGCTTTGAACTGACTCGAACAGGAATTAATGCAACAAGGGGACACAACCAGGGCTGGACTGAGGCTTCCTGGACACTGTGCCCATTGCCCAAAATATGTCCCCACTCACCCACTTCCCGCTGCCGCTTGTACTCGTTGATGTTGGCGTTGACCTGGGCCATAGCGCAGACGGCTGCGGCAAGGGCTGGGTGGGCACTGGCGCTGGCAGGGGTGTTCTCCAGGATCTTGCCCAGCAGCAGTGGGTATTTGGTGACCCTCTGCACTGGCATCACCAGGAAGAAGCTGAGGTCTGAGGCGCTCGTGTGAGGCCTGGTGGAGAGGGGAACTGCATGAAGTTGATGGGAAGGGCAACCTTCCTGCTCTGCTGCTTCTCCAAGCTTCTCTGCACGCATTCTGGGGAGAAACCAGCCCCTCTCCAGCATCAGGAGAGCTTTGCTGCCTTGGACCTGCAGGTGAGCTGTGCCCGCAGCCCTGCGCCACGGTGGGGTTTCTGGCCATGAACCCCAGCTCCCGGGCAGCACTGGCAGGGGATGCTATCCCTGCCAGCCCCAAAGGCAGTGCCAGCCCTGGGTGGGCGCCTGGCCTTCCCCAACAGTGCTGTGCTGGTCTGGCTGGGAGGCACGGGGCGGGTGGGCAGGGCCCCTCCTTCCCACACTGCAGGGCTCAGGAGTCACACCAGCTGTGCTCCGAGCAGCAGGAAATCCCAGTGGCTCCTCTGCTGCCCGTCCTGCTTCTGGTAGTGTTTGTGACCAGGCTGCTAGGGCAGGAGGGGTCCTGCATGTCCCCTGGGGCCAGCCTGTCTCTCTGGCGATGCTGGGGAGTGCATGCCCTCTGTGGGCACAGACCTTTTAGAAAGGAGTGATGTGGGGGTGAGGAGCAGGCAGGAGCTGTGGGTACCACCCCATCCCTCGCTTTGGGGTCCACTATAAAAGATCCCCAGGCTGTAGTACCCCTTTGGCAGGTCCCAGAGGATGCAGAAGAGGCTGCCAGCAACTATACCCGGCAATGCTGTGAAGATATTGCACTCGGCTAAGCGCCCAGGAGCATGTACACATGAAGGCAGCTTGTTTAGAGAGAAGGGCAAGGCCAGTAGGCAAACCATGGAGAGGGAGGTGGTGGTCTCAGCAGCAGGTACCTACACTGTTGCGTTCAGGGTCTCCATGATCTCCTCCTGCAGCCTGGGGTCCTTGCGGTAGCTCTCCACCAGCAGGAGGGCGTGCTCGTAGCTGGCGCAGTAGATCTTGTAGACAGTCTCCATCTCCTCCTTGAACTCCTGGAACAGGGTGCCTGGGGAAGGAGGGTCAGGCTGGAGAGGCTGGTCCTTTTCCTATGGGAAGGGGTCTCCTCCCCGCGCATGGTGCCAGCTCTGCACCCCTGGGCACCTCTGCTATGCTGGGCCTGACGCTGCCCCCAAGCAATTGCTTTCCCGCAGGTCACAAATCCAGCAGAGGCCCTAGCTGCAGAGGGGCCTCTGGCATGGGTTTGCTCTTGGCACCGCTCCACTTACTGATGCCAAGCAGCTGATCATGATCCTGGGTAGCTGTGGCTTCGAGCCCCCTCAGGAACCGTCTGGAGACGTGGAGGATGTCATCAATGTTAGAGAAGAGTCCTTCCAGGTCAAGATCAGGCAGCTGAAGGGAACAAAGTTGTCCCAGAACAAGCCAAACAAATCAGGTGGAGGTGGACCTGGCATCCTGGAGTCACCCACACCCTCCCAAGCACCGGTGTCCTTCTGGCTGCCTCATGTGACATCTGAGGAGCTGGAAATGCTCCATTTCAGGAGGCATTTGGAGATACTGAGAGCTGGCTCTGTTCCCAAGCAGGACAATGAGGCCTTTCTAACACTACAGATGTAGAGTTAAAGCCTTAGGATGGCTGTACTGGGTCAGACCTGATGTCTGTTCAACCCAGGACCTTGGCTGATGGAGGTGGCTGGGGAGGCTGGAAGGACAGGGTGAGCAGATAGTGACCTCACAGCCCTGCTCAGCACGGGCCCTGCCAGGATTTGGGTGCCTCACTGCTCTTGATGGGCTTGCCCTACAGTCCCCAGCCTCAGCATGGGGGCTGACAGCCCCTCTCACCTGCTTCTTCTGGAGGTGTACCCGGATGTCCAACAGGCACAGCTGGAGGTTGTGCACGTAGCTGGCCTCGGTGGTGATGAGCTCCTCCACAGCTAGCCGCTGGCTGAGCTCTGTCTTCTCGCAGAGCATCACCTCCTCGTAGACGTGTGCGTTGGGGTCAGCTGTGCCCTCGGTGGGTGGCTCTTCTGTGTGGGTGCTCGCCATGTCGGGGGGATGCTCTGCAAGGGCAGGGGGGGTTCGGATCAGGGCCTGGAACTGATGCTCTGGTGTCTGGCTTGGTCTCCTTGTGCCAGGAGGCAGGCAGCACGTCCACGAGCACGTCCCGGGGACGCACGCTTGTTCCAGGGGACACGCAAGCTGTCCATGTTTACAACCAAGGCTTTCCCATCCCTGCTAAGGTGCAGACAGATGGGGCTGTACTCCAAGATCATAAAACCATAAAAAACTGCGAGTGAGGAACATGCTGGCTGCTAAGGGCAGGCACCCACGTGAGGCAGGCGGGGACTCTCTGAGTACCCATGCCCAAATTCTGGTGGCTGGACGCAGGCAAGGGCAGCCCTGGCTGCAGGCACGGGGCTGCAGCAGCACCGCCTGGCACCAGCTCTGCACCCCCTCCCCGAGAGAAGCACGGGGCTTCGCCGCCTGCGTGCCTGCTCCGGCGCTGCCCAGGCTGGCAGTGCCTGGCATGCTGCCTCGCATTGAAGAGTCCTATTCAAAGTACAAAGAGTGTTTTTGCAGTGCCTGAACAACAGGCGTTTCTGTGGTAGGGAGAGCTGATGTACTGATGGGGGGGAAGAAGTGGGCGAAGGCGTGGGCGCCTTTGCCAGAGGCACTGGAAGCCCCTGGTGTGCAACGCCTGCGCTTTTCACAGCAGCGCCTGCTCCAGCTTCCTCTCGGCTTGCAGAGAACATGAAAAGTGGGAGGGGATTCACAGCATTGCCATCCTGGGGAACGTCCCCTGTTCCTGCTGATGCTGAGGAGGAAGGTGCAGCTCTCAAGGCAGCACAGATAGCGCTCTGCCCTGGCAGCGCGAGGCAGGAGGCCTTGAGAGAGAGCAACAGCCCAGCCCACGCCAGCCCAGCCTCCTGCGTGCAGCTGCACGGCACCCTGGTCCCATGGGTGCAGAAAGCCCCCGGCACCTGCGGTGGGAGCAGGGAGGCTGGGGACAAACCAGAGCCTCTGCTTGGGGACTGCTCTAGCAAATACCCCGTGATGTGGTTGCAAGCACTGGGCAACGTGAATGCCCCTGCCCAGCAAATGCCCACAGCTGCTCTGCAGGAGACCTGGGCTTCGCAAGGAAGCAAACACACGCGCTAAGAGGCATGGGGCCTCTGCTTTACAGAACTGTACCCTGCAAGTTGTCATCCCTGTCTTCTGCGTACCCGCAGCTGCTGTGGGACACGGGGATCAGAGGACGCTGTCCTGCACTCTTCTGGGTGCCTCGCAGGTGCCCAGTCAGAGGGATGCCCACCAAAGATTGTTAGGCAAGCAAATGGTTGGGGCTGTGGCTGGAAGAGCTGGCTTTGAGCTCTGCGTGGTGCTGGGCACACAGGCGTGGGAACCGAGGTGAGGGCAGAGCTCAGGGTCCAGCCCTGCTCCCTGACCCCCATCCCTGTCCTGTGCAGCTCAGCCTGGCTTACCCTGGCTGCAGCTCGGGGGACCAGGCTCTGGGGTGTCACCAGGCCCCACGCCAACATCCCTGCAGCTGCGCTGGGGGATTCTTCCCAGGCTGGGGAAACCTCTCCACTCCCCCATCTGGAACACCGGAGGAACAACAGGATGAAAAAGAAGCAGTTCTGGGAAGCACCGGCGCGGGCAGAACGAGGTGCAGCTTTTATTCCCCAGCTCTCCTCCCAGCCTGCCTCCAGCAGCTCCCCGCCGCCCCGGAGCATCCCTGCCCGCAAAGCCCGGCGCAGGCAGCACGCCGTGCCCGGCGCCCCG